>CM035417.1:98452058-98484558 GCA_020310875.1 Ceratopteris richardii | reverse complement strand
CAAATTATGATCATACGCTGTGTAGGAGCTATGACGCTAGATGCGGTGATCGCAATGGCTTTGCAGCTGGAAAACAAAGTTGGAGGATTTACAGAAGACCTGGAATCGTTAAAAACAAGTAAAAATGTCACAGAAGATCCGACCAGACAGATGTGCTGCACCACATGCAAGAATTCAGGGCATACCAGTGCCACTTGCACCCTCAACCAATTGTTTTGTGCTATCTGTAACATGACCGGACATACCATTGAAAACTGTGCATACAACGCTAAAATGCAGGGAACGGCAACAGTAAATGCAATCATACAAGAACCAGGGCAGCCGGCCAATCATTATGTTCCTCCGCAAATGAGAAACAACCAGTAGGAGGGATACCGAAATTACAGAGGATAGAGAAATAATAATTACAATGCGAATCGTTGGTAGGCAGGACCAGCACAGGAAAATACTAATTTGCCACCACCTCGCTGCCATTTTTGCGGTGAATTTGGCCACATTAGAAGATTTTGTAAGGATGCGGCTGAATACGATCAGAGGAAGAAAGAGCGCCAGAACCCTATGACAAATATGGTTCAGATCACACCCATAGAGACACAAACTGCAGTAGTTCAGACCAGATCCGGTAGGCCACTACAACCAGCAGCTGAAATATTTGAACCAGGCATCCTAGAACAGCAAAGAACATATGACAAGGCTAGTCAGTGGACCACCACAGAACCTCCGGTGTTCCCAGAGCCTATTCCGGTGACACCAATTCCACTATCACAAGAAACTACACAGGAGCAAGAGTCAATTCCAGTAACCGACGCATCGTCTTCAGAATCGGTGAAAGGTACTAATCAAGTAAATCAAGCATGGAAAATCTTATCTAAAGCGTCCATTACTCTTCCTCTTGGACAATTACTTGCACTAGTACAAGGAGTCCGCCAACAATTCCAGCAGCAGTTTAGTACTGAGTCTACCTGCATTCCAGCAACAGCAATAGTACAACCAGAAACTGACGCTACGGTGGATCATTCGGTCCCATTGATTACGGTATGGTACAAAAATCATAAAATCAATCAAGTACTAATTGATGGAGGGTCTGGTGTAAATATTGCTACTATCGCTCTGTGTAAAAGGTTAGGATGGACGAAAATTGAGCCTGTCCATTTTTTTGTAAGGATGGCTGATTAGTCTAGAGTCCACCCAGTAGGACTAGTACGAGATGTGCCCATAACTCTGCAAGGCACAACATTTCGGCCGTCCTTGGTTGAAACAAGCCAAGGTGATACAAGATTGGTCTGCACAAGAACTCACTTACAAGGATAGTAATCGTAAATATGTCGTCAAGTTAGATGCTATACAACCTTGTGAATTGCATGCTAGACCTTATTTTGCAGAACCAGTTCATATGTTAGATGGTTTGTCAGATGACGAAGAAGAAGATTTTTTGAAGAATAATATTGATTTAATCTCCCTAGGAACTGTTGATCTACAATCTGTTGTAGATAATTGGAACATGACAGTTTGTACGGTGATACCTGTGATGGAAGGAGACAAAAAAGAAGATACTACTGCTATAGATGACGCTGATCTACACCAACTTCTAAACTCACCTGATGTTACAGAGAAGTCCCGACAATTCTATGTTCCAGAAGATCAATTAATTACATATAATTTAGGTGATGAAGTTAATCGGCGACCTATAAAAATAAAGTACGGATTGCCTGAAATGTTTCAAGCAGAGTTAATATAGTTGCTTCGAGAGTTCTATGATGTTTTTGCATGGGATTACAAAGATATGAAGGGTTTGGACCCCCGCATTTATCAACACAGGGTCATGCTGAAGCCGGAAGCAAAACCAAACAAATAACCCAGCTACCGGATGAATCTGAATTATGCAACACAGGTAAAGGTAGAGCTGGATAGGTTATTAAAGGTTGGATTTATTGTACCAGTAGAGCATGCTGAGTGGATATCACCCATTGTTATTGTCCCTAAAAAGAATAAGCAACTGCGAATATGTATGGATTACCGGAAGCTAAATGCAGCTACGGTGCTAGATCCGTTTCCTCTGCCATTTCTGGACACCATGCTTGATAGAGTAGCAGGACACGAAATGTACTCGTTCTTAGATGGATACAGTGGTTACAGTCAAGTAAGAATGGCCGAGGAAGATATACCAAAACCAGCGTTCATCACCAATTGGGGTGTACTTGCTTGTACTGTTATGTGGTTTGGATTAAGAAATGCCCCCTGTACTTTCCAGAGGTGTATGCAGGAAATATTATCCCCTTATCTTACCTCATTCATGCAAGTATATCTTGATTATTTCTCTTTGTTCGGTAAGATGGTAGCACACTTGTTCCATTTACGGTGCTGCTTTGAGAAATGCAGAGAATACAGACTCTGGCTGAACCCAAACAAATCTGTGTTTGCGGTTTCATGTGGTAAATTGCTTGGCCATACTGTATCTGCACAGGGCATACAAGTCGACCCAGATAAGGTAGCAGCTGTGTTAGAAGCACCTATACCTACTACACCAAAGGAAGTAATGCGTTTCATGGGTCAAGTGAGATGGCATGGTTGTCATTTACGGTGGCTCGCTCATTTAGCCATTCCACTTAATCGATTAATCACGAAGAGTCCTAAACAGTTTGATTGGACTCCGGAATGTCAAACAGCATTTGATCGTCTAAAGTGTTTATTAACACAGGTACCAATTTTACAGCCTCCTGATTGGGATCGCCCATTTCATGTCTTCTTAGACGCATCAGATATTGCCATTGACAGTGTTCTGATGCACCAAACCGATAAGTGGTTCCAACCTGTTTACTATGCGAGTAGAAGACTTGCTCCTGCAGAAAAGAATTACTATGTAACCGAAAGAGAATGTCTGGGTTTAGTGTATTCAATAAAGAAATTTAGACACTATTTACTTGGCCGCAGATTTACTTTTCATGTAGATCATGCTGCACTTGTCTATCTGGTACGACAACAGCATTTAGGTGGTCGACTAGCGCGTTGGGTTCTACTTTTACAAGAGTTTGATTTTGAAGTAATCCATCGGCCCGGCTCACATGCCTTAGCAGATTTTCTTTCTCGCTTAGATTCCGGTGAAGCTCCGGCCGGTGTTGATGACACCACACCAACGATTTACAGTACTGAACCAACTAATGATGAAGAAGCAAATCCTCCCGCAACAACTAATTACTATGATCAGTTGTTAACTTTTTTGACTAAGGGATGTCTTCCTTCTACAACATCTCTTGCAATGCGTAGGAAGATTGCAGTGTACAGTCGCAAATTTTGGTTAATTGCTGGGGAATATTACTATATGGATCACACTGGAGTTTTACTTCGTTGTATTCCTCCACACAAAGTTAACTCAGTCATTATTCTGGCTCACTCAATTCCTTCCAGTGGGCACTTTGCAGCAGATTTAACGCACCGGAAAATTCTGCAAAGTGGACTTTGGTGGCCTACTATGTACAGGGATGTATCTCAGTTTGTCAAACAATGTGATACTTGTCAACGGTCTGGAGAGCCTCTACAATGCCATTTTTCCCTCTCCAACCGGTCTTGCCATTGGAGCCTTTTCAGAAGTGGGGCCTAGATTTTGTTGGACCTATTACACCTCCTACCATACTCAGTAATAATCGTTATATTCTAACATGTACAGACTATGCTACCAGAGGAGCAGAAGCATGGGCTTTAAAATCTTCCACAACTGTTTCGGTGGCAAATTACCTAATGAAAGATATCTTTCCGCGCTTTGGATTACCTCTGGAGCTTGTTACAGATCAGGGCACTCATTTTGTTAACAATCTAATGAAAGTACTCACACATTCTTTTCAGATCACGCATAAATTCAGTTCACCATATTATCCTCGTGTAAATGGTTTGGCTGAGAGTACAAACAAGACCCTGCTGAATATGCTTCGAAAACTCATTCTGGAAGCACCGGAAAGATGGGACCAACTGTTACCTACAGTCCTGTGGGCATACCAAACTACCTATAAGGTAGCAACAGGTCTTACACCTTTCAAACTAGCTTATGGATTGGAAGCCATAGCACCCATGGAGATTATTGTGCCAAGCTTACGTGTGGCTCTCACTCGGAAATTAATACCAGAAGATTCTTTATCATTTCGGCTAGATACACTCAAAGAACTAGATGAGCATCGTTGGAACCTCCACTCAACCCAATTATCCCTACTCCACCCATTCTTCCCAAAGAACCCACTACCTCTTCTTCCTCATCCCCAAACTACTCTCCACCAAACTCCCAGCAGCTACTCACCGCATCCTCATCTCAACCTCGTCCTCATCTTCCACTTCCTTCGATTCCCATGATCTCTGAGCTTGCAAATATGGGTCAATTGCTAATTCAGCTATCGCAGCAATTACCAGTATAGATGAAACAGGTCACTGATAGCATCCGAGAAGAATTCCAACATAAAGTGGATGTGCTGGAGGCAGATATTAGTCCTCTACAAGAAGAATTGGTGGTGGCTAAGGCAAAAAATCAAGCCCTACAAGAACAATTGAAGGAGTTACAATGGTCGAACAGGTAGAAATTACAACTCAAAGGGATGCGGCACTGGCTGAGCTCAAAAAGAAAGACGAGTTACTAAATGATGCAAATACAGAAATCATCCAGTTGAAGCAAGAGATACAGGACAAAGAAGATGCAAGAATCGCATTAGGAAATCTGCTCGAAGAAACCAGAGTTCAACTCGACGAAGTGGTACAAAAAGGCCAAGAACAGTACGATCAGGCAATGAAAACAACTGAAGAACTCCAGAATTGTAAGATAGAATTCGACGAGGTAAACAACATTCTACAGTGAAAACTGACATTAGAAGCACAATTACAAAAAGTAATATCAGATCTTCGTAGAGAAAGAGATGCCTACTCCAGAACAATCCAGTTCCAGAATCAGCAGATCCACAGAAAAGACAACCAACTCGACAATCAGAAAGAAAGATTGGCCAAGATGGATAAACAACTTGCAGAGATGAAAGTATCCAGGGATGCGGCCCTATCAAACGAATTTTATTTACAAGAGGCCTTTCTGCAGACGCAGACAGAAATTTTGATGACCGAAGTAATTTCCCTAAGTTCTGTAAGAACCGATGCACAATTAGTAGAACCCGATACTTTGAAACAGATGTTAGAAGCTTTAAAAAAGAAAATTGCCCGAACCTTTAGATTAGCCAGATCCATGTATTTAGAAGGCATTATAGATGAACTGTAGTTTTGTTAGACATGCGGGTTTGAGTCCACCGTGCGTGCCAATGTTAGTCGGCCGCCGGATTGGCGATTGTAAAAACGAAACTGAATCTTGTTCGCACGAACGAAAGGTTGTTACACAAATACGTTGTAATCTTTATATAAAACAATGACAAAGAGACGCTCAGGGACGTTCCGTGAGATCACCAGACTGTCTGTCTGGGTGATCTGTCTGTGACGTTATTGTGTGTCGAGTTGGTTAATTTAGAGTATCTTGTCTAATTTCTGTGGTGTTGATTCGACATTTGTTCGGGTTGTAATTTATAGTGACGACATTCCGTGAGATCACCAGACTGTCGGTCTAAGCGAGTTGTTCTGTGGTATTCGGTTGCGATTGTTCTGTTGATTAAGTATATGGTGGTGTCGCTATTCCTTGTAAGGTGTTGTAACGTGTAGGATGAAATCTGTGTAGTTGCGGTAGTGTTCGGAGAACTCTGAGTCGTATTGTGTTGTCTTCGGTGTTGTAGTATGTCCTCATACGGCAAAGGTTAAGCTATAGTAAGGGTCGTCTTAAGTTGCACACTCGACTTCCCCCCTAGTACTCTGTGTCTAAGACTGTTGAGTTCTTCTGTATCTTCGATTTTGTTTGATTGTTTGTACCCATTCAGTGAAGGTTCAATTACTGATGTTGTCTCTAGTGCTACACTATTCTGTATTCGGGAAAAGTCTTGAGTTCATCAAGTAACTCTATGTCACGATATTGCATAAGCGGAAGCAATGTGTTCGATCAACATTGGGGAAGTTTGGGTTGAGTGCTGTAAGGTTGTAGGTGTAACGGAGTCTTGATAGAGTTTTGAGCATCAGTGTATTGCTGTGTGTAAGTGGTTAGTTTGGGAACTAAGTATAGGGCCTCTGTCTAACAGACCCCTTCCACTCCCAAGAACCCAATAAATGTTTAAACGCGCTACTGACAGTTAGTCCCACGTTTAGACGTTTAACAATATGTATATGTATATGTATATGTATATGTATATGTATATGTATATGTATATGTATATGTATATGTATATGTATATGTATATGTATATGTATATGTATATGTATATGTATATGTATATGTATATGTATATGTATATGTATATGTATATGTATATGTATATGTATATGTATATGTATATGTATATGTATATGTATATGTATATGTATATGTATATGTATATGTATATGTATATGTATACGTATATGCATATGTATATGCATATGCATATGTATATGCATATGCATATGTATATGCATATGCATATGTATATGTATATGTATATGTATATGTATATGTATATGTATATGTATATGTATATGTATATGTATATGTATATGTATATGTATATGTATATGCATGTGTATATGTATATGTATATGTATATGTATATGTATATGTATATGTATATGTATATGTATATGTATATGTATATGTGTATGTATATGTGTATGTATATGTATATGTATATGTATATGTGTATGTATATGTGTATGTATATGCATATGTATATGTATATGTATATGTATATGTATATGTATATGTGTATGTATATGTGTATGTATATGTATATGTATATGTATATGTGTATGTATATGTGTATGTATATGCATATGTATATGTATATGTATATGTATATGTATATGTATATGTATATGTATATGTATATGTATATGTATATGTATATGTATATGTATATGTATATGTATATGTATATGTATATGTATATGTATGTGTATATGTATATGTATATGTATATGTGTTAAAGAATCAAGCTTCAAAGTACAAATTCGTGGGCAAACTAATTTGTACAAGTGGACCAATGTATGAAGGCCTCAAGTCACAAGATTTCCCCAAAAGGAATCACTCAAAAACTCCCCAAATCATTGCAATCAATTCCTCTAACTTAGAGAGGAGCAATTTTAGGAAAAGAGGTTCCTAGATTGTAGGAGTCTACTTGCTCTATTTAAAATAGGATTGGATCACGACTTTTTGGGTGATCCCGTGTGTTTCTTTGGTGTATTGGAGTGTTCTTAGAGTGCTGGAACTCCAGCAAGCAACCCCCTAGCTTAAGCAAGCCCCCTTCTTGCTTCCATCCCAAGTTTGGGTTAGGATATCTCACTATCTATGCTAGCAATGACTAGTCTCTATTTCTCTGAGTTGTATCCATTGGTTCTCCTATTGTAGAAATGCATTTGCTGTGATTTTACTCTTGTTGGATAGCTATAATAGTCCTCTAAGTCTGGTTCAAATCTCAGGATCTGTCTGTGCATATTCTTTGAGTTATTGTATCTGGAGTGAAGGTGTGTCTCTGCACAGGTCTGTGAGAGTGTTGACAAAGTAGCCTGACTTGCAGACATTGCCATTTCATGTGTGAGCATCCATTTTAGATGAAATTTGTCTTGTTAGAAAGCTCTCTAAGTCTACCTTGAGTGGTTAAAATATCTTTGGAAATCTTTGTACCAACTTTGAGAAATAAGCAGAACACTAGAACAGTGTCCAGTTGAGTGTACCTTGGGAGGTCACATTTCGCTTCTAGTTGCATAGGGAGTTGTCAAATCTCCCAACTGTGGTATCAGAGCATTTTGAAGTTCTTGGAGGGCATCCATTATAAATCAAAAGAGCTATTTGAGTTGGAGTTTAAAAGGTTTCTTCACCAAAGGAAGCTGGACAAAGCTTTTCATTAAGGGAGAGCACTCGATCCTCGTCAAGTGAAGCATACTTGGAGTTTATCAAAGGAGATCTAATCTTGGAGGTAACATCAGTTTACTTTTGCATCACTAGAACTTCAAGGAGGTATTGGAAGAGTTCCAAATCTTAGGGAAAGCAAGATATGGCTGAGTTCAACACTCAAATAGAGAAACTTGACAAAGGCAACTATCAGCCTTGGAAGTTTCGGATGTCAAACTATCTCATGGGCAAGGGTCTTTGGGGTTTGATCAGTGGGACTGATCCAAGACCTAGGTTGGGGGATAATCCAACCAATGACCAGCTGAGAGCATTTAGGGAATGGAATGAGCGTGACAAAAGAGTTATTTTCATTCTTTCACAACACATTAGCAACAGTATGATAGGACACATTCAAGACCTAGACTCAAGCATGAGAGTTTGGGAAACTTTGGAGAGGCTCTACTTTACGAGTACTAAAGCAAGGAGGATTCAACTTAAAAATGAGTTAAACAATCTAAAGAAGACCTCAGGGAGTAGCATCAACGACTTCATTCTCAAAGTCAAGGAACTTTCAGATGCATTGGGATCTATTGGCAACCACATAGATGATGATGATCTAGTGGCGTATACCCTCAATGGTTTGAGGGATGATGAAAAGTGGAAACCATTCACCACTTCAGTTTATGTAAGGGACACACTTCCAGATTTTGAGCAACTAGTTTCTCTTATGGCAACCGAAGAAATGAATATAAGTGGAGGTTCATCAAAGGGCAAGGATGCCCAAGTGTTTTATGCAAGAAACTCAAGGGGCAAAGCACAAAGAGGCAACCAAAGTAGGGGAAGAGGAAGATTTGGAGGAAGACAAAGCAATCAAGGACATGACCAAGAAGGCTCTTCATATAAAGGAAGAGGAAGGACAAGAGGAAGAGGAGGAAGACATCAACAATCAAGAAGCCAAGATGGTCAAGGATGCTACATATGTAGACGACATGGACATTATGCAAGGGATTGCTATCAAGGGAGCAACCAAAGGAGTTACAACAAAGCCTCAACATACAAAGGGCAAGGTAATTATGCATCCACTAGCTCTGAGAATGAAAATCTCCTTATGATGCATATGTATGGAAGCTCAAACAATGTAGATACTACATGGGATATCGATAGCGGTTGCAGCAACCATATGAGTTGCGACCAAACTTTGTTCACTAATCTACATTCTCCAAGTGTTAAAGGGCATGTGGAAACAGGGGATGATACAGCCCATAAGATCACACACATAGGTGATGTGGTTTTGGATGACAAAGAGCAAGGAAGGTGTCTCAAAGATGTGCTTCATGTACCTACAATCACCAAGAACTTGGTATCTGTGGGACTAATGGTGGACAGAGGCTACCAAGTGACATTCAACAAAGGAGGATGCTTTGTGGAGAACCCAAAACAAGGTTACAAGCTGGTTGCAAGAGGAAAGAAGCAAGGAAGATTGTTTAAATTAAAGGTAAAACCAAATCCTTCACATCATGTATACTTTACTTTTGGTAATAAGCAGATTGCGGAGTTGGACTTGTGGCACAAAAGAATTGGCCACATCAACATTCAAAGGATGAAGGAGATGCAGCAAAAGAGGCTAGTAGAAGGTCTACCAAGTTTTCAAGGTCAAGGAATGCAGAACTTATGTGAAGCTTGTCAGATGGGTAAGCAATCAAGACTTCCCTTCAAGAAGAGTGGATACATCAGTCAACATCCACTTGAATTGGTTCACACAGATGTATGGGGACCAACCAAGGAGCCATCCCTAGGAGGGAATAGGTATTTTGTGACTTTTATAGATGATTGTACTCGCATGGTTTGGATCTATTTCATAAAGCAAAAATCAGATGTGTTTCAATGCTTTAAAATGTTCAAAGCTATGGTTGAGAAGGAGACAGGTAACTACATAAAGAAGCTAAGGTCCGATGGAGGGGGAGAGTACTTCTCAAATGAATTTTCAGATTTTCTTTGGGAGCAAGGCATCAAAAGGCAAGTAACATGCAGGTATACACCTCAACAAAATGGGGTTGCAGAAAGGAAGAACAGGTACATTGCAGAGATAGCTAGGACAATGTTGAATGAAATGAATATGCCCAACCATTTTTGGAGTGATGCAGCCAATACAGCCATATACCTCATGAATAGGGATCCAACATCAGGAATACACACCTCAACACCTTATCAAGCTTGGTATGGTAAGAAGCCAAACCTCTCCCACCTCAAAATATTTGGTTGTACATGCTATGTTCATGTTCCTAGTGAGCTAAGGCATAAGTTGCAAGCAAAGTCAGAAAAGTGTTTCTTCATTGGCTATGCAAATGATCAAAAGGGTTTTAGGTGCTTCAATCCAAATACAAAGGAGCTCAAAGTATCAAGAGATGTAGCTTTTGATTAGCTACTTCCATGGTACAAGAAGGTAGAGTATTTGCAGGAACATGAAGATGATGGATCTAGGCATGAAGAAGCTCAAAGACAAACAAATATTGAACTAAGTGGTCATCAAAGCTCAAGTTCAGAGGATGAAGATCAGATTTCATCACCTTGGAAAGGGGGAGCAAGAGGAAATTCAGCATCAAGTCATTCAACAAAAGGGAGAGCAAAGCTTGTGGAGCTAGACGATGATGGAGTTGAAGTGAGCAGTGAAGACCATGGAGAATCTTCACATGTACCAAAGCATAAACCAAGAAATAGAAGGTTCATACCTCCAAAAGGTGAAGAGAGGAAGTCCTTAAGGCCAAGGTATCAAGTAGATAGGCTCACATATGATTCATTTATGGCAACTCATTATGCTTATATGAATAAAGTTGTAGAAGATCGTGAACCTACATGTTTTGAAAGCAAATAGGTATAAAGAATGGAAGGAAGCTATGAAGGAAGAGATTGAAGCTCTTGAAGAAAACAAGACTTGGAGTCTTGTGCCCAAGAAGGATGGCTTGAAAGTGATAGGAAGCAAGTGGGTCTACAAGGTAAAGAGGAAAGCAAATGGGACTATCTCTAGGTACAAAGCAAGGCTTGTTGCAAAAGGCTTTGCACAAACATATGGAGTGGATTTTGAAGAAACTTTCAGCCCTGTGGCTAAAATGAGCACCATCAGAACCTTAATAGCTATGGCAGCCACCAAAGGATGGAAATTATACCAATTGGACATCAAGAATGCATTCCTCAATGGAGACTTGGAAGAAGAAGTGTATATGGAGCAACCACAAGGTTTTGTAAGTAGTAAATTTCCTACACATGTTTGCAGGTTGAAAAAGGCTCTTTATGGCCTAAAACAAGCACCAAGGGCCTGGAATCATAGATTGGTGGAATATCTTATCAAGTGTGGATACAAACAAAGTGATGCAAATCACTCTCTCTTCATGGAGCAAAGAGGTGAACTAGCTGCCTACATTTGTGTTTATGTCGATGATCTTATTATCACAGGTAATGACATAAACGGAATTGAAGACATCAAATCCAAGCTAGGTAAAGAATTTAAGATCTCAAATCTTGGGGAATTGAGGTACTTTCTTGGCATTGAAGTTGTTTACAAACAAGATGAAATCATGTTGATGCAAAGGAAGTACATTGTAGATGTACTTGAAAAGTTTGGAATGATAAATTGCAAGCCAATCTCCAATCCAATGGAGGTTAATTTGAAGCTGAGCTCTAGTGATGGTAATCCTCTTGAAGACGACACTTTGTATAGGTCTATTGTTGGATCACTTAATTATGCAACCATCACAAGACCCGATATAGCTTATGGAGTAGGCGTCTTGTCACAATTTATGCATAGTCCAAGGACTACTCACTTGTTCGCAGCAAGAAGAATGCTTAGGTACTTAAAGGGTACTATAAATGAAGGATTATGCTATGCATATGATGATGATTTGCAGGTCAAGGCATACTCTGATGCGGATTGGGCCGGATCCAAAGAAGATAGAAGAAGCACTAGTGGTTATCTAGTGATGCTTGGAAGCAAAGTTATATCTTGGATGTCAAAGAAGCAATCGACAGTTGCTTTATCATCTACAGAGGCGGAGTATAGAGCACTTGCACAAGTCACATGTGAACTTATGTGGCTTAAGAAGTTGTTTATGGACTTGAATTTGCAGGTTGATACATATCCTATCTATTGTGATAACTTGAGTAGCATACAGCTCGCTTCAAACCCTGTTTTCCATGCAAGAACCAAGCACATTGAAGTGCATTACCACTTCATAAGGGAAAAGGTATTGACAAAGGAGATTTCAGTGATTCATATAGGTACAAAAGACCAAGTTGCTGATATGTTTACAAAGGCATTGGATGGCACAAAGCTCATGAAGTTCAAGCAAGGCATTAGCATGAAGGACCTTGGATGAAGATGAAGATTGAAGCTTGAGGGGGAGTGTTAAAAAATCAAGCTTCAAAGTACAAATTCGTGGGCAAACTAATTTGTACAAGTGAACCAATGTATGAAGGTCGCAAGTCACGAGATTTCCCCAAAAGGAATCACTCAACAACTCCCCAAATCATTGCAATCAATTCCTCTAACTTAGAGAGGAGCAATTTTAGGAAAAGAGGTTCCTAGATTGTATGAATCTAGTTGCTCTATTTAAAATAGGCTTGGATCATGACTTTTTGGGTGATCCCGTGTGTTTCTTTGGTGTATTGGAGTGTTCTTAGAGTGCTGGAACTCCAGAAAGCAACCCCCTAGCTTAAGCAAGCCCCCTTCTTGCTTCCATCCCAAGTTTGGGTTAGGATATCTCACTATCTATGCTAGCAGTGACTAGTCTCTATTTCTCTGAGTTGTATCCATTGGTTCTATTGTAGAAATGCATTTGCTCTGATTTTACTCTTCTTGGATAGATAATATAGTCCTGTAATTGTGGTTCAAATCTCGGGATCTGTCTGTGCATATTCTTTGAGTTATTGTATCTGGAGTGAAGGTGTGTCTCTGCACAGGTCTTTGAGAGTGTTGACAAAGTAGCCTGACTTGCAGACATTGCCATTTCATGTGTGAGCATCCATTTTAGATGAAATTTGTCTTGTTAGAAAGCTCTCTAAGTCTACTTTGAGTGTTGAAAATATCTCTGGAAATCTTTGTACCAGCTCTGAGAAATAACCAGAACACTAGAACAGTGTCCAGTTGAGTGTACCTTGGAAGGTCACATTTCGCTTCTAGTTGCATAGGGAGTTGTCAAATCTCCCAACAATATGTATATGTATATGTATATGTATATGTATATGTATATGTGTATGTATATGTATATGTATATGTATATGTGTATGTATATGTGTGTGTATATGTATATGTATATGTATATGTGTATGTATATGTATATGTATATGTATATGTATATGTATATGTATATGTATATGTATATGTATATGTATATGTGTATGTATATGTATATGTATATGTATATGTATATGTATATGTATATGTATATGTATATGTATATCTATATGTATATGCATATGTATATGTATATGTATATGTATATGTACTTTGTGTCTTTGGCCTCTTCATAGGTAGAAGGTTCAGGATCTTTGATAACCTTAGTCATGAAATCATAATCCCTAGGAATATAACAATCATAAACAAGCCTTGATATTGGATGTTTTACCCTTGTTGACCTCCTTTCTTCTCCTTAGGGTTTTGATGTAGCAACCTATCTCCTTTTCAACTTGTGCCTTGACCTTTTGAATACATCAAACACATCTGATTTGTGCTTTATACAATACAACCATACTTTTCTTGAGTAGTCATCTATGAAGGTTACAAAGTACCTATTACCTGCAAGAGAGGGCTCTTTGGTTAGCCCCCACACATCTGCGTGCACAAGGTCTAACACACCATGTGCTACATATCCACTCTTCTTGAAGGGCTGCCTAGTAGACTTGCCTAGTTGACAAGATTCACACATCTCATGCAACATTTTTAATGAAAAATGTGGTAAACCTCTTATCAATTGCCTCTTCTCCATGTCTTTCAACCTTTGAATGTTGATGTGACCACACCTTTTATGCCACAAATCCAAATCTCCAATCTTCTTGTCGCCATAGGTGATGAACATTGCCTTGTTGCTTTGTTCTTTGCCAATGTCCAGAGTGAACATTCTTCCTTCCTTCTTTCCTTTGGCTATCAACTCATAGCCATTCCTTCGGTCTTCAATAAAGCATCCTTTGTGGTTGAACTTGACTTGGTATCCCTTTTCAACCATCTGTCCAACAGAGATTAAGTTCTTTGTAATAGTAGGAACATGCAATACCTCAGATAGTCCTTTGGCTTTGTGGTTGCCTTCAAGCTTCACACCTCCCATTTGTTGTATCTCATGCTCTATGTTGTGTTTTGTCTCCACAAAGCCTCTTTGCTTTGGTGCTTGAAGATTGCTGAAGTACTCCTCTTTACGAGGCATGTGGTTACTATAACCACTATCTATATACCACACCTCATCATGTGGTTGACCTTCACTTTTATGCTTCATATCTAACAAATGCTCATTTTTTGAATTTGTCGAGGAGTTAGCATAATTATCTTGCCCTTTGTAATTGTTCCCACCTTGCTTTTGCCAACAATCCTTGGCATAGTGTCCTTGCTTCCCACAATTGAAGCATCCATTTGAGTTGGAGTAGCCTCGACCTCCATATCTTCCTCCTCTAACTCTTCCTCTTCCTCTTCCTCTTGATGATTGACCTTCATCTTGGCTTGATTGACTCCCTCGATAGCTTTGGTTTCCTTGTTGGTAGTTGCGTCTACCTCTTCCTCTTGAACCACCTCTGTTGCCTTTGCCTCTTCCTCTTTTGCGTGCATAGAAGAGTTGGTCTTGGCTGCCCTTTGACTTGTTGCCTCCATGGTTGAGCTCCTCAGTCACCAAAAGAGAAGTAAGTTGCTCAAAATTTGGTAATGAATCCCTTACATACACAGAGGTTGTGAATGCCTTCCATTTATCATCTTCTCTAAGCCCATTAAGTGTGTGGACAACTAGGTCATCATCATCTACAACACATCCTATTGAGCCAAGTGCATTGGAGATCTCTTTTACTTTGAGTATCAATAATTAATGCTCAGATTTGATGACTTCCTAACGTTGTTAAGTTCATTCTTGAGCTGAATTTTTCTAGCCTTTGTAGAGGTAGAGAACAACCTTTCTAAACACTCCCAAACCTTCTTAGATGTATCTAGGTCTTGCATATGACCTATCATGGAGTTGCTTGTGTTGAGAAAGAATGAAGATCACTCTTCTATCCCTTTCTTCCCATTCTCTAATGGCTTTCCTTTGATTCTCAATAGGTGTATGTGGATCTATGTATGGCTTCACCTCAGTACCACTAACCAATCCCCAAAGACCCTTTCCCATGAGGAAGTTAGAGATTCTAAACTTCCAAGGTTGGTAATTGCTTTTTTCAAACTTCTCAATTTGAGTATTTACAATCATAGGAAAAAAATGAGCTATCTTGCAAATGAATCAGACTCCTACACAAAGAGATATGGGTGATTGGTGTAGCTCAGTGATGAGTAGCACCTCCTTTAATGTCAATCCGGGAAGACGTGAGGATGGTATGAAGACCTCGAGCAAGTGGCGACACAAGTGCGTGAGTGAGAAGCACATAAGCATGCACACACATACACACACACGCGCACACACGGCAAGACAAAGAGAGAGAATCAATGGAGTGCTTTAGATTACTTTCACAAGCTCTTACAAGTTCGTTTCAATTACAATCTAGCCTCAAAAATGAGCTCTCTAGCTCTTTTTATAGTTTTTGACTAGCTTTGGCCCTGTCCAGACCTAGTGTCCGGCCTAGTTAAAAATTAGGTTCCAGGGCTTATTTGAGGGCTCAAACGAAGTCTAAAAATTATGAAAATTGGTACGAGGGTACTTCTAATACTCCTCAAGCTCGAGGACTCCTCGGCTTGCACAAAATGGAGTCTAATCTACCAAAAACGGGATTTACAATGTTTGTGTAGTGATTAAAATCACTTGAGTTGTACAAAATCTATGGGAAAAACAGATCTGGCCTTGTTGCCGTATTGTGCATGACTCCTTTGTTGCTTTGTATGCCAACACTCCCCCCTTCCTAGCGTCTGTCGCCCCTGACAGACCTTTGTTCTCGCGGGTGGTCGATGTAATATTGGATGACATTGGTGGCCAGTTCATGTTCTCCTATCCTTAAGCCTCTTGCTAGATCGGCTTCCAATGCCTCCCAATTTATTGCACCGGGGGTCTCTGGTTGCGGGGTGGTGTAGTACTCTGAATACATTGCTTGTTCACAAGCAAACAGTTGAAGCAGATGTGTCGGCTTTGGTGCGAAAATCTCCGAGTGATACTCCCAGAAACCTGATCTGAACATTTCTTCGAAGGTCTGTTTGTAGCAGGCGGGGAGGTATTTGATGCGCGCATGCCAAGCGTAAGCCACACGGATACTGGGGGTGGTGCTCATGTCATACACCAAGTCGTAATTTCCATTGCTAAACCCCGGAAGACGTACCTGTGGTGCGGCTGCATTTCTAAAGGTCTTCAGCACTACTTGCATCATATCTAAGATTTTAAGCATCATTTGCGCTGCTACATCTGGCATGGGCTTCAAGCGCGGCATCCAGTGGCGAATGGTTCCCATCATATATGCTACCGATGGTGGTCCTTGTGGTGGCGCGATGTACGGGTAGTTCAGCCATTCCTTGCATTGCGCATTGTTCTGTACCTTGATATTGAATGCCTTCCACGACCTGCGGCGGGGGACTGGACCGTAGCATGGGTTGTACAGGAGGTGCAACGGCGCGTTGTTCCATGTGCGTAGCATTTCTGGATAGGTCTCTAAAAGTTTCTGCCGCCATGTTGGTTGACGAATCTTGCCTTTTCGCACCTCTGGAGGAAGGTCTTCGGGTTGAAATTGGGTCGCAAAAGTAGGAATCTGACCCGTGACTCTTTGTATTTCTGCATTATAATCAGCCAAGATAATAAAATACGGCCTGTATTGGAGTTCCGATGAGAGAATCAGGCGTCTCGATGACAAATTCTTGAAGTAAGCTGATTGTAACACAGTCTCCTCTATGACCCTCATGGCCTGATTTTGCACTACGGTGCGCTCTTCATGTGAAGTCCCTATTTCCTCCACTTGTCGTAACCATGGCGGCCGTGGTGCCTCGAACGTGTCCTGCGCTTCTTCTGTTTGTTGGCCTCCTGGGAATGGTTGCGGATCATATTCTTCATCAAACGTTTGTTCCACAGGAATTTGCACAACTTCTTCGTCCGTGGGAGCCTCCGGAGGGGAAGATGGTCTCTCATATTGCAGTAGGCGTGTTTGCAATTCAGTTACCTGTTCCTGGAGATCTTTTATGGCCTCTGCGTTGAGAAGCGAAGCCGCAGAGGGGGTGGTTGGAGGGGCAGCTGTTGGTCCTTGTTGGTGTTCCTGCTTCAGTTGTCCTAGCTCCTCTGATAGCTTATCATGTGCTTCGAGCAGCATGGCGTAATCTTCCAATATAATCTTGATATTATCGGGGGTCACTGCTTGAAACTTGGATGGGCTGATGGGTGCCCCCGGTGTGCTCTCAATAGCTGCCTCCAGGTTCTCTTGATTTTGTATTTGCAGACGTCTGTTCTCTTCCTGAGCAGCCGCAAGATGGCGTTTAAGTAGCGCCATATTTCGCTGAAGTTTTGAGTTGCGTTCCAGCTGTGTCCGTAGGTGACCTTCTACCACCTGCACTGCTTCCTGATCTACGTTCTGTAGCTGTACCTCCAATATATTATGGGCTTCTTGGAGGGTTTGGAACTGTGTGTGGAGGCGAGCGTTCTCCTCTTCTAGTGCCGCAAGGCGGTGCTGTAGTGTCGTTGAGTGCTCTTGCAGGCGTTCGTTTCGTTGCTGGAGCTGAATGTAATCTGTTCTTAAATTTGATATACAAGCCAACATGGTGTCCAATGCATTTCCTATAGATGAGTGTGTGTTGTTTATCGTGGGAGATGCATGGGATGGGAATTGGGGAAGGGAGACAGTGAATGATGTGTCTACGGAAGTTGTGTGTGTGGGTGAAATTGGTGGAGGGGGAACGAGAGGAGGTGAAACCGTGGGTGGAGGTGCCGTGGGTGGTGAAATGTCCATACCTTCAGGAGTGGGTGTTAGTGTGGGGCCTGCCATATACATTGGTATGGTAGGTGGTGTGTGTGTGGAAGTGGTGAATAGATGTGAAGTGGGGTGGGGAGCTGGAAAGGCAGGGAATGGTTGAGAGCCTGGTTGAAAAGCCCTAGCAAAGAGGTCATGGAGGGATTGTAGGAATAGAGAGAGGGATGTCGGGGGTTGAGGGCGTAAATTTGAGGAGGGCTGAAAGGGTTGCGTGGTAGCAGGGAAGCCCATGAATGTGGATCTAGGGTCAGGATGACCCGTGGCTGAGGGCGTTGGGGATGGTTGCCCTAGGGCAGGCTCTAGGAGGGGTTCAGCGGATTGTGTAGTATTGGGGTTTGCTTCGAAGATTGGATTATCAGTGGTAGAGAATAGGGTGGCGCTAGAGATGGGAGTACGGAAGATGAAGGTTGGGTCAGTGGGTTGAGTTGTCGATGGGATTTCCACTGTCTCTGTTCGAGGAGGTGATGGTGGGGAGTAGGCGGTAATGGTTCGGTGGACTCCTCATGGGTGGCGGGGTGCTGTTGACTAGCTGTTTGGGAGGTTGGTGTAGTAGTTGGCTCTTCTGCAACTGTAACGGGGATTTGGATATTTTTACCTGAGCGAGGTCGTGTCTGGAACCTTCGTGGGTCATATTGAACTGAAGGCCTCTGAATGGCAGTACGCACAGCTTCTACAACTCCATATGTTTCTGCCATCAATAAGAGACCTTCCCTGTACTCTGAGTCAATTCCCGCTTCTTCCAACAACTGAGTCATAAGTACTCTGCTGCTCTGTTCAGTGAGTAACTGCTGCGATCGCACTCTTTCCATAATCTGATACAGCCTTCGGAGTTCTGCTGTATATGCTGGGGCTTCAGTGGTCTCTTCTTCATACGCTTCTTCTTCTTCCGGGTGTCCGTGTTGTTGACTTTGCTGAGCGTCACTCCAATGGACATGTCTACCGTCTGTAGACTTTCTTCTTCTTCGTGAGGATGTGCCCTGCTCCTCTGCTTCTGGATAAAACTCCACATCAGAGAATTGTGTGCTTTGTAGGAATGCTTCGAAATCCTGGGGGTCCAGTCCTTCAGCCTCTCCAGTGGCAGCAAATTCGAATTCAGGTGTAACAGGAGGAGCCGATGGGGTAGGTTGTGGCGTAGTGTCAGATTCCGACCTGGGTATCCTAATGGTGAAGGGAGGTACAGTGCCCTCTCTTAGTGGTGATGCCTCAGGAGTAGTCAGGACTTCCCTTGTTTGGACACATGGGATCGCGCCCCTCATGCGCTTGGACTGATGTGTGGACGTCTTGAGCCTTTTAAACATTTGTAATTGTGCCCAAGTTAAGGCACGTTCAATGGGGACATCATATGCTAGGCATCGGTAAATAATGCGTGTGATCGCACAGCATCCGTTCACCACTAATTTCCTAGAAGCCCGTTTGTTTGCTTCATACAACTGATCTATAATCCACACTGGTAGCTTAATAGGTAACGCACCTGCTTCCGCCAAGTAGAGAGCAAACCAGATCTTCTTGTGTGGTTGCGTGAATCGGTCTTGGCCGGGGAAGGCGAAATGTTGCATGCACATGCGGAGAGGGATGGACACATTTGGGGTGAGTGCTGCCATGTCTTTCAGCTTCACTAGTTTCCTGTCCTTCATATTGGTGGGAACGAGAGCATCCTTTTCTGAGGGCACATGCGTGCCATGCATATTTAAAGCGTCGCTTACCAATTCCACAGTAAGTTCAAACCTCTTCAACTCGTTGTTGCCCAGCAATGAGGGGAGAACAAATGATCCGGGTTGGTCCTTATCTTCATTAGCTTGTAATGTGGAGACCAAATAGTAACATCGGAGGAGATCGGGTTTAGGTAGTGGGGCTTCAAAATATTCCGCCAATCTTGCTCGTTGCCATATGGTCTGGAGATCTTCGGTGTTCTGTAAAGTCTCGAACTCCTTGGAGAAAAATTGGAATCGCACCCATGATCTGTCATACTCGCATTTAGACTCCCAGATATATTTGGCCTCACCTAATGGACCGGGCATGCCATTGAACCAATGAGAATTGGCATGAACTCTTTCCGTGATGCCTGTAGGTGGATCTGGCACCGGGAGTTGCTGAAGGTGTTGCATCTCCACTGGTCGTTCCGTCGGGGGCACATCCACGGGTATACTATCCACATCAATTCCCGCAGTAAGTATCCCTACTTGTGAGCCCGAACCTGTCGCTTCTGCCATTTTACTGCTTGCCTTCTGATTCTGTGAGAATATAGAAGCATGTGTTAACATCGTAATGGACAGAATAAATCCGTTGCTGTCCCCATTACAACATTAACATGAGGCAGATGATGAGTTAGTGGTTAGTAAGTGCACGAAGACAGTGAGTGTAGTTAACATTTGTGTATTCCTAGGAGACTAATGCCGTTAGTAAGTGGGGTGAATTTACAAATCGGGGTCGGGGGGTTTATTACAGGTCTTAGACTGCCAATTGCAGTGGATGGGCTTTGCTTTCGGTTTCGTAGAGACTCTAGAGAGCTGTGTCGGGGTCGCTGTTTGGGAATGGGGCCTTTTAGGGACCCACTTATAAGTGATTACATGCATGCTCATGGGTCTTGGTGTGTTCCTAAATGTTGAGCACGAGGGAATTCTGGTTGTACTCGTGGATGGGTTATGCTGCATAGGTTGTGGCCTTGGCGTAACTACTTGTGCCCTCAAGCAAGCCTTAGGCACCCAAATTTGTCTAGGTTGTGGGCTTGCCTTCATCGACTTCTTGGGCACCCAAATAGATTTTACTTTAGCAGAAGAATTTCTGAAAGTCTTCTTATTAGCGTCGTGTTGTTGGTTACTAATAAGAGGCTTTGCCCGCGTAGTTGACGGTGGTGCACCCGGTCTTTCGCCTTTCCGCACCCACACCTAGTTTATTTTCTGGGACATTCTGCTGCGCAGGTATTTTTGATCTCGGACATAGGTAGGACTCTGCTTCTTCTGCTTGTGATCCGCCTTTGGTTGCTGCCTCCTTCTGGCCTTTGGAAAAGAAGGGAGATCCGTTGCATCCCTGACTCCTTTTTTGCAAATGTCATTCCTCTGCAACACAGGGTTTTGAACAAGAACAGCATGGTCATCTTCATGTGTACCCCTGGAAGGACCAGGAGTCTGTGCCTTTCCTAGTTCCTTGAGTGCTCCATTGTCTAATTCTACTGTAACTCGACTATGATTGAGCCAAACCTGGAGAAGTCCACTTCTTAGGTTTAGATTGACTGCTTGGTCATAGATCCAATCCTGACCCAAGACGAGGGGTTCAGTGAGATCCTCATCTTGACACACGAGTACTTTAACGGTCATTGCCTCATCGTGAATGTAGAGGGGAAGTTCCACCTCGCCCATGCAAGGGGTTTCCACGCCTCCCAATCCTATGAGATATGCTTCCACAGGATGGACAGTTAACTGTAACTCTTGACAGTAAGACAACTTAACAGCGCTAGTGGCAGCACCTGAGTCAATCAAGGCTCTTACGGTCCTTGCACTCTTTTCTTGTCCTATATCTATGGTTATGAAAGGACGTCTATCAATTATCCTATGCGAGCTTGTTCCTGCAACTTCACACATGGCCATAGGAAATCCTTGATCTGCATAGTCATTTGCTCTAGGCTGATCTCTACCTTGCCTTCGTAATTTCATCCTTCTGATGCGTTCTAAGGCTTCTGCTTGAGCTTCTTCTCTAATTCTCTTTTCTTCCTCTTTGCGTTTCTTAGCAGTGTTGAGTCGACTGAGCATTTCCTCCGTGAGGGGTTCCTGATACAACTTGACTCTGCAACCGCTAATATAATTTGGGAGAACATCACCCTCTAACGTGGCTAGTTGTATTGCTCCGCTCGTGGAGATCCTATTGATGATCATAGGTCCGTAGCCTCTCTTTTCTAGCTTCCTCGCGTGTTGTTTTAGTGTATAAACTAAGACTAGATCTCCTGCTTTCAAGCCTTTATCCTTCACATGGGCATCGAAATATGCCTTCTGTCTCTTCTTGGCTGCATATATTCCTGCAGCGGCTCTCAGTCTTGTTTCCCCTAATCGTTCAAGGTCAAAGATCCTAGAGGAGAGCTCATGACCTGTCCATTCGTGCTCTTGTGCTACGTTCAATGTAGGGATCAAGAAGTCCAAGGGTAACACAGCGTTTTGGCCAAATACCATCTGAAAGGGAGTGGCTTGGAGTACCGTTTTGTAGGCCACTCGGTATGCCCAAACAGCATGGTGTAGCTGTTTGTCCCAATCAGAGCGTTTAGTGTTCACTAATTTCGTCAGTACATTGCATAAAATCTTATTAGTGCTCTCAGCTTGTCCATTAGCTTGAGGGTGATAAGGGGCAGACTTCTTGTGTATTACCAAGAATTCTTGGAGTAGATTTTCAATCACTTCGTTCAAGAAATGAGTGCCTCTATCGCTTACAAGCTCTATAGGTAGCCCGTATCTTGTGAATACATTCTCAAACAAGAATTTGGCAGTTGTTTGAGCATCGTTTTTGGTTGTAGCTTTTACCTCAACCCACTTGGTGAGATAATCTGTTGCCACAATGATGTATTCCGCATGAGAACCTTTGGCTGGGGGATTAATAGGACCTACGAAGTCTATTCCCCACTTAGAGAATGCACGTCCACCCATCATAGGTTTCAGTGGCATCTCATCTTTGCGTATAGGATACTGAGTCCTCTGACAGACATCACACCGTTTCACATAGGTATGTGCATCCATGTGAAGGGTAGGCCACCAGAAGCCCGCAAACAATATCGCCTTGATCACCCGATCTGGTCCAAAGTGTCCTCCTGCTACACCTTGGTGAGCAGTTTCCAAGATCTTCAGATATTCACTTTCGTGGACACATAGTCTCAGGTAACCATCTTTACCACGCTTATATAGATTATCACCAATGAGTGAGTAATCCAAAGCTTCTTGTTCTAAACTCCTTTTCCTAGCCAGAGTCATGTCTGGAGGGAATGTGTTTGTCCTCAGGAATGATACTAGTGGTTCGCTCCAATCTGGCGCAATGGATACTTGATAGAGAGTGGCATGTTCCACCGGTGGTTTAGTGCAACAGATTGGGCATTCCTTGCACAACTTTTGGACATCCGCTTCCATAGTTGGCCAATGCACTCCGAATCTCTTTAGAGTCTGTAAAGTTCGTTGCTTTGAATGGTGTTGCTCTAACGCACCTACATGTGCTAATTGCAACCATTTAGCGTACTCATCCTCTTCTACGCAACAAGCCAAGATCCCTTGATCTGTGTGCTTGTACATGCTTCCTGCCATGATGTGGTATTTTTGGGCTTTTACAACCTCTCTGTTCCGTGTGTTTACCACAGGATGGTTAGGCCCGTATGTCAATACTGGTACCAATGGCTTAGCCCACTACGGTACAACTTCCAAATTAAACAAGTAAGCATCAGGAAGGTCATCTGATACTCCTTGTGGGGCTTCTCCCGATGTGAGCCTAGAGAGATGATCAGCTCTCAAATGAGTCCTACCTTTCCTTACCACTACTTCAAAATCATATTCCATTAACAAGAGAAACCATCTCACTAATCTTCCTGTATTGCATGGCTTATTTACGAGATATAGTAATGCCTGATGGTCAGTAAAAAATTTAAACTTATTTGCAAGCAAATAGTGTCTAAATTTCTTAACTGCATACACCATGCCTAATCCTTCGCGCTCTGTAGTGGTGTAATTCCGTTCAGCCGCAGTCAATTGTCTACTGGCATAGGCAATTGGAAGATCCATATTACCTTCACCAGTAGGTTGTGCAAGTACACATCCAATAGCATAATTGGATGCATCCACGTGAACATGGAATGGCTTATTCCAATCTGGTGTGGTCAAGATTGGTGCTGAACATAATCTTCGTTTAAGCTCCTGGAAGGAATTCTCACATTCATCCGTCCACTCAAAGTTTGTCAGAAGTCCGTACATGGGCTTTGCAATGACAGCATACATGTGTATAAATCGTCGATAATAACCACAATGCCCCATGAAAGCTTGTACTTCCTTGACACTCTTTGGCCTAGGTAGCTCTGCTATGGCTCTCACTTTTTCTTCATCGGTAGATATGCCATTCTTTGACACTATGTGTCCTAGAATCTTACCTTGCCTTACCATAAACACACACTTTTCTGGGTTCAGGCAGACTTGATATTCTCTACATTTGTCAAAGATTTGTCTGAGTTCAGGAATATGGTTTTGTCTAACATTGGAATGAGCACAAAGATCATCAACATAGACTTCTAAACTCTTCCTCAGGAACTCCTTAAACACATGGCACATCAGCCTCTGGAAGGTAGCTGGTGCATTGGTAAGCCCAAATGGCATTACTCTAAAAGCAAAAATGCCCCACTCTGTGGCAAAAGCAGTCTTATGCTGGTCTTCTGGAGCTATGGCTACTTGGTTGTAGCCCGAAAATCCATCGAGGAAGCTGTACACTTCCTTGCCTGCCACTCTTTCTAAGAGATGTTCTGTGATGGGAAGCGGATAGTTATCTCGAATCGTGGCGGCATTAACCTTTTTCAAGTTAATGCACACACGCAGTTTGCCATTCTTCTTGGGCACCACTACGATGGGGGATACCCATTCGGTGTGCTCAATTTCATAGATAAATCCAGCTTCGACCAATCTATCTATCTCTTCCTTGATCTTAGCAGCGTAATTATCATTATATGTATAAGGCTTTTGCTTAGAGGGTTTGGCATCTGAGGTCATGGGGATAGTGTGTGAGCATATGTCAGGGTCAACACCTTTCAAATCCTTGTAACTCCAAGCGAATACATCTCTGTATTCTCTTAGCAAGGCAATCAATTCATGCTCTTCTTCTTCTGTCAGGTCATGGCCTATATACGTGCATCTCTCCTCTCCTTCTTCTATGGCCACTACTATTTTCTTGGTGGTTTCTTTGTTATCATAGGCCTCTCCTGATTGTGCCTCTCGTTTAGGCATTCTTATCATGACTCTCCTGTCATCTATCTCATACTTCTTAAAATTTTCCGGGACCTCAAACAAAGATTCTTCCTCTTCTGGTGAGACTTCTCTCTTCTTTCGTTTCTTTCCTTCTTCCGTTGGGCTCACATGTGTTGCTAATCTTACATCATTTGTCAGCTCTCCATGCCTCTGGGTTTGAAATTCTACCTCATGGAAGTATTCTTCATCTGATGCAAATGGTGGGTCCATAATGATTGACTCTAGATCGGAGTCACTTGCATCCTCAAATGCATCAGGGCTAGGTTCGCATTCTTCTAGAACTGCCTCTCCCATGATTGGCTCTATGGAGAAGACTGAAATATCATAGCCATCCTCATCACAGTGAGGTGTCCATTGTTCTTCGTTGATGGCTACGTCCATTGTTGCTAAGATTTCTGCCCAACCGTGAGGTTCAAATTCTTCGTCTGGAAAAACTACAGGTGCATAGGCTGGGTCTTGGATTGATCTATGGGTTTCTTTTGCACCTACCTCTCTGGCTTTCTCTCTCTTCTCTTCCTCTACTGCTACCTTGCACATCCATAAGTGGGTGTCTTCATGCATCCATGAGGATCCAGACCCTATGGAATGCACCGATTCTGTGTCATCTTTAGCTCTATGGATGGGATTCCAATGGATAGGAGGGACATCTCTATGAGAATAATCCTTGAGATTGACTTTGGTCGTAACACCCAAGTGTTGCAAATACAAGGAGTTGGTTCCCCAATCCTGTACCACTTGCAATTGTCGCATAAATGGTCTTCCCAAAATCATCTCATAGGCATGATTTTTGCTGAAGTCACATATAGCAAAACTATGTTCAAACTCGACACCACAAGTGGTGAGAGTTATTCCTTCTAGCAATCCTAAGGGTCTCTCTATGTGACCATCGGCCATTTGCAATTTCATCCTCGTTGGCCTGAGTGCTGGCTTGCCCCAACGCTTCCATAAGGAGGTGGTGGCAATTGCAACTCCTGCACCTGAGTCCAAAATCGCCTTGGTGGTGTATTCCTGGTAGGTGATGGGAAGATAGGTGTTCCCTTCTTCACCTTCACACATATCTCCTATCTTATCCAAGGGAATTTCTGGCACTGTCCTATGGGATCCTACCAGGGAACGAGATTTTGCTATCTCTGGTACTTGCTTGGCTACATGTTTCCATAATTCAGGTCTAACCTTGAGTAGCTCTTCTAACTTGAGATTACACTCCACGTTAGTGTTCTTCACTACCTCTGTGTTCCTAGGTATGACTGAGTCGTCGTTCCGTACCATGACTGTGGGTGCTCTCATACATGTGGACTTTGCTTCCCATGGACCTGTGAAGTGGGGTAGCTCCTGTATGGAATTAGACTCAAAGTCCAATCTCTCATGAGACTGAGTACTCTCATGTTCCCCGTAAATAGATGGGATGTCTTGTGGGAATTGGTCGTGTGCATCATCCACAAGTTCAAAGGGAGGGGCGACTTCACTTTCGTTATCCCATTTGTCTTCTTGAATCTCTCGTAGGAAGTCTGGTGCAACCCGATTCATAGAGGAAGAAGTGTCTGGCTCCGTGGAATTGGGCACATAAGCAACCTGGGAAGGAGGGCTTGTTCTATCGTTGGCTCTTTCCTTGCTCTCATAAATGGCTGGAGCACAAGCTTCTTGGGGAGGATTGCTCATTCTATTATTCTTCCGAGCAGGCTCATACACTCCCTGAGAAGGAATGTAGGCCGTCTGTGGAGGTACGTGAGCTTCCGAGGGAGGCTCATGTACCTTTTGGGGGGGAAAATAAGCTTCTTGGGGAGGCACATGGGCTTCCTGAAGAGGCTGGCTATTGCGTTCCCTTGCCCTATTCTTTCTTTGGGGGGCACTTTCCTTTTCTGACTGTGCGATTAGCGTCTCTGTTCTTTCTAAGGAGGGGAAGTTGTCTGGTTTAGTGGAATTGGCCACATAAACTTCCGATGGGGGATGGTTCATGTTTTTGCTTGCTTTATCTTTTTCTTGATTGTTTTCTTCCTTGGCAGATCTTGCAATTATCCTCTCTAACTTTTCTAGGAATCCATCCAAGTGTAATTGCGTTTTGGCTGAACCCGAGTAATTGAAAAGGCGACTGGCTTCAAACATAGTCTGAGCCAGTGCGACCATTTTCGCGCACAGTTTGGTTCTTTCTATCTCTAGGTCAGCTCTAGGATAGCACTTGTCATGATCCGTGACGTTTGGCCCTTCTTGGATTCTGGCCTGATATGCCTTAAGCATCATGTCTATGTCTTCGGGAGTGGGATCAGCTAATACTGATCCTGTTTGGGGTGGTGGGTGGGTTACGTGGGGTGTCTTAGAGGGTGGAGGGATGGAGAGTGATGGGGATGGTAGCGGTGGGAATGTGTGAGAGTGCGGTTGAGATGTGATCTCTATGATTTTAGCCTTGGTTTCTTGTAGACTTTCCTCAAGTTCACTCATCTTCTTTGCCCATTGCCTTTTCATGCGTTCGCGGCTATCTCTCCAAGCTCTTGTTCTCTTTTTATTTTGGCTCTCAGTATCGCTAGTGTCTGGGCTCTTTTCCTTGCCTACCCCTTGGTTTTGCTTCAGTGCTTGAGCTCTCGTGACTACCTGTACGGGTGCAGTGGAAGTAACACTTCCGCTGGAATCTACCACTAACTCGATAACATTGATGGGCGTGATTTTTGGCATATTATTGGGGTTCTTTGGGCAATCTCGTAAGAGATGCTCTTTTCCACAATCTTGGCAGAAGCCTTGGATCGTCACTGACTGGGGTTGTGTAGGTGGCGGCAAGGGACAATCACGAATGAGGTGATCTCCTTGGCATCTGTAGCACGGTCCTCTTGGGAATGGAGGTCTTACCTGCCTAGATTGAGGCCTAGGGTTGGGGTTTGCATACATGACGTTCGTGTAATCTGACTCCCAACTAGGTTCGTTTGTCTCTTCGCTATAATAGGACTCACCATGCTCAGGAGACTGCATGTAGTAGGCCTGGGGGCTATCAACATGTGTAGAATCAAAGCTATGGTCACTCGGGTCACTTTCAGAAAGCAAGGATGTTACAGGGACTATAGCTCTATTCAGGTTCTCTTCTGCAGCAGTATACTTTACCGGAATCACATTAGCTGGGGCTGGGGGTTGTTGTGCTAGCACAGGCTGAGGCCTTTGTTGGTTTTGATATTGAGGTTGGAAATTCTATTGTGGCCTGCCATATGGTTGTGGAGGGTACTGGTTCTGACATCTGCCTTGTTGGTAGGGCTGAGGGTAGGGTTGCCTAACCGCCTGCTTGTTGTATGGGCAATCTTGTGCGGTGTGGTTGGTGTATCTCCGTTCTATGGTGCAGTACTGGCTACTAGGGTTTACTTGGGGTTGAGCCATAATAGGGCAGACATTCGCCATGTGGTCACCACCGCATGTATAGCATCTTTTCACAGGGGCAAACCTTGGGATTTGTTTGCTAGTTACACCTAATTTCTGAGCTACTTTTTCGGCAAGTTCCTCAATTGATGTGGCTTGTGTGGAAGATTGACTAGATGCACTATCTGAATCTTTGTAAATTTTGGACAGCTCTAGCTCTTCTCCTAGGTTATCTTCAATGTCAATGCACATTCGTACACACTCTTCTATAGTCCTAGGGTCCTTCAGATACACATAGGATCTCAATTTCGTACTCAGCAATCCATCAAGGAATAAGGCTACTTGTTTGGCAGATGTGGGTAGCTCCGAAACAGGACATCTTTCAAGGTATTGCCTAAATCTTCTTCCGGCAAGTCTCACAGTCTCTTGAGGGGTTTGCTTGAAGCTGTGAATCAGTGAGGAGGTGTTGTGTATCATGCCACTCTTGGAGAACTCAATAATAAATGCTTCTAGGAGTTGGTCTATGCTCCTGAACTGGCGCTCATCCAATGGCTGAAACCATGTAAGTGCCGTATTCCTCAGGGTTAGACCGAAGGCATTGTACTGCGTGAATAGATCCTCAACTTGTTCAGCTCTCAAGACTTGCTTGAACTCCGCCACATGATCATAGGGATCTCCTGTGCCGTCAAAGTAATTCTTCATGGACTTAACTAGCTGTGTGGGTCTCAGAGTTCTTGTGTGCTCTCTAGGCCTCGGCAGAGGGAATCCATCTACATTTCTTTGGTTCCTGTGGGCTCTAAGCATCTCAGGTTCTACCCTATTCGTCTCCGTTCTCGTTCTTTCTCTGCCCACTGGATTGGCAAAACTTACTTCTGGTCTATCTTTACTTCTGTCTCTTTGCATACCATGAGCCTGGGATGTTCCAGCTCCAGGTTGACCATAGGATACATTTGATCTTGGTTGGGGGAAAATGAATTCGCCCTTCCAAGTGTAAGCATGCCTATCATTTTCTGTCACCACAAAGATCCTCTCCGAAGTGTGGTCTAAGTAGGTCACTCTACCTGGGCTATCTGGATCCTTAAACTCATAGATCATGATTGTTCCTATATCAATTGGGTGATCCGGTTTATACCTCCAAAAGGCTTCGTCCGTTTCTCGATTGAGAAGCAAATCTATGCACTTGTTATCTTGGGGGACCCACTCAGGCGTGATAATCCTAGTGAGAACTGATTTACCTCGAGGGGTTCTAGGTTCCACTCCCATGTTTCCTTGTTCCAAGTCACCTAAGTCCGTTTCTGAAATTACATTTCCAAATTCATCTGTCCTATCTGGATGACTGGTGACTACGTATATGGTTCCTTCCTTGTCCAGGTATGCACCGTTTTCAAACTTGACAGCTGGGTGCTCTAGTCCTATGGATTGGTCAGGGTTTTTAATCTGGACCACTGATCTTCCTAGGCCGTCCTCATAGATGCTCGCACCTAATCGGTTGGTCCTAAGGTATTCCAACTGCGTTTTGTAAGGACCTTCCACCCTGTATAAGTAAGGCACTCCTGAACTTCCCGTAGGTCTGTCCATGCCTTGAGACATCTCTGACTCACTGGTCTCAGAGCTAGGGTAGTTCGATTGGTGGCTCAACTGCTGGGCCCAGGACCTAGCAGTGTGGTTGACACTAGCCTCTGAAGATCTAAGGCTTTGTCTCTCTCTTACTAGGTGTCGTCCTGATCTAAGGTTCATATGCCTATCTAAGTAGCCCAATTCTTTGCCCAGAGTACAACCTCGTTGTCGATCAATTGGTACCAGTCACTTGATTCTTTTTAGTTATTTCTCGTGTTTAAAGTCTTGTCTGCTATTACGTCGTCCGGAATACTTGAATGTTCTTCGTACTTTCAGGTTGATCGTTCCACGTTAGGTTCTTTCCTTTATGTTGTCGACAGTACAGAGATTAAGTTTTTAGCTTGAACTTGAGTTTTTAGGTAGTCTTCAACTTGATAGTGGCCTATCGTCGCCCTGACTTACTCCTACTTCTAATCGTTCTTAGCCTAAGCTAGGAATTGACGAAGAGGAGTTGAGAATATTCCGACCTTTCTTGCCGAACCTTGCTCTTTAGTGCTCGAGAAGTTGATTCTCAAGCGTGCGCCACACCGTTGCTTGGATACTCTCAGTTGCTTCTCAATAGGCCTGCATAAATCCCAAGATTAGCTCCAAGTAGACCTTTCAATTGACAGACAATTTATTTCAGACACTTTTTTAATGACCCTTGTTCCCCCTTTTGCATTGTTAGAAATTTACTCTAGAGCTCCCTTGGTGTTCCTACCCCTCAGTGTGTCAACTTCCAAATATCCTATCTGAAAATCAACGCGTTATTCTTATAAAAAACAGTTGAGGGCGTGTAGTATACGTCACGAGCTTTCCGACAAGCCCTAGAGCTCAGAAAATGGATTTCGTATGAAAAAGTTATGACCGTTCAGGGTTTAGGGGGTTAACTAGACAAACAGAACCTTTCGGGGGTTTTAATGCATTTTCTAAGGCCTTCGTAAGTAGATGAGTACATGAAAGTGCAAATATGCCCAAAATTTAGCCTAAATTTCCAAAAATTCACTCCTTAATTTTTTGCCGAAAATGCCTGTCTATCGCGATAGACGGTGTCTGTCGCGATAGACACAATCTATCGTGGGGGCTGTCTGTCGCGATAGACGGTGTCTGTCGCGATAGACAGTGTCTATCGTGGATTTCTGTCTGTCGCGATAGACGGTGTCTGTCGCGATAGACGGTATCTGTCGCGGATTTCTGTCTGTCGCGATAGACGCTATCTGTCGCGGATTTCTGTCTGTCGCGATAGACGGTGTCTGTCGCGATAGACGCTATCTATCGTGAAATTCTGTCTGTCGCGATAGACGGTGTCTGTCGCGATAGACGCTATCTGTCGTGAAATTCTGTCTGTCGCGATAGACGGTGTCTGTCGTGAAATTCTGTCTGTCGCGATAGACGGTGTCTGTCGTGAAATTCTGTCTGTCGCGATAGACGGTGTCTGTCGCGATAGACGCTATCTGTCGTGAAATTCTGTCTGTCGCGATAGACGGTGTCTGTCGCGATAGACTGAAAAAACGCAAATTTTTGGAAAACTTCTAGTGTTCTAGAGTGCCCTCAAGGTGTAGGTTACAGTGCTAATCATGCATTCACAAATTTTTAAGATTTTCTGTCTGTCGCGATAGACAGAGGTTGTCGTCCCGGGACCTGTGCAGAGCCTGTCGTACCTGCGCACACTGCTGGGGATGATGGTACAGCAAAAAACCTGCAAAATAGCTCAAAAAACATGCAAAAAACAGCGCATGCAAATTTGCTCTCTCGCTCTCTCTCACAAGTGAAATGAGGGAAATGAGGTGAAGATGGGGATATAGTCAAAAACTGAAATTTTCGCGATGATGGAGATGGGGGTGAAAGATGGTGAGGATGATGATGATGATGATGATGGTGAAGAAAGTAAAAGAAAATCGATGAGAGTGAAGAAAATACCTACAACTCCAACACGTCAACTCTACGTCTTACCATCACACGCTCGTCCTCAAAGCTCGATCCCCGGCAACGGCGCCAAAATTTGGTGTAGCTCAGTGATGAGTAGCACCTCCTTTAATGTCAATCCGGGAAGACGTGAGGATGGTATGAAGACCTCGAGCAAGTGGCGACACAAGTGCGTGAGTGAGAAGCACATAAGCATGCACACACATACACACACACGCGCACATACGGCAAGACAAAGAGAGAGAATCAATGGAGTGCTTTAGATTACTTTCACAAGCTCTTACAAGCTCGTTTCAATTACAATCTAGCCTCAAAAATGAGCTCTCTAGCTCTTTTTATAGTTTTTGACTAGCTTTGGCCCTGTCCAGACCTAGTGTCCGGCCTAGTTAAAAATTAGGTTCCAGGGCTTATTTGAGGGCTCAAACGAAGTCTAAAAATTATGAAAATTGGTACGAGGGTACTTCTAATACTCCTCAAGCTCGAGGACTCCTCGGCTTGCACAAAATGGAGTCTAATCTACCAAAAACGGGATTTACAATGTTTGTGTAGTGATTAAAATCACTTGAGTTGTACAAAATCTATGGGAAAAACTGATCTGGCCTTGTTGCCGTATTGTGCATGACTCCTTTGTTGCTTT
>CM035417.1:98434558-98447058 GCA_020310875.1 Ceratopteris richardii | reverse complement strand
GTAATAACTTAATTTTTAACTCGGCCACCTACTGACGTAGCTCTAGTACTTCATTGGTTACTGATAATTCCGGCTCTGGTGAGGTTGCAGCGTTGGCCATCTCGTTAGGTTCTCGTTGGTGTGGTGTAGGCACTTGGGCTTTCTGTAGGTCTTTGACTTGGTCAACAAGCTGATCATGTGCTTCTAAGAGATTGGCATAGGTTTCCAATATTTGTTGTATGTTTTCTGTGGGGATGGCTTGGAATTTAGCAGGGTCGATGGGTGCCCCTGGAGTATTTTCAATGGTTGCTTCGAGGTTGCCTTGATTTTGTTGCTGTAGTCTTTTGTTTTCTTCTTGAGCAGCCGCTAAATGGCGTCGGAGTAGAGCCATCTTTCGTTGTAGTCTAGCATTACGGGCTAGCTGATCTCTAAGTTGTTCTTCCGTTGCCCTACTCTTCTCTGTATGTGTGGACTCGAGCTCCACCTGATATTGTTGGAGGGTGGTCACCTCCTGCTGTAATTCCGTATTAGACAACTCCAAGGCAGTGACACGTGCCTAGAGGTGGGATGACAAAGTACAGAGCTCTTTATTGTTTTCTTCTAATAACCTGTATTCCTGTTTAAGTTGGGCAGCAGCTTCGAGCATGGTGTTGAGTGCATGACTAAATGAGGTGGGTGCAGGGGTAAGGGTGGAAGATGCGAGGGGTCGTAGATGGGAAAGGGAAAAGTGGATGTTGTGCCTACAATGTTTGGAAATGGTGACGTGAGTGAAATGACACGTGGTGATGTTGGAATAACAGTGGTGGTGGGTGATCCTATGGATGGTGAGATGTCCATGGGATCGGACGTGAGAGTGTGTGATTCGTGAACTGTGAATACAGGGATGGTGGGTGGTGTGATAGTGGTGGCAGTGAATGTGGGGGAGTGGGGTTGGGAAAGGGACTTTTTATTATAATTATCCACCTGTTGGAGTATATTTACAAGGTTTGTCCAGAATGACGGTTGTGTGACTTGGGTTGAGTATGAGGCAGTTACTAGGGAAGTGGTGGATAGGGTTTGGGTGTGGGTGAATGGAAAAGGATGGGATAAGGTATGGCTAGTGGCAAGTGGTTGTCCAAGGGCGGGGAGATAGGAAGGGTGACCTATTATGGTTTGATCGGTGGCACGATGACCGGTGTGAGGTTCAAAAATTTGGGTGTAAGTGATGGATGTGGGTAAAGGGAAGGATGTAAAAACAGAGGTGTGTACAATGGTTTCATGAGGGCTGGATATCGGTTGTTCAGAAAGACTAGTGGAGAAGGGTTCTGAGGGTTGAATGGAAGGTGACAGTGGAGATGGTACCTGTGTAATTACATCTTGTTCGTCAGTGGGACTTGGGCTCGTCATGTGAACATCCTCTGAAATTGTGGTAGGCAAGGCAGTAGAGACTTCCATTTGAATCATTTTTCCTCGTCGTGGCCGTGTATCAATCCTTCGTTGATCATAGGTAGGGTTCTCCTGATAGACCATTGTCCTCAATGCTTCCCCGATCCCACATGTCTCTGCCAATAGATTCAATGATTCAACAAAATGTGAGTCGACATTCTCGGCTTGAAGCATTTGGTTCACTAGAGCTCTATTCGCCTCTTCTGTCATCTTATGTCTTCTCTGTACCTGCTTGATTGTCTTGTATAGCCGTTTGAGTTGTGCCGTGTAGGCAGGGGCCTCCTCTTCACTCTCCTCTGGTTCATTCCCCCATTCTTCTTCCTGATTTTGTGTGCTTGGACCATGAGGATGTTGTGCCTCTTCTTCCCAATATACCCTGCTTGTCTCGCCCTGTGGCTGTTCTCTTTGGAATGATGATCCCATATCGGCATTGTCAGGAAAATCTTCACTATCAGATAAGTGGGCCGTCTGTAGGAATCTTTCAAAATCAAAATTGGGATCCTCAATTAAGGTGGCCATAGATGCAAACTCGGCATCGGTTGGTAGTGGAGGGGCAGATGGAGTGGGCTGTACTACGCCCCCTGATTGAGTTCCTTGGAGATGTACCATGAAAGGTGCTACATGGGCTTCTTCTCTAGGGGAGCTTCGGCTGTGGCCTCGTGAGGGATCATGACCTGGGAGAGTGATCCACGCATTCGTTTCGCAGGTTGATTCCCTGACTTCCGCCCCTTGAAAAACTCCAGTTGTGAATATTTAAGGGCCCTGGCTATTGGCACGTCATATGCAAGACATCTATAAATAATTCTGGTAATCGCACAGCAGCCGTGTAATGTATGCTTCCTCACACCCCGCTTGCCTGCTTCATACAATTGATCCAGAATCCATACAGGCATCTTAATTGGCAAGCTTCTAGTCTCTGCTAAATATAATCCATACCATATTTTCTTGTGAGGTTGGGTAAAGCGGTCTTGAGCTGGAAATGCGAAGTGTTGAAGGCACATTCATAGGGGTATGGCTATGTTAGGGGTGAGGGCACACTTGTCCTTCAACTTCTTGATTCTGTTGCTCTTCATTGACTCTGGTATCAAGGGATCGCGATCGGAAGGCACATGGGTGCCATACATCTGAAGAGCTTCCCTTATTAAAGTAACATTTAACTCAAACTTCTTCATTTCCTCCTGGTTTGATAGGGAGGGCACCCAGAATGTACCTGAATGATCTTTATCTCCTGTCGGCTTCAGTGTGGCAATCAAGTAGTAGCACCTCAGAAAGTCTGGTCTAGGCAAAGCTGCACTAAAGTAATCTTGCAATCCCGCTTTCTACCAAATATCCTGAAGAGGAGCTGCGTTTTGCAATGCTTCAAATTCTCGTGAGAAGAACTGGAAGGTCCACCACACTCCTCCACATTCCATCTTGGACTCCCAGATATGATCAGCGTCTCCCAAATCTCCTGGCATCTCATTGAACCAGTGAGAATGCCCCTTTACTCTTTCTGTTAGGCCACTTGGTGGATCCGGAATGGGAATTCTTCTTACGTTCAAAAGCTCCTCCGGCCTAGCTGTCAGTGGAACCTCCACAGGCATGGTATGTTTGGGAGAACATCACCCTCTAAAGTGGCTAGTTGTACTGCTCCACTCGTGGAGATCCTATTGATGATCATAGGTCCGTAGCCTCTCTTTTCTAGCTTCCTTGCGTGTTGTTTCAATGTGTAGACTAAAACTAGATCTCCTGCTTTCAAGCCCTTATCCTTCACATGGGCATCAAAGTATGCCTTCTGTCTCTTCTTAGCTGCATATATCCCTGCAGCTGCTCTCAGTCTTGTTTCTCCTAATCGTTCAAGGTCAAAAAGTCTAGAGGAGAGTTCATGACCCGTCCATTCGTGCTCTTGTGCTACTTTCAATGTAGGTATTAAGAAGTCCAAAGGTAGCATGGCGTTTTGGCCAAATACCATCTGAAAGGGGGTGGCTTGGAGTACCGTTTTGTAGGCAACTCGGTATGCCCAAACAGCATGGTGTAGCTGTTTGTCCCAATCAGAGCGTTTATTGTTCACTAATTTTGTCAGTACATTGCATAGGATTTTATTGGTGCTTTCGGCTTGCCCATTGGCTTGAGGGTGATAGGGGGCAGACTTCTTATGCACTACCAAGAATTCTTGCAGCAGATTTTCAATAACTTCATTCAAGAAGTGAGTGCCTCTATCACTAACTATCTCTATAGGTAGCCCGTATCTTGTGAATACATTCTCAAACAAGAATTTAGCAGTTGTCTGAGCGTCGTTCTTCGTTGTGGCTTTTACCTCTACCCACTTGGTTAGATAGTCCATGGCAACGATGATATACTCAGCATGGGAACCCTTAGCTGGGGGATTGATAGGACCTACAAAGTCTATTCCCCACCTAGAGAATGCACGTCCGCCCATCATAGGCTTCAGTGGCATCTCATCTTTGCGTATAGGAGGCTGGGTTCGCTGACAAATCTCACACCTCTTCACATAGGTATGTGCATCCATGTGAAGGGTGGGCCACCAAAATCCTGCAAATAGAATTGCTTTGATCACCCTATCTGGACCAAAATGTCCTCCTGCTACACCCTGGTGAGCTGTTTCCAAGATCTTTAGATATTCACTTTCATGGACACATAGTCTCAGGTAACCATCCTTACCACGCTTGTAGAGATTATCACCAATGATTGAGTACTCTAGGGCTTCTTGTTCTAGACTTCTTTTCCTAACCAGAGTCATGTCTGGAGGGAATGTTTTTGTCCTCAGGAAGGCTACAAGTGGTTCACTCCAACCTGGCACTATGGACACTTGATAAAGAGTGGCATGTTCCACAGGTGGTTTAGTGCAACAGATTGGGCATTCCTTGCATAACTTTTGGACATCAGCTTCCATAGTTGGCCAATGCACTCCGAGTCTCCTTAGTGTCTGTAAGGTTCGTTGCTTTGAGTAGTGTTGCTCTAATGCACCTACATGTCCTAATTGCAACCATTTAGCGTACTCATCCTCTTCCACACAACAAGCCAAGATCCCTTGATCTGTGTGCTTGTACATACTTCCTGCCATGATGTGATACTTTTGGGCTTTTACTACCTCTCTATCCTGTGTGTTTATTACTGGGTGGTTAGGTCCGTATGTCAACACTGGTACCAATGGCTTAGCCCACTGCGGCACCACTTCCAAATTAAACAAGTAAGCATCAGGAAGGTCATCTGACACTCCTTGTGGGGCTTCTCCGGATGTGAGCCTAGAAAGGTGATCTGCTCTCAAATGAGTCTTCCCTTTCCTTACCACAACCTCAAAATCATATTCCATTAGCAAGAGAAACCATCTTACTAATCTTCCTGTATTGCATGGCTTGTTTACGAGGTATAGCAATGCTTGGTGGTCAGTAAAAAATTTAAACTTGTTTGCAAGCAAATAGTGTCTAAATTTCTTAACTGCATATACCATGCCTAAGCCTTCTCTCTCAGTAGTGGTGTAATTTCGTTCAGCTGCATTCAATTGTCTACTGGCATAGGCAATTGGGTGATCCATATTACCTTCACCAGTAGGTTGTGCGAGTACACATCCAATAGCGTAATTGGATGCATCCACATGAACATGGAATGGCTTGTTCCAATCTGGTGTGGTTAAGATTGGTGCTGAACATAATCTTCATTTAAGCTCATTGAAGGAATTCTCACATTCATCAGTCCACTCAAAGTTAGTCAGAAGTCCGTACATGGGCTTTGCAATGACAGCATACATGTGAATGAACCGGCGGTAGTACCCACAATGCCCCATGAAAGCCTGTACTTCCTTGACATTCTTTGGCCTAGGTAACTCGGCTATGGCTCTCACTTTCTCTTCATCAGTGGATATGCCATTCTTTGACACTATGTGTCCTAGAATCTTGCCTTGCCATAAAAACACACTTCTCTGGGTTCAAGCACACTTGATACTCCCTACATTTGTCAAAGATTTGTCTGAGTTCAGGAATATGGGTTTGTCTAATGTTGGAATGAGCACAAAGATCATCAACATAGACTTCTAAATTCTTCCTCAGGAACTCCTTAAATACATGGCACATTAGTCTCTGGAAGGTTGCAGGAGCATTGGTAAGCCCAAATGGCATTACACGAAAGGCAAATATACCCCACTCTGTGGCAAAAGCTATCTTATGCTGATCTTCTGGAGCTATGGCTACTTGATTGTAGCCCGAAAATCTATCGAGGAAGCTGTACACTTCCTTGCCTGCTACTCTTTCTAAGAGATGCTCTATGATAGGAAGCGGATAGTTATCTCGAATTGTGGCTGCATTAACCTTCTTCAAGTTAATGCATACACGTAATTTACCATTCTTTTTGGGCACCACAACAATGGGGGATACCCATTCAGTGTGCTCAATTTCATAGATAAATCCAGCTTCAACCAGTCTATCTATGTCCTCTTTGATCTTGGCAGCGTAATTATCATTGTATGTATATGGCTTTTTCTTAGAGGGTTTGGCATCTGAGGTCATGGGGATAGTGTATGAGCATATGTCTGGATCAACACCCTTCAAATCCTTGTAACTCCAAGCGAACACATCTCTGTATTCTCTTAGCAAGGCTATTAACGCATGCTCTTCTTCCTCTGTTAGGTCATGGCCTATGTACGTGCATCTCAGCTCCTCTCCTTCTTCTAGGGCCACTACTATTTTTTTGGTGGTTTCTTTGTTATCATAGGCCTCTCCTGATTGTGCCTCTCGTTTAGGCATTCTGATCATGACTCTTCTATCATCTATCTCATACTTCTTAAAATTTTCTGGGACCTCAAACAAAGATTTCTCCTCTTCTTGTGTGACTTCTTTCTTCTTCCTTTTCTTTCCTTCTTCCTTAGGGGTTACATGTGTGGCTAGCCTTGCGTCTTTGGTAAGCTCTCCGTGCCTCTGGGGTTGAAATTCTACTTCATAGAAGTATTCTTCATCTGATGCAAAAGGTGGGTCCATAATGATTGACTCTAGATCGGAGTCGCTCGCATCTTCAAATGCATCAGGGTTAGGTTCGCATTCTTCTAAAACTGCATCTCCCATGATTGGCTCTATTGAAAAGACTAAAATGTCATAGCCATCCTCATCACAATGAGGTGTCCACTGCTCTTCATTGATGGCTACATCCATTGTTGCTAGGATTTCTGCCCAGCAATGGGGTTCAAATTCCTCATCAGGAAAGACTACAGGTGCATAGGCTGGGTCTTGAATTGATCTATGGTTTTCTTTTGCACCTACCTCTCTGGCTTTCTCTCTCTTCTCTTCTTCTACTGCTACCTTACACATCCATAAGTGGATGTCTTCATGCATCCATGAGGATCCTGATCCTATGGAATGCACAGATTCCGTATCATCTTTGGCTCTATGGATGGGATTCCATTGGATAGGGGGAACATCTCTATGAGATTAATCTTTGAGATTCACTTTGGTCGTAACACCTAAGTGCTGCAGGTACAAAGAATTGGTTCCCCAATCCTGTACCACTTGCAACTGTCACATAAAAGGTCGTCCCAAGATCATTTCATACGCATGGTTCTTGCTAAAATCACATATAGCAAATGTATGCTCAAACTCGACACCACAGGTGATGAGAGTTATTCCTTCTAGCAATCCTAAGGGTCTCTCTATGTGACCATCGGCCATTTGTAATTTCATCCTCGTGGGCCTGAGAGCTGGTTTGCCCCAACGCTTCCATAGGGAAGTGGTAGCAATTGCAACACCTGCGCCTGAGTCCAAAATTGCCTTGGTGGTGTAGTCCTGGTAGGTAATGGGAAGATAGGTGTTCCCTTCTTCACCTTCACACATATCTCCTATCTTATCCAAGGGTATTTCGGGCACTGTCCTCTGGGATCCTACCTCGGAACGAGGTTTTGATATCTCTTGTATTTGTTTGGCTACATGTTTCCATAGCTCTGGCCTTACTTTGAGTAGCTCTTCTAAGGTGAGGTTGCATAGTACTTTAGTGTTTTTCACTACCTCTGTGTTCCTAGGTATGAGTGAGTCCTCATTCCGTACCATGATTGTGGGTGCTCTCATACAGGTGGACTTTGCTTCCCATGGGCCTGTGAAATGGGGTAGTTCTTGTAAAGAATTAGACTCGAAGTCTAATCTTTCTTGAGATTGGGCACTCTCCTGCTCTCCATAAATGGAAGGAAGGTCTTGTGGGAATTGATCGTGTGTGTCATCCACAAGTTCAATGGGAGGAGGAACTTCACTGTCTTTAGCCCATTTCTCTTCTTGAATCTCTCGCAAGAATTCTGGTGTGTATTGATTCATAGACGAAGAGGTGTCTGGTTCAGTGGAGTTAGGCACATAAGCTTCAGGCACATAAGCTTTCTAGGTAGGAAGACCTGCTCTTTCACTAGCCTTGTCATGGTGTTGAGGGGCGGGTTCCTTTTGTGATTGTGCAATTAGATTCTCTATTCTTTCTAGGGAGGGGGGGTTGTCTGGTTCAGTGGAATTGGGCACATAAGCTTTCGGTGGGGGATGGGTCATGTTTTTGCTTGCTTTATCTCTTTCTTGATTTTTTTCTTCCTTGGCAGATCTTGCAATTATGCCCTCTAACTTCTCTAGAAGTCCATCCAAGTGTAATTGCGTCTTGGCTGAGCCCGAGTAATTGAAAAGGCGACTGGCTTCAAACATAGTCTGAGCCAATGCGACCATTTTCGCGCAAAGCTTGGTTCTTTCTATCTCTAGGTCAGCTCTAGGGTAGCACTTGTCATGATCCGTTACATTTAGCCCTTCTTGGAGTCTGGCCTGATATGCTTTAAGCATCATGTCTATGTCTTCAGGAGTGGGATCAGCTAATACTGATCCTGCTCGGGGTGGTGGGTGGGTTACGTGGGGTGTATTAGAGGGTGGAGGGATGGAGGGTGATGGGGATGGTAGCGGTGGGAATGTGTGAGAGTGCGGTTGAGATGTGATCTCTATGATTTTGGCCTTGGTTTCTCGTAGACTTTCCTCAAGTTCACTCATCTTCTTTGCCCATTGCCTTTTCATACGTTCACGGCTATCTCTCCAAGCTCTTGTTCTCTTCTTATTTTGGCTCTCAGTATCGCTAGCGTCTGGGCTCTTTTCCTGGCTTACCCCTTGGTTTTGCTGCAATGCTTGAGCTCTAGTGATTACCTGCACTGGTGCAGTGGAAGTCACACTCCCTGTGGAGTCTACAACTAACCCAATAACATTGATAGGAGTGATTTTCGGCATATTATTGGGGTTCTTTGGGCAATCTCGTAAGAGATGCTCCTTTCCACACTCCTGGTAATATCCCTGGATCGTCACTGATTGGGTTTGGGTAGGTGCAGGAATAGGGCAATCACGAATGAGGTGATCCCCCTGACATCTGTAGCATGGTCCTCTAGGGAATGGGGGTCTTACTTGTCTAGGTTGAGGTCTAGGGTAGGGGTTTGCATACATGACGTTTGTGTAATCTGACTCCCAACTAGGTTCATTTGGCTCGTCACTATAATAGGGCTCCTCATGTTCAGGAGACTGCATGTAGTAGGCCTGGGGGCTATCAACATGTGTAGAGTCAAAACTATGGTCACTCGGGTCGCTTTCAGAAAGCAATTGGGTTACCGGGACTATAGCTCTATTCAAATTTTCTTCTGCCGCTGCATACTTTACCGGAATTACATTAGCTGGGGCAGGGGGTTGTTGTGCTAACACGGGCTGAGGCCTTTGTTGGGCTTGATATTGTGATTGATAATTTTGTTGAGGCCTAGTATACTGTTGTGGTGGGTATTGACTCTAGTATCTGCCTTGTTGAGGGTATGACTGAGGGTAGGGTTGCCTAACCGCTTGCTTATTGTATGGGCAGTCTTGTGCTGAGTGATTTGTGTATTTCCGTTCTATGGTGCAGTATTGGCTACTAGGATTTACCTGGGGTTGAGTCATAATGGGACATACATTCGCCATGTGGTCGCCACCACAAGTATAGCATCTTTTCATAGGGGCATACCTTGGGATCTGTTTGCTAGTGACACCTAATTTCTGAGCTACTTTCTCTGCAAGTTCCTCAATTGATGTGGATTGCGTGGAAGAGAGGCTAGAGGCACTATCTGAATCTTTGTATATCTTGGAAAGCTCTAATTCCTCCCCTAGGTTATCCTCGATGTCAATGCACATGCGTACACACTCTTCTATAGTCCTAGGGTCCTTCAAGTACACATAAGATCTCAATTTGGTACTTAGCAATCCGTCCAAGAATAGAGCCACTTGCTTAGCTGGTGTGGGTAGCTCCGAATCAGGGCATCTTTCAAGATATTGCCTAAATCTTCTTCCTGCAAGTCTCACGGTCTCTTGAGGGGTTTGCTTGAAGCTGTGAATCAGCGAGGAGGTATTATGTCTTATGCCACTCTTAGAGAATTCAATAATGAAAGCCTCTAGGAGTTGGTCTATGCTCCTGAATTGCCTCTCATTTAGTGGTTGAAACCATGTCAGGGTAGTGTTCCTAAGGGTTAGACCAAAAGCATTATATTGTGTGAATAGGTCCTCTACCTGTTCAGCTTTCAAGACTTGCCTAAACTCTGTCACATGGTCATAAGGGTCACCCGTGCCATCGAAGTAATTCTTCATGGACTTCACCAGTTGAGTTGGCCGCAGGGTCCTAGGGTGTTCTCTCGGCCTTGGCAAAGGAAAATCATCAGCATTTCTTCGGTTTCTTGGGTCTCTAAATCTCTCGGTTTCCCCTCTGTCCGTCCCTGTTCTCCTTCTTTCTCTTCCCTGGGGGTCGGCAAAGCTTACTTCAGGTCTATCTCTACTTCTATCTCCACTCCATGAGCCTGGGAGGTCCCGGCTCCTTGGTGACCAAAGGACACATTAGACCTTGGTTGGGGAAAAACAAATTCACCCTTCCATGTGTAGGCATGTCTGCCATGCTCAGTGAGCATGAAGATTCTCTCTGATGCATTGTCTAGGTAGGTTACTTGGCCTGGGCTATCAGGGTCTTTAAACTCATAGATTGTGAGGGCACTCACTTCCTAAGGTTGAGCCGATTTATATCTCCAAAAAGCCTCATCGGTTTCTCGGTTTAAAAGCAGATCTATGCTTTTATTATCCTGTGGAATCCACTCTGGAGTCATGATTCTGGTCAAGACAGATTTACCCCGGGGAGTTCTCGGCTCTTTCTCTAAATTTCCTTGTTCTATATCACCCATGTCGGTCTCTACAATCACATTTCCAAACTCGTCTGTTCTATCAGGAAGAGTGGTGACTACATAAATAGTCCCCTCTTTATCCAGGTATGCTCCATTCTCGAACTTGACTACCGGGTGTTCTAGTCCATGGGCTTGATCTGGGTTCTTAATCTGGACCACCGATCTTCTCAGGCCATCTTCATAGATGCGAGCACCTAGACGATTAGTCCTGATGTATTCCAGTTGATTCTTGTAAGGTCCTTCTGGCTTTTCTAGATAAGCCAACCCTGAACTACCTACTGGTCTCTCCATGTGATAGGACATTTCAGAATCACTTGTTTCTTATCTGGGAGTGTATGGGTAATCGCTCAACTGCTGGGCCCAAGACCTAGCAGTGTGATTGACACTAGCTTCAGAAGATCTGAGGCTTTGTCTGTCTCGGCCTAAGTGTCTGCCTGATCTAAGGTTCATATGCCTGATTTGTCTACCCCCTTGGACCCAAGCACACTCTCGTTGCAGGTTAAGTTGCACCAATCACCTGGTTCTTTTGAGTTGAATATTATGTTTATGATCTTGTCTGAAATCGCGTCGTCAGGAGTACTTAAGTGAATTTTGCACTTGATAAGTGGTCGACTCCAGTTTACTTTTTGTCCCTTAGGGTTTTCGCACTTAAGACCTACTTAATTCTTGCACTTGGTTTAGTAATTCTCTTGGACTTGATTCGTGCCTAACGTTGCCCTAATTAATTACCACACCTAAGTTGTACTTAGCCTAGGCTAGGAATTGACAAAGGAGGGTTGAGAGATCTTCCAACCTCAATTAGCTGGTTGACCAGACTTCTACACAAGCCCAGGAAGCCTTCTCCCAAGCTTGGTACTCACCCTTGCTAGCTTGCTTTGGATGAGTGCACACAATGTTCCTGCAAAAGCTCACCAATAAGTATAGCTCTATTACCACAAGTAATTGAAGGACACACATCAATATTTTTAGTCCCCCCTGGAGTAACTCATTGTACCCCCTCAATCTTAGGATTTTCAACAAGCTTTCCAACGAGACCAAAATCTCATCAATCGGAGTTCGTATGGTGAAGTTATGACCATTCAGGCACTTAGGGGTCCAAACAGGCTCTCAGGGTTCAGGAAATTCCTCCCTGGTTTCTAGGTCTTTTGCCCACTCCTAAGGCTCTCATATCCTCCCAATGTGTCCAAGATTAAACCCAAAGATACCTCAATTCAGTCAATTAATTTACTCTAAATTTTCATGCGTTAAGCCCATGTATCGCGATAGGTCGGGTCGAAGTGTCGTGATAGCTTGTGAGGTGTCGCGATAGCTCCCAAGTGTCGCGATAGGTCGTGAGGTGTCGCGATACTCCCAAGTGTCGCGATAGCTCGTGAGGTGTCGCGATAGGTCGTGAGTGTCGCGATACCTCGAGGTGTCGCGATAGCTCGGGATATGGTGAATTTTTCAGTTCTGTCTAGTGATCCTACGAGCTCTCAGCCTGCGCAGTGTCGTGGTGCACTCAGAATTGTGATTGGGTGAAGTTTTCGAGGTGTCACGATAGCTCGAGCTTGACGCCTCAGGACCTGTGCAAAGGAAATCCGTACCTGTTGAGCTTGCTGGAGATGATGATGAAGCTGAAGCCTGCAAGGAACATGCAAAAATGCACAAAAACAAGCACACACACTCGCTCTCTCTCAAACTCGCACACAACAAATGAGGGGAATGACAAGGAAGAGGGAATATGTAGTGGAGAAGGAGGTGGAGGTGGAGATGGAGAAGGAGGTGAAGATGGAGATGGAGATGGAGAAAAATCAGAAATTTACCGACTACTTACCATTCCAACGCGTCCTCTCTACGTCTTACCATCACACGCTCGTCCTCAAAGCTTGAATCCCCGGCAACGGCGCCAAAATTTGGTGTAGCTCAGTGATGAGTAGCACCTCCTTTA
>CM035417.1:98297058-98432058 GCA_020310875.1 Ceratopteris richardii | reverse complement strand
ATATGTATATGTATATGTATATGTATATGTATATGTATATGTATATGTATATGTATATGTATATGTATATGTATATGTATATGTATATGGGTCAACTATGGGGGCTCATCCTTAATGAATTTGAAGATCAAATGACTATGAATGGTTTCACGATTGATACTAATGTATTTCTGCAAAACAATGTTTGTTGTGTCTCCCTATTTTGGGACTTCTCAGATATTGTTCACATATCTTTGGGTCGAGATTCAACTAATCCAAAATAACCTTTTAAACACCTATGCAACCTACACCATAATGTTTAGGCATCAAGGACGTATGTAGCTTTTTTCTAGACAAATCTTTCACTTCTTAGGCCTTCAATGGATTCCGGGATATCTTTGAGTCACCCTTGGGACACTATTATAGCTAAGATCAAGATTAAGTTCTAGGAATGGAAATTTTTGCTACTTAATGTGTCAAGAAAAACATTTTGGTAATAAACATGTTTCTCATTCCCTCTATCATCTACTTTCTGGCTTGTTGGATACCAAGCAAGGTTGAGAGAGAGTACATAAATTTCTTTTGAATGAAAGACCGCAACAAGAGGGGGTTTCCTAATGTTGAATTGGAGATCTATGCTTGCCCCAATGATAGAGGAAATCTAGGATCTAGATGCTATGGCCAACGAGCTTGTGGCCAAATTGATTATCAAACCCTAAAATAATCTTGTGTTAGGCTTATCTTCAAGAATTAGAAAAATCTATCCATGTCTAGTCTTCCTAGATGGAAAGACCATGATAACATCATGGTGAATTTCTCTCTACTTCTAATGGTTTGAGGGGATCTGATATAATATGCTCTTTGTGGGAATCCTAGAATAAAACAATGCCTTTCGCTCAATTTGTAATGCTTGGAAATCGGCCATAGGCATCCAACAAGTTGACTCTATTTGATACTTATATCTAGTATCAAGAGTAAATAATTATAGATCTAAGAAGATTTGGTCAAATGGTTTTTACAAACGGAAGCACCTTTGGAACCAAGTCAAACAAAACTCAATGACATTTGAGGGTTTGGCCCTAGTCGTATAGTGGATCATGTGTTGGAAGTGGGGTGGGCCACAATAACAATATAATCATAGGTTTAGAGGATCTTCCAACACATGAACCTTAGCATACACACTTTAATACTAAAAAAAGATGATGAGTGAGAGATAGAAAGAGAGTGGACAAGATTTTCAAAGTGTACGGTAAGATAGGATGCTCACCTACACTAACTTATATTCCAATGTCAATTACTATGTGTGAATATGATAAACTGACAATATTTGAATCTAGGCAGAAATAGGAACTAAATACAAGAGATTGAGTTCCTATGAGGTATGAAGAGTGTGTGTGTGTGTGAGAGAGAGAGAGAATATGGAGAATATTAACAATTTAGAATTGTTTTACAGCACATCAGAGTTCTAATTATCTAAATCAAAACCTAGTGAATGGTCTAAAAAACACACAAACAAGAAAGCCATATCATATTGCAAATGGCACCGGATCAATCTTCACAGAAGAAAATCTACTATCTTGCCACATTTAGGGATCACTTAAAAAAACAAAACTCTTATGAACAAAATTATTGCATTGCATTGTTTGGTTCTCGATAGGGATCGAACCCATGCCCTTGCTTTTAGAAGAGTTTCTTGTAGACCATAACTCCATGCCATCTTGTTGTGGAGAAGCTACTAAAGACCTCATAATATGTTGAAGCACGGGACATTGTTTCCAACAATCCCCCCCTTCAATATCACAATAGTACAAGGTTTAATAACTTGCAAAACTTTTGATGTTTGCAAATATCTCTTAACTGATTTCCATTGAAACTTGACTTGACTATGCATGAAGCTGGATCCTTAAGAAATGGCAAACTGAATGTCTAGACGTGTATTACATAGATATATCAAGCACCCAACTGCTTGGCTATATAATCCGACTATAATAACAATTGACATCTGTGTTGACCTAAGTACCAACTTAGGGACTTGCGGAGAAAGAGACTATACCTCAATCCCCTCTCAAGTGCATATAGTGGGGATACACGCTTTTAATTATCAATCCAAAGAGTATACAAACCTAGCCGAGTGTATGAGGACATGCAATCATGTAATGATCAATGCAAATGAACTACTCAAAGAGTGTAAGTAAGGCAAAGACTTATCCAAACAAGCTCCAACTGTTGGTCAAGGCGAAACGATACTTGATGCAGCAGTCGTCAGTATTTTGGACTTTTCTCCCAGCTCCGAACTCCAAATATAGCAAATAGCATATGCGTTTCGAAGCTCTCGAGAAGACGCATCCAATGGCAGTGGTTTCACTCAATTTCGATGCTCCTACTTCAAGTTATGAGCAAAATACTGAGTCGCGGGAATACCTTCCTACACTTCAGCACTTCCTACACTTCGCACACACCTTACCTACAGCAAATAAACACTTTCATGGATAGACAACACTCACAAGCACTCTTTCCAAGCAATACACATGCATACAAGCTCACAAAGAAGAAGATACAGAGTGAAGAAGACACAAATTCGAATTTCTGTGCTCTCTATTCTCACAATGGCAAAAAGTTCTTTACAAAGAGTCACAGTTGACTTATATACTAGTGCCCTAAAAATGGTCCTTTCACACAGGAGACCGGCACTTTATTCACTAAAAGACTAATTTCCTACTATTTTACATGGTAAATCTCTAATCATCTGTGGGGATGCATCTAGAGGACTCCTCTAGTGCATTTACAACGGGAAATATATTACAAGAATGAGTATGATACAAAAAATATGATGTCCAAATCGGAAAAATTTTGGGGTCCGTCTTTTTCTCTGCTTTGTACTTTCTTTAGCTCTGCAACACTCTCCCCCTCTTCGTCTCTGTCGTCCCTTGACAGGCTTTGCTTCTTGTCATCAGTTTGTTGTCCGCACGCATCCAGTGGTCAGTATTGCCTGATTCTTGATCTTGCATTACGTTTTAGAGGCGCTCTGATTTGTCCTGGTTGCACACATCGGACCTTGCTGTGTTATTCACTTCTTTTCTCTGCACGCAACCTTTGCTCATTGTTACCTGTTTATAAAACAGGTGTTCAGTTTTGACGGCCTCTTCATAATTCTTGTTTTACATTCTCTGGGCCTGATGCATTCGCCTTGCTTGCTTGCAACCCTCGGAGTTAGACTGACTACCTGATATTCCACAGTCTAATTCACCTATAGGTTCCTTAGTTCTAGGTTGCCACGCACGCCACCAGTGGAAGGTCTGAGGATGTGGTGCTTCAGTCTTCGATCTGGACCTTCGAGAGATCAAGAGGTTGAAGCACCCATGTGGGTTACGTCCTTTCCTTGGTGTGTGTGCCCCTGCGGGGCTCTGTGCAGAGATGGGTGTTGCACCCCTGCGGGGCTTCTTGCAGAGATATATCTTCAGATATTTCCTTTTAGTGAAGCTGCTTCTTTCGTTGTCTTCTTCTTTTCTTCTTTTTACTTGACTCTCCCTCAACACTGCCCCCCTCTTGGACTCTGTCGTCCCCGACAGGCTTTGATAAGCGACGGGCATATGTTTGATATACTCTTTGCTCTGTATCATTTAGCAGATTTGCTTCACGTATCATGAGTTGTTTCCATTGTTCTGCCTTCACACCATCATTTGGTGGCTGTCTGTGATCTGCGAAGAAGCTAAGTTCATATGCCACTAATCTGGCATTTAAATTGGATGACATCTTCAAAAAAATTTCTGAATCCATCTCAAAAAATCCTGTAAAGAAAGCTTCTTCAAAAGTCTGCATATATACACTTGGCAAGAACATTAATCTGGAATAATATGCCATTATTGTTGGGCAGCTAGGCATAACGGATAAATCAAAAATGAGGATTTCCGTGCCCTGATTAATACCTATGAAGTTCAAAAAGGTGTAGGCCGCATGCTTGAATACCTTCAAAACTGTAAGGATCATGCTAAGTATTTTGTTGGTCATTTTGACGGTTAAATCGGGTACTGTCGCATAATTCTGTAGCCAAAATTCTATGGTTTTGACCATATAATCCTCCGTTGGCAAGTAGTTATGTGGCGGGCTCGGAAGCATAGGATAATTGAGCCACTGCTTATTTATAGTGCCGCTTCTTTGCAAATCCAAAAATTCCCTGTTATCCCTTCGGCGTGGTATTGGACAAAATGAAGGGTTTACCTCGAATGCATATGGCGCTGCTTGCCAATGCACCCGTAGTGTGGGATGTTTCTCCAAAAATTTCCGTCGCCACACTGGTTGTGCAGCTTCAAACTCTGCTTGCGTGTATGCGAATGTGTCGTGTTTGAAATTCAGCTGCTCATCTGGACTCTTCTGTGTAATCTTCGTTATATAACTTCTTGTTTTCTCTTTCAAGAGTCCGTATGGAATATTGAACGGCTTCATAATCTTGTCCAGGTCTTTACCTTTGATCTTGGCCTCTTTCATCACTTTGACCACTTCATTTTCAAAATTTTCCGTTAACCGGGACACCACTACTGCCCGTTCCTTCTGACTTATTTCTGCAGTATATGGCATTGGATGTTCGTCATGTATGTCGGCCAACTGCTCATGTAGTGGAGAATTATAGATCGGGTGAGATAGAGGACTTACCTCTACCTCGTCAGTAGGATTTTCCGTAGCCGGCACTACTGGTGTCCCGATCGGTGTTTTCTCTTTCAATTGAGTCTTTAATCGTGCTATGCAGTCATCTTTCTCTTTTATCTCTTGCATGGCTTCCTTGAGAGTTTCTTTAGTGGCCAGCAATTCTTTACCAATGTCAACTACATGATCCATGTTTTCACTGTAGCTTTGGATCAGTTTGGCGTTCACCTTTTGTAATTGACTCCTCAATTCATGTGTTTCATTGGTGTATCGGCTCTTCCATTCCTCTATGTTTGCTTGTTCTTGCTGTAGCAGCTCTTCATATTTTGAGATTTGATCCTTTAATTCTTTTTCTTTGGTTTCTGTGGATTCCTGTTGTACGATTGGTTGATCATATAATAAAGACTTCATCAATTCTTTATTTCTGTTGCGGAGGCTGTCGTTCTCTTCCATATACAACTTGAGCTGTTGTTCTAATAACATGCTTCTCATTTTCATTTTCTCTTTCTCAGCCTCGCTCGCATCGTGTAATCTTTGCAACTCGGTTAGTTGTGTATGCATCTGTTGATTCTGAGCGATGGATGCATCATGTTGTAGCTTGATTGCCAGCACCTCCGTATTTTTGATTGCCAATTCTTTTTGTGCTTCAATCAATTGTGCCGATAGCTGCTCACTCATGATTTGAAACTGATTCTTTTCTCTTCTTGCCTGATCATAGTCGGCATCTATTTCCATCAACTGCTTTTGAGTGTCCATGGCTGTTTGAATCATCTGCTTGACTACAGGTTTCAGTTGAGTAACATCCACATTAAGCCATGTTTTTGGTATACTTGGTTCTTCTCCGGTATTGACATCCTTTCCCTGTGCCATATGTAATGTAGTGTCATGGGGCTGCCTAATCTGAAGCTGGATCCTTGGCTCAGCCCCCATGTTTGCTTGTTTTGGTTGAGGTGTATCATCTGGCACCTCGATCACAATCTGTTCTTGGTTTCGTGGCCCCTCCGTTTCCTTACTCACTGGAGTTTGTTCTTCCTCTTTAATAGGTGGTTTTACATAAGTATCATTGGTTGGAGCTTCCTTGATGTTTATCTTTGTAGAGTCATTCAATTGAATGACATGCTCATGTTCCCTGGATTCTCCTACTCTCTTTTCCTCTTCTTTACGATTCCCTGGCGTCACTTCCACTTGATCGATCTCATTCCATTCGTCTTCTTGAGTTTCTGTCCGTATATCAGTATCCAAGGTATCTATTTCAGGGCTGGAATCCGTATTTGTACTGGAATCATCGATCCCTAGTTCTTTGTATCTTCCAGCTTGTTTTGGTGTGTTCTCTGTACTCTGTTGTAGTTTCTCTTGACTAGCCTGTCTATAATGATGACCTTGAATATTCAGGTTTACCTGTCCTTGCATGTACTGATGTGTTTCTTCGAGGGCAGCGGAAAGATCTCTCTTTGTAATAGGCATTTGTGCCGTCGTGATTTTCGGTAAGAGATGAGTTCTCTTTGATTGTGGTGTAGCTTGGGCTTCCTCCTCCCGTAAACGCTTTGTACCCCTCATGGGTTTTTGTGTGCTCGGTCCAGCTTCCTCAACCATAACAGCTGCTTTCTTTTTCTTAGGGACCGTAGCGGATTTTGCGTATTTGGCTAGCCCTTCTGAGGTTGGCATCTCTCTCAAACAATTCTTCATATCTAGAGCTTCATATATCAGTAACGTGAGAGCCGAACTGCCATTCAAAAATTTCTTCTGTCCCCATTTCTTCTGGGCTTCAAATAATCTTTCTTGGACATACCCTGTTAAATTGATTTTGTTTCCTATTTGTCTCATGGCATGTGATAATAGTTGGACTACAATTTTTTGTGGAGCCGTGTATCTGTGCATGCTGGGGAAGCAGAAAATGTTGATGCACGAGACGGACAGCATCTTCAATGTCTATTCTGTTAATCTCCAGGAAGGATCTCTTCTTAGGGTCATGACATTCTTCTTTGACACTAGTAATACCTGCTTGATTCCATCCAAAAGCTTTATTGATTAACTCATGTGTGAATTGGATTGTCTTCCAAATTCCGACTTTATCCAATACTCGTGCTTCTGGAACTGATATTTTTGTTGCGGTAGGTTGCATGGTATTCATTACCTGTGCACATCTCTGAAAATCTGGAACATAGATAGGCAATTTGAGAAATGCCTCTATGCCTGCTTGCGTCCATACATCTTCAATATGAGGTAACCCCTGTATTATTGTCTTGAAATCTTGTGACATGATTGGAAAGTAGTGATCTGTATCCATTATCTTGATAGTTGCCATGAAAATGAGTTCCGAGACTAGTTGGTCATCACGAAACCAATGGCCTCTCGCTCTTGTTACTGATTCCAATGGAAGAAGCTGCACCTCTTCCTGTTGCGTAGATTTTGAATCAGTAGACGTCATCTGCACTCAATATAGAGTATGAATTAGTTGCCAGATATTATCAGAAATCCTCCTTTATTTGTTTGTGATAAGCTCGATATTGCTCCGAGTGAAAGGTGTCGTCCCTTTCCCGTGGGTGTGAGAAAGGTAATACCTAGATTTTTCACATTTTTAGGTAGTTTTATATTTTCATCTGAAAAGGAAAACAGAAAAGTTAGTTTATAGCCGAAGCTATTATTATTATTTTTTGGAGTAATTTTCTTAATGTATGTACAAGTGCTCTCCTATTTCCCAAGAGGAAAATGTGCTTGACTATCCTGAAATAGAAGAAGGATGTGTCGAATGCTTGGCCTTGTAATGTGGCCCTATCATGCATACTTTGGGTATTGACAATTCCATATGTGTGCAATTGGAAGTAGTTGGTTGATGCATGCCGTTGATTTTGTCTTTAGGTATCCAAATCTGCTTCATTTTGTTGTGCATTGGTGTACGTTGCCTAATTCCGATGAATGTGGCTCTTTTCTTGTTGCATGTCTCCTCTACTTGATTCGTAAATCTCGGAATGGCTCTGGTTGCCATTGCAGACTCCTTCTTTCTCCAGTAACTCTTTTTTTGTGGTTGTTTTGCCTGTGGACCATATTGGTTCTTCTTGTGCTGAGGATCATCATTTCGGTTTGGTTTCTTTGTAGCGCATGACTTAGGAATCTAGATTTGCGAACGATCCTGTTGAGCGGCTACTACTTTCTTTGGGATCCATATTGTAGCAATTCGTCGATGACTTCGTTGTTCAGACTGAGTTGGTTTCTCCTTTGATTGTTTGTTCTGATGTCGGTTGTGCTTCTGTTGTCGAAGATACTCCTCCACTTGATCTTTCTTTATCCACGCTTGGTTAGAGTATGGAATAGGGTATATTTTAATGGGTACCGATTTTGAATTACTCAGAGGACTAGTCCCTTTTATGCATGGTGCTTCGGTGAGGTGTAGACACTCTCATGACTTGCTAGACTAGAAGATTGTGTGCAAGCAGAATTCAATGTGTCCGCACATACAGTGCTCGATGAAGGTGTCTCTATAGTGCTAGTGATCATACAGTCAGGACTTTGTTCATTAGAATGAACTTTTTGCTCCATGCTCATAGATTTGATTGGTCGTTCGTCTAGCAGACTGAATACTTCACGATGTCCTATCCTGGCTGAGATGTATCCTAACGCCAATTGAATGGTCACCTCATATTCGTAAATCCAGTCTTGACCTAACACTACCTCTTCAAGCAAATCTTGATCATGACACACTAATAGCTTTTGTTCCATAGTGTTGTTGCCAAGATGCAGAGGTAAGGAGATCTCACCTATGCATTGAGTAATCGTTCCTCCTATTCCTATCAACTGGGCCATCGATGGGCGTACTTTCTCCTTGAGTTTTTGGGTCAAAGAAAGCTTGATACAGCTTACAGCAGCTCCTGTGTCAATGAGAGCATCCACCAAGTGGTACTCCGTTTTACCTGCTCCCAGATTTAAATATGGTTGCGTTCTCTGTGATCCTAGGTTTTGAGTGGCTCTAAAATTAGCCATCGGGATGAGTTCTTCTCCTAGTCGATATCTCTCATCTCGCTCTCTCATCCACTCTTTCCGTTTCTTTATTCTTTCCAATGCTTCTTGTCTCGCTTCTTCTCGTATCCTTTCCTCCTCTATGCGTCTATTCTTACCTTTGATTAATCGAGACATTGTTTCTTCGGTCAATGGTTCTAGATATTTTTTTACTCTACATCCACTGATGTAGTTTGGTAATACGTCTCCATCTAAAGTTGCTAAGCTAATGGCTCCACTTGTTGATATACGATTGATGATTAATGGGCCATATCCTCTCTTCTGCAACTTCTTTGCATGTTGTTTCAAGGTGTATACCAAAACTAAATCTCCTTCCTTCAAATTTTTGTCCTTAATGTCAGCATCAAAGTAGGCCTTCTGTCATCTTTTAGCAGCATAAATGCCTGCTACTGCTTGTAACCTAGTTTCATGAAGCTTTTCTATTTGATCCAATTGAGCTGATAGTTCATGTCCTGTCCACTCGTAAGTAGTTGCTACTCTCAGAGTGGGAATTAAGAAATCAATTGGCAAAATAGCATTTTGTCCATATACTAAGTTAAAAGGAGTAGTGCCTATTGCGGTTTTATAGGCTACTCGAAATGCCCATAAAGCATGATGTAACTGCTTATCCCAATCTGATCTACCATTGTTAACAATTTTGGTGAGAACTGTACACAAGATTTTATTCGAACTTTCTGCTTGTCCATTGGCTTGTGGGTGATAAGGGGCTGATTTCTTATGAATTACCAAGAATTCATTCAATAAAGCTTCTATAACTTCATTCACAAAATGCGTACCTCTATCACTCACAATTTCTATTGGTAATCCAAACCTAGTGAAAACGTTCTCAAAGAGAAACTTGGCCGTGGTTCTTGCGTCATTTTTCTTGGTTGCTTTTGCTTCAACCCATTTGGTCAGGTAGTCTGTTGCCACAATTATATACTCGGCATGGGATCCTTTTGCTGGTGGGCTAATAGGTCCTATGAAGTCTATTCCCCATTTTGTGAAAGCTCTAGCACTCATCATGGGTCTAAGTGGCATCTCATCTCTTCTAATTGGATATTTCGTTCGTTGACAAGTATCACATCGTTGCACATATGTTATGGCATCTTGGTGTAGAGTTGGCCACCACATTCCAGCAAAGAGGATCATTTTTGTTGTTTTATCTGCAGAGAAGTGTCCTCCTGCAGCTCCTGTATGAGCCATCTCTAACACAGAAAGATATTCGTCTTCGTGAATGCACATTCGTAATTGGTTATCTTTCCCTCGTTTAAAGAGTTGTTTTCCTATAATGGCATAATCCTTACTTTGTTCTTCAAGTGCACGTTTCCTTGCTGAAGTAGCTCCTTCGGGGTATTCTTGAGTTTTCAAGAACTTTACCAGTGGCATGCTCCATCTTGGTGCTATTGTAGAATAGCATAAGGTAGAGTTCTCATCTGGGATTTGTTCTTGACAGGTTTGACAGGTTGATACATAGTTATGTGCATCTCTTTGCATGGTTGGCCAATATATGCCAAATCTCTTGAGTGTTTGCCACGTTCCATTTGCATTCAAATGAGTTTCCCATTGATTTACATGTGCTTTCTGAAGCCACATTTATTGTTCCTCTTCTTCCACGCATCTCATTAATAATCCACTTGAATCCTGGTGATACAAACTTCCCGCAATGATGTGAAGGTTTTTAGTCTTCCAGAGGTCTTGGGTTTGGTTTGGTGTGATCCCATCTTTCGGTCCATGTGTAAGTATAGGGATCAACTTTTCTGCCCATTGAGGACATACTTCCAGGTTAAAAAGGTACGTATCTGGCAGATCATCTGGTACTCCTATGGGTGGTTCTCCATGGGTCATTCTTGATAAGTGATCTGCTCTTATGTGTGTATTTCCTTTCTTGACTACTACCTCAAAATCAAATTCCATTAGCAATAAAAACCATCGTACTAGTCGTCCTGTATTACAAGGCTTGTTGACTAGGTACAATAGGGCTTGATGATCAATGAAGAATTTGAATTTGTTTGCCAACAGGTAATGTCTGAACTTTTTGACTGCGTACACCATCCCTAGGCCTTCTCTCTCCGTGGTAGTATAATCGCGTTCTGCTTGATTTAATTGTCTACTAGCATAGGCTATAGGGTGGTCTAATTTTCCTGTGTCAGCAGGTTGAGCTAAGATGAAACCAATGGCAAACTTGGAAGCATCCACGTGAATGTGAAACGGCTTATTCCAGTTAGGGACTCGAAGGATTGGTGCTGAACTCAATCGATTCTTTAACTCATTAAAAGCTTTTTCACATTCTTCGGTCCAATTAAATAGAGTCAATAATGCATAAAGAGGTCTAGCAATTATGGCGTACATATGTATGAATCTTCGATAGTATCCACAATGTCCCATAAATGCTTGAACTTCCTTAGCCGTCTTAGGTCTTGGTAAATCCAGAATTACTTTGATTTTGTCTTCATCTGTTGAAATCCCATTCTTAGAGACAATATGTCCTAAGATTTTTCCTTGTCGAACCATGAAGACACATTTTTCAGGATTAAGGCATACTCAATATTGTCGACATTTGGCAAGGATCTTTTCTAGTTCAGGGATATGCTCTGATCGTATAGCTGAATAAGTACAAAGATCATCCATGTATACCTCCATACTTTTTCTCAGAAATTCCTTGAACACATGACACATCAATCTTTGGAAGGTAGCTGGGGCATTAGTCAAACCAAAAGGCATGACTCTAAAGGTGTATACTCCCCATTCAGTTGCAAACGCTGTTTTATGTTGGTCCTCAAGAGCAATAGCTACCTGATTATACCCTGAAAAGCCATCCAGAAAGCTATAGACTTCCTTCCCTGCTACCCTTTCCAAGAGATGATCTGTGATTGGTAAAGGATAACTATCCCTTATGGTCGCGGCATTTACTTTCTTCAAATTGATGCACACTCTTAACTTTCCATTCTTTTTCGGTACAACCACCAAAGGTGACACCCATTCCGTGTGCTCAATCTCATAGATGAATCCAGCATCTAGTAAATTGTCTATTTCTTCCTTTATTTTTGCTGAATATACATCATTGTAAGTATATGGTCTTTGTTTAGAAGGTTTGGCTTCGGATGTCATGGGGATTCTATGCGCACATATAGATGGATCTACTCCTTTCAAGTCCTTATAGGTCCAAGCAAAGACATCCCGATATTCTCTTATGAGACGAATTAACTCTTGTTCTTCCTCTAATGAGACATCCTGTCCTATGAAGGTGCATCGTTCCTCTCCTTCTTCTACAGTTACAACTATCTTCTTGGTTTGTTCCTTATTATCATATGCTATTCCAGGCTGTGCTTCTCTTTTCGGCATTTGAATAGCAATTTTTCTCTCCTCCACTTCATATTTTTTGAAGTGAGCTGGTACCTCAAATTGGTCTTGGGGTTTGTTTTCTTCATCTTCTGATTCTCTTTCAAATTCTAATTCCCCCTTCTGCGTGAATTCCTGGTGTTTCTCTTTGGCTGTGATATTTATGTTGGTGGTACTATTCCCTAGATCCATTGGTTCGGGCTCCATTTCTATGCTCTCGTAGTCCTCCTTCCAGTCTTTCTCGATCACTTCTCCTTCTTCAGCCTCCTGAAGGACTACCACATACAGGCTAACATCATAACCCTCCTCATCGATACATTCGTTCATGGTCACTACTTCTTCGTTTACACAGACATCGAGGGTCGCTAAAATTTCCATCCAACCGTGTGGTTCAAATTCTTCATCCGGAAATACTTGTGGCATGTAAGCTGGATCTTGTACAGACCTCGCTATTCCTTGTTTCTGCTGCCATCCTTTTCTTCTCTCCTCTTCCTTCTTGGCCGTCTGGCATATCCATAGATGAGTGTCCTCGTTCATCCAGGATTGATCACTAGAACCTACACTATGAATTGATTGATCGTCTTCCTCCTTATGAATTTGATTCCATTGTAGAGGTGGAACATCTTGATAAGTGTACATATGTAGGTTTATTCTAGTGGTGGTTCCTGCATGTTGTAGGTATACCGCATCTTTTCCCCAATCTTGTACGACCTTTAACTGTCTCATGAAAGGCCTTCCCAGGATCATTTCATAATTGCTTGGCCTTTCGAAGTGACATATTGCTAGAGTGTGTTCGAATTCCACTCCACACGTAGTGAAGACTACTTGCTCCAACAATCCTAAGGGTCTTTCCGTATGTCCATCTGCCATTTGTATTTTCATGCGTGTTGGTCTTAATGCTGGTTTTCCCCATTTCTCCCAAGTTTCTTTGGTAGCAATACCAACACCAGCTCCCGAATCTAAGATGGCTTTGGTAGTGTAACCCCTAAAGGTGATTGGAAGGCAGGTATTTCCTTCATCTCCCTCACTAAAGTCTCCTACCTTATCCACTGGAATTCTCACCGTGCTTACTTCGTCTGCTATTTCTTTCTTTTCCTCCTTGACTTCCCATTGATTGATTAATTTCTCTTTCAAATGTGGTTTTACCTTTAACAGTTCTTTGAATGTTAGGGTACAAGGGATTTTTACCTCTCTAAGGTGTTGTATGATCTCAGATGTTTGGACTGATGGGTTCGTTTCTCGTTTCCTCATTAAGGGAATGCGATACAATTCTGAATTGTGTTCGTACACCCCTGTGTAATTGGGCAGTTCCTTTACATCTTCCTCTCCTTGGTCACTTGCATCCATTGGAAAAATTTCTTCTGAATTTAGTTCAGGTATTGAACCCTCTATTTCGTTTTCTGCTTCTAATTCTTCAAAGGGTGGTTCAATTCCTTCCACTTTCTTCCATTTGTCCTCTTGAACTTGTGCCCATAGATCCTTAGTCCATTCTCCTTCTACTTCAGGAACTATGGATCCTTCCCTTCTCTCAACACCACATTTGTCATTCTGTGTTCTATTTACTTCAGGCTTTTCATGAATGTTTACACACTCTTGGAGTTCTCCTTCCAAAATTCGTGTATTGGGTAAAGGCGATGCAGGTTTTTCTAAGGTCCGTTGTGCAACTTCTATCAATTTCCTGCAGATCTCCAGTCTTTCTTTTTCTAAGTCGCCTCTCGGATATTCTCTCTCGTGTTGTTCTACGGTAGGTCCTGCTCTAATTCTTGCTTTGTATGCCTGAATCCACATGGCTAATTCTTCAGGCATAGGATCTGCTAACACTGATCCTACCTCCTCTTTTTTGTACTGTTCATTTTTGTCTACTTCTTCCCTCTTCGGTTCTTCCTTTGGTTTGTGTTCGTTTTCCTCCTTTTCCTTCTTTTGTAATAACTTCTTTTCTTTTATCCTATCTCTTCGGTGCTTCCATCTCTGGGACCTTTTACTTGCAATAATTTTCTCCGGCTCTTCTAAGTCTTCAACTCTCTGAGGGATGGGTGTGTCCCTCTCCTTGTCACTTTGGTTGTTCTCCTTCGTTTTATCAGGGGTCTCTCTGGCTTTGGCTCTCGTTATTGCTTTCAATGGTACTGTGTACTCTTTATCACTCCCTGATGATTCAATTACTTCTATTACATTGATTTGTACGTTAGATGTAACCTTGTTGGGGTTCTTGGGGCAGTCTCTGAAAAGGTGTTCCTTACCACAATCACTACAGTAGCCTTCCCAGACTCGTTGTGGTGGTGGGTGGTTTGGCAATGTGCATTCTCTGATATAATGATCACCTCCACATCTATAACATGGTCCTCTGGGTACAGGCGGTCTGTTCATGGGTCGAGGTGGTAAGGTTGCTCTAGGAGCTGTATACATTAATGACACATAGTCCTGCTCATATCCGTATGAACTATCTGATACTTCCATGCCATAGGCATATGGTTCATACAGTTGTCCATATTCCATCATTGGGCTTTCATAATTGGGATATGCACCTTGACTATGGTCGTAAAACGAGTCATATGGCTCATTACTAGTCAAAGGTGTGGCTGGGACTATTGCTCTCTCTAGGTTTTCTTCAGGTTGAGCAATCTTGACTGGGACAACGTTCTGAGGATGGGGCGGTTGTTGTCCTAGTACTGGCTGTGGTTGGGCGTATCCCTGATAAGCATATGGTCGTGGCATTGGTGCCTGTGGCTGATAAGAGGGATATCTAAAAGCTTCACCTCCTTGATCCCTCTGAGGGTATCCATAGGGTCTCATGTATGGCTGTGCTGGTCTAGCTTGCCTATTGTAGGGGCAATTTTCTGTATTGTGATTTGTATATTTTTGTTCCACACTGCAATATTGTAGAGGTCCTGGGACAGTGGGTCTATTATAGGCATAAGCAGGTGGTGGAACTACTCCCCTAGTACACAAGTGAGAAGGATGATCTCCTCCGCACTGCATACATCTTCTGAGCATGGGTACTCTTATAGGGTTATTGGGGTAGTTCCTCTGTCCTTGAACGTTCAACTTCTTCGCTAACAAATCGGCTATTTCCTCTACATTGTTTTTAGGAATTGATGAGTTGCTGGCCGAATCTTCACTTTTCAAGCTTTTTTGAGGTATTTTCAGGTCCTCTGCTAGGTTGTCTTCTAGGTCTATGCATTCCTTCATGCATTCTTGCAAAGTCTGGACCCTTTTCACATACACCAATGATCTCAAAGATCCGTTCAACAATCCTTCCAAAAATAATGACACCATTTTATTTTGTGTAGGTCTCTCTTCTACTGGGCATCTGTCTACATATTGCTTGAATCTTCTTGCAGCCAATCTCACTGATTCGGTGGGGACTTGCTTGAAGCTATGGATCAATGATGAAGAATTGTTTTTAATTCCTGATTTAGTAAATTCCTCAATCATTTCTTGGTATACCTGCTCCATGTTCTGAAAGGTATTAGGGTCCAATGGTTGAAACCATGCTAACGCTGTGTCTGATAAAGTAAGACCAAAGGACTCGTACTGAATCAAAAAGTCTTCTACCTGTTCGGCTCTGATTACTTGTTTAAATTCAGCTATATGATTGTAAGGTTCACTAGAGCCATCATAGTGATTTCTCATGCATTTGGCCACTTGGATTGGCCTTAGTCGTCTTCCTGCTTCGGGTGGTCTAGGCATCACTGGGAAAATTGGTCTTCCTATTGGTATGCCTGGTCCTCTTACTGCCGGCGGTCTGACTGGAGCATGAATTCCATGTCTTGGGTCAATAGTTGGCTGAGGTCGGTAATTAGGGTTATTTGCAGGCATTGCGAACTGCATCGGTGGTCTGACGGGGATTTGGGTTTGTTGTGTCTGTTGTGTTTGGCCCGACTGTTGATATGAATCATTATGGGACGTTCCCAGTGGGTTTCTTGAGGTAGTGGCTTGGTCCCTAGGGGGGAACACTGGGATATTCTGATATTTCAATTCAGCTCTTTCCGCTTCTGTTATGGGCCAATATCTTCTCTGATTTTTATCCAGATATGTGATGATGGTGGAAAAATCAGGATCCTGCAACTCATAGATGGTGACTGGATTAGGAGCAGCTTCCCAAATTGAGGAATGTGCTCTAAGGAGATGCTCCATCCCATTGATCAAATATACATCCATTAAGGTGTCATCTTGGGGAATCAAGTCTCCTCTCCATATCCTAGCTACCGTTGATCTCCCTCTAGGTGTAGTTACTTGCTCTTCATTCCCTCCTCCATTTAAGTTTGCAGCATTATTTTCTTCACCAATTTCATTAATGTTTTCTGGGTGTTCTGTGACAACATATTGGATATCTCTTTTGTCCATGTAAAGTCCTCCTACGTACTTGACTGCTGGTCTAGGCACTATGTAAGCCTCAGATGCTTTCTTTAACCTGGCCACTGATCTGTTTAGACCATCCAAATAAATAGGGACCTCATTTTGGTTGGTGTTCACATACTCCAAGGAGGTCCTGTACTCTCCCTCAATGATTGACATCATGCCAATCATGGGTACTGTGTTCTGCATATCCTCTGAAGCCATGGGAATTTCTTCCTCTGACTCACTGGAGGTCTCAGAATAATGTGAACGGTTACTTGGCTCTGCTACACTACCTACAGAAGAGATTACACTTCTTCGGCTTCCTAGGGTTCTTCCGGATCTCAGGTTCATCCACTTCTAAATTCTGATCATTCTTTGCTACCCTTTGGCCTCTGGGATTCTTCACTACAGGTCAAAAATTTCTAGGAAGAAAGTTGGCTAAAAATTGACTGAAAATAACTTTTCAAGTCACGACACTTAACCTCCAAATTCCACGATACACGATCTCTGGGCTGAAACGATACCCAATACTTAGGTCAGAACGATACACGATGTTTGATGGAAAACGATACTTGTCACTTGGAAGGAAACGATACACGATATTTCAATCCCGACGATATTCGATACTTGAACACCGATGATACACGATACTTGCAGCAGACGATACACGATCTCTGAATTGGAACGATCGGCGATACACGATATTTGGCAAGTATCGCGATCTCTGAGAAGCGATACACGATACTTAACCCAAACGATACGCGACCAACGATCGCCGATACTTGAGCGAAACGATACGCGATCTTTGGCAAGTATCGCGATCTCTGTGAAACGATACACGATACTTAAGCCAGACGATACACGATCGACGATGTTTGGCCAAGATGATACACGATCTCTCACAAACGATCGCTGGCAAAACGATACACGATACTTGCTAGGTATCGCGATCTCTGAAGACCAGACGATATACGATACTTGGATTGAAGCGATACACGACACACGATACTTCTCAAGTATCGCGACCGGCACGAAACGATACACGATCAACGATACACGATCGACGATCGTTGGCAATACGATCTCTGACCAAGTATCGCGATCGGTATGAAACGATACACGATCGGAGGGAAATATCGCGATACTCGACCACAGGAGCAAAACGATACTTGATAAGTATCGCGATACTCGACCGCGGGAGCAAAACGATACTTGACCCTTTTGACAAAGTTTAGCTAGATTTTGTTTAGTTTGGTTGCACCCAAATGTTTCACAAGCTCTTCTATCCACCCCTCACTCTCTGTATCAATCAAATCACCTCTTTTACCCCCTGCAGATCTCAGACGATACCTGATGCAGATCGTTTCACTCTGAAAGACTTGAGTTATCTAATGAGGTTGATGGAATGATACAAAAGCTTACCTTAGGACTCTATCTCAACCCTCTACTCCACCTGACTAGCTCTGCGTAGCTCAGATTGCTCCACACTTCGTCCACGATCTCTGACTACAGCTCACGATACTCGACAATAGTCCCACGATACTTGCTCAGAAAACAAGTGACTTGCAAAGTGATACTTTTTGGGTTTTATACTTTGTTTTTTTTCTATCTACTGAAAATGAAACAACAAGACAAGAAGTGAAAGCTACTCTAATCTACTCCCTCACTCTTCCTACTCTCCTCCTACTACTCACTTCCCTAAACTAACAACTCACTACACACACTCCAAGAATGAGAAGTAGCAAGTGCGGCTGAAAATGACTTACCAAAGAAGAGAAATTTCCCACTCCTTCACTTACTTCAATGCAAAAAAGCTACTTACCATCACACGAATGCCTCGGTTTGATTCGTCACTCCCCGGCAACGGCGCCAAAACGTGTGTTGACCTAAGTACCAACTTAGGGGCTTGCGGAGAAAGAGACTATACCTCAATCCCCTCTCAAGTGCATATAGTGGGGATACACGCTTTTAATTATCAATCCAAAGAGTATACAAACCTAGCCGAGTGTATGAGGACATGCAATCATGTAATGATCAATGCAAATGAACTACTCAAAGAGTGTAAGTAAGGCAAAGACTTATCCAAACAAGCTACAACTGTTGGTCAAGGCGAAACGATACTTGGTGCAGCAGCCGTCAGTATTTTGGACTTTTCTCCCAGCTCCAAACTCCAAATATAGTGAATAGCATATGCGTTTCGAAGCTCTCGAGAAGACGCATCCAATGGCAGTGGTTTCACTCAATTCCAACGCTCCTACTTCAAGTTATGAGCAAAATACTGAGTCACGGGAATACCTTCCTACACTTCAGCACTTCCTACACTTCGCACACACCTTACCTACAGCAAATAAACACTTTCATGGATAGACAACACTCACAAGCACTCTTTCCAAGCAATACACATGCATACAAGCTCATAAAGAAGAAGATACAGAGTGAAGAAGACACAAATTCGAATTTTTGTGCTCTCTATTCTCACAATGGCAAAAAGTTCTTTACAAAGAGTCACATTTGACTTATATACTAGTGCCCTAAAAATGGTCCTTTCACACAGGAGACCGGCACTTTATTCACTAAAAGACTAATTTCCTACTATTTTACATGGTAAATCTCTAATCTTCTGTGGGGAGGCATCTAGAGGACTCCTCTAGTGCATTTACAACGGGAAATATATTACAAGAATGAGTATGATACAAAAAATATGATGTCCAAATCGGAAAAATTTTGGGGTCCGTCTTTTTCTCTGCTTTGTACTTTCTTTAGCTCTGCAACACTCTCCCCCTCTTCGTCTCTGTCGTCCCTTGACAGGCTTTGCTTCTTGTCATCAGTTTGTTGTCCGCACGCATCCAGTGGTCAGTATTGCCTGATTCTTGATCTTGCATTACGTTTTAGAGGCGCTCTGATTTGTCCTGGTTGCACACATCGGACCTTGCTGTGTTATTCACTTCTTTTCTCTGCACGCAACCTTTGCTCATTGTTACCTATTTATAAAACAGGTGTTCAGTTTTGACGGCCTCTTCATAATTCTTGTTTTACATTCTCTGGGCCTGATGCATTCGCCTTGCTTGCCTGCAACCCTCGGAGTTAGACTGACTACCTGATATTCCACAGTCTAATTCACCTATAGGTTCCTTAGTTCTGGGTTGCCACGCACGCCACCAGTGGAAGGTCTGAGGATGTGGTGCTTCAGTCTTCGATCTGGACCTTCCAGAGATCAAGAGGTTGAAGCACCCATGTGGGTTACGCCCTTTCCTTGGTGTGTGTGCCCCTGCGGGGCTCTGTGCGGAGATGGGTGTTGCACCCCTGCGGGGCTTCTTGCAGAGATATATCTTCAGATATTTCCTTTTAGTGAAGCTGCTTCTTTCGTTGTCTTCTTCTTTTCTTCTTTTTACTTGACTCTCCCTCAACAACATCCTTACGTGTTTGCATAGGCTTGGAATCTATCATCTTGAACCTTTCCAATGATTTCTCAATGTATTTTTGTTATGTCATGTAGATACACTCATCCCGATACATGAATTCAAACCCAAGATAATAATGTAAAATACCTAAGTTATTTACATCAAATGTATGCTTAAGTTGTCCTTTAAACAACTAAAGATCTTAATCTTTGAGACCTCTGATAATGATATCACTTTTTAATGCATCTTGAACACTAGCTGGTTCATTCTCATCTGAAGTAAGAGCTAAAATACTATGACTCTCAAAATGTTCTACATAATATACTTGGTCTCCTTGGTGTCTTCTTGTTTGACTTCTAGTTACTCCAGTGTATTTGTTTATACCACTGTCATTCTAGGTCTGATGTAAGCACTTTGGTATATTCTTGAAAATTGGTGGAATCTTTTTTGGTTCTTCAATATCTCTTTCTTCTGGAACTTTGGAACCTTCTCCAACTTCATAAATTGCAACTCCGAGAGGTACTGATGATGGACTAGCTACTGGTGTAGGTAATATAACTCTCTCTTCACCTGCATCTTTTAGGGTTTGAGAAGGTTTATCACCCCCCTTGTAGGGTTGAATATAAGAATCCATATTCCTTCCAAAAAATGCATAGTCATCTACTGTTATGAATTCTAGAATCTCTTCCTTCTTATCAAAAATCTGACTTTCTGCAATATATGCATTGCATGAGAGTAGGATATCATTTGTATCTAGAACATAGAATGTGTATCCTTTGCTTTCAATTGCATAACCAATAAAGACAACTTTAACGGCTTTTCCATCAAGCTTACCACGATCTTTCTTCTCAATGTGAACATAAGATGGGGAACCAAAAACTTTGAAGTAACTCACATTGGGTTTCTTTCAATTATAAGCTTTATAAGGTGTGATGACCTTTGAAGCTTTTGTGGAAGACCTATTCAGAATGTGATTAGTTGTATGTACTACATCAATCCAAAACATGGGAGAAAGCTTTTTGGATGACATCATACTACACATCATCTCAACAAGTCTCATATTCTTACTCTTTGCAAAATTATTTTGTTTTGGTTTATACGCAATAATGCGTTGATGAGAAATACCTTTGTCTTCAAGAAAAGGCTTAAATTATTTAGACATGTACTCTCCACCTCTATCACTTCTCAAAGTCTGGATCTTTGACTGACTTTCATTTTCAACCATAGATAAGAATTTCTTGAAAGTGGGAAAGCTCTCTAACTTCACTTTAAGACACAAAGTACTTGAACCCTTGAATAGAATTTGTTCTCATCGGACCATTAATAGCTGAATGTATGAACTGCAATTTCCTTGTGGCCATGATATATCCATGCTTCTTGAAAGGAAGTTTATGAAGCTTTCCTTCAACACATCCTTCACATGAGTTTGTGTCATCTCATAAAGCAAAAGTAGGAAAAATCTCCACCATTCTATGATCTTTGATATGCTTGAGAGCTAATAACTGATATGACCAAATCTAGCATGCCATAACTTCATGTTCTCCTTAGGTGTAGTAAACTTAGCAACATTAGCATGGCTTATTTTGGACAATACAAACATGCCACTTCTATTTTCACCTTGAATTAGACAATGCTCCTCATCAAGTGAGAGGATCTAACATGAATCTTTCTTAAAAACAACTTTATAACCATCTGACAAGAAAGTAGTGATAGAGAGCAAATTCTTCTTCATGTTTGGAACATAAAGAACATTAGAAACTATGAAATTTCCACCTACTCTTGACTTTAATTTCACTTCTCCAACACCAACAATATCCAAATCATGACCTTTTGCAATGATCACTCTTCTACCTAAAGAGTTAGAAAGGGAAGAAAATACCTTTTTGCAACTTGTCATATGCTTAGTAGCTCCAGATTAAAAACTCCAAGGATTATTTGAGATTGCATTTAATGCCACCTCATCAAAAGCTACTTCTTCAATAGTAACACATGCATAAGAATCTACCTTTGAAGATTTAGGGTTGGATCATCTTCAGTGCTATTTCTTGATGCTTTCTTCTTCTCATTAAAAATCCTTGATTTGCATTCTTTTATAAAATAACCTGGTTTTTAAAAGTAATGGCACACTCCTTTCTTTGAATCAGCTGTAGTCGAAGACTTTTCTTTGGTTGTAGAGGAAGCATTAGGAGAAAGACTAGATCACTTAGGATTAGAAGACTTACTTTCCTTCTTGGATTGATGACTCTTCTTCTCCTTCTTTGGCTCCTTTGTCTCCTTCTTCTTCTTTTCGTTTGACGATGATAACATGGCTTCATCATTCTCTTTCATACCTTTTTATTGATCTTCATCTTGAAGTGACAAAAACCATAGCTCTTCAAATGAAAGTTTTCTATCTCTTGTAGAGAGACATAAAGAAGTAATAGAAGCACAATATGAGGATGGAAGTGAGTTTACCATCTCTTCATCTGAAATGTTGAATCCAACATTGAATAACTCATCTCATAAATATTTGAGTTTCACAATATGTGATTGAACTGATTCACCAAATTTCATCCTTTGTGTTGGCTAGATCTCTCCTTATGCATTACTTATGAATTACTTATGCATTACTTATGCATTACTTATGCATTACTTATGCATTACTTATGCATTACTCAGCCAAATATTCAGTTTGTTGTCTCACATATGAGCAGGTTTATGCATTTCCCAGGTGTCAAGCATTGGCAGGCAATTAAGCGCATCTTTCGGTACTTGAGTGGTACCCAACTACTTGGATTGTTTTATCCCAAGGGGGGATCACTACTGCCTGATTCGCATGCTTTTTCTAACAATGATTGGGTTGGTTGCTATGACACCCGTGTGTCCACAAGTGGCTTTTGCTTCATGCTTGGTAGCTCATGTATATCTTGGTTGAGCAAGAAGCAACCTACTGTGGCCACTTCCAGTTGTGAGGTTGAGTATAGGGCAGCTTTCACAGCGACTGTTGAGTGTGTGTGGCTCAGATGCCTTATGGCTGATTTGGGTGTTGGTCAATCTTTTGCCACCACCATCTTCACTGATAGTCAGAGCACATTCGCAGTTGCGAGGAACCCTATGTTCCATGTTCGCACTAAGCACATTGAGTTGCATTATCATTATGTTAAGGAGAGGTTCTCTACTAGGGAGATCAGCTTGGCATATGTGCCCACGTAGGAGACCATTGGAGACCTTTTTACCAAGGCTCTCCTAGGGAGAAGTTTGAAGCTTTTAGCAAAGCTTTGGGCTTACTTCCTTTTATGGATTGATTCCACATAGCTTGGCACTTCCTTATACATGATTGCTAGCTCCTTGTTCATCACATCACTCCCAAGGGGGATTTGTTGATATATTTAGGTAGTCATGTGTGTGGACACTCTAGGACCATCGAGGCACTTTTTTCCCTCTTAAGGAGGTTTTTTTCCCTTGGCTTGTATATACGCTTATTGCCCTAATAGGCTACTTATCTTTGTACATTCTAGTGGTAATACATTCAGTATTGTGTGTTGTACTCCAAGCTTCTTCTTCTTCTTCTTCTTCTTTGTGATGTTCACGTGCTTCTGCAGACTTCTCACTCCAACACAATAGTCTTATGTATTCTGCTCACTTCAGGTGTTATAATCCACTCAAGTTAACTCAAATCAACTTGAATTAGAAGCTTCTAGAAAGTTTTGGGGTTAATGTGGAAAAACTTTTTCCCTAGTCTCTTTATGAGGATGGAACAAAAGCAATCCTCCTTCCATCCATTAGAATTAACCACTAGGATAAGTTTATTAAATGTGTTTTATTCAAAAGCAATACAATGTCATCTTTGATGTTAAACTTTGCCAAGATACTTTATAACGCTTGACTATTTCACTTTTCTCTAGTTCTTCTCATCCCCTCTATCAAAAATATATTTCTAGCTAGACACTTCCATGAACTCCAACATCAGAAACACTCCTTAGAAGAGAGGAACATAGTACACTATATAGATTGATAAAATGAGATCCATTATTGTGAGAAGATGGTTGGATACACTCCAAAGATGAGGTGATGTTGCACAAATCCTGCTCTACATCTGCAATGTAGCTTTAAAGTACTTAGTACACATCTTTAGCTTCCCAAATATGCATTTGGATCCACAATGCTCCTTGGAGCATCACCTTCAAATAGTTATGTCAAAACAGATAACTTTTAAGGTTGAAGGATTCCAAAAAACTTGCTACTATGGACTTGGTTCTTCTCATAAATTCATTTAGTGCTCACTCACTAGTTACAATTGGCCTGAGAGCTTTTAGACATAGCTAATTGAGATCCTAAGCTTGATATAAGAAGTTATTTCACTAATTTAGGATGAGTACATGATGAGAACTCAGATTAAGAATTTGGGGGTGTAATGCCAACTTTTTAGGAAGATGACAGTAAGCAGACATAGGTGAGTTACAGAGAACTTATCTCACAATGTACTAAATCAAATGATGTGAAAAATGGTACCTGAAAAATGGAAATTCTAAGCAACATATACCGAGTCAAAGCACATCAATTGGATAAGTATATGCAGAGAATCCATCAAAACAAATTCACAGAAATGGAGTCTTAGCATAAGATAACAGTACTCATGTAGTAACTTGCACTAACTGAATTAAATGTGTATAATTATGAATGTATGATACAAAGCAGATGATGAAGGCTTACGCATACATGTGTGGGATTTATGTATACACAAGATTGAACCTTAGTGAGTCCTTCTTCACATTGTTCTTCCCGCGATAAAAGTTCATTTGCTTTTATCAATATGAGATGAATTTGAATTTTGAATATGCCACCTAAAAGTGATCCTATCTTTTAGGATCTTGATTGATTTGATTCCTTCTACTAGGTAGGTATGAATTTCATCTTGTAATGCCACGAGATTCCTTCAATCATTGGCTTTTACATTCATCTTAAGTGTTAAACCTCATGGTTTTAAAAGAGATGTTCATATGAGTCTTATGAGTAGTCCTTCAAGAATTTATGCAATGAGTCTTGATATTTGGTCAAGCATCAAGGTTTGCTAAATGTACCAATAGCTCCCCCTCAAGCCTAAGATTCTTGAGTCTTCATTCCATAGGTATTTCCTGCAATCCAATCATTGATTTAAACCTATTGAGTTTACTTACATCAAGTGATTTAGTCATCATGTCTGCACATTGCATATGTGTAGATACATAGGACAATTGTATCTCACTGCTGGCAATCTTTTCCCTAACAAAGTGATAATGAACTTCTATATGTTCAGTCCTATCATGAAAAATAAGATTAGCAGCTAAATGTAGTGAGCTCATATTGTCTCCAAATATAAATGGAGTACCAAACTCCAACTCTTAATCTGTGTATAGAGTCTTGATCCACATTGCTTCTTGTGTTGCATTTGGCAATCCTTTATATTCAGCTTCAGTTGAGGAAAGAGCTACAGTAGGTTTCTTCTTTGAGGACCAAGAAACAGGTTTTGTACCTGCAAAAGATAGATATCCAGACGTGCTTCTTCTACCATCTTTTGATCCTGCCCAATTTGCATTAGTGAAGAGCTTCACATTCAAATCAGATGTATAAGGATAATATAATCCTTCATTAATTGTTCCCTTTAGATACTTCTATATCTTTTTTGTTGAACCCATGTGAGGTTTCCTAGAAGTGTGCATGAATTGGCTAAGCACACTTACCCCATAGCATATATCAACCCTAGTTAGGGTTTCATAATTCAAGTTTACAACTAGACTTTGGTAGCTTGTAATATCTTCAATTCGTTCCCCTTCATGAGCACTTAACTTGTGATTGACCTCCATGGGAGTACCTGCAACCTTAGTGTCCTGCATTTTGAACTTTGCAATCATATCCTTAATGTACTTCCTTTGAGTACGGAACATCCCTTGATGTGTGTAGACAACTTCCAAGCCAAGAAAATAAGTAATCAATCCAAGATCACTTACCTTGAATTCTCTAGGTCCCCAATTATCTGTGTGGACTAGCTCCAATAGGTCACCATAAATGTAACCTTTCTCCATAAAGTGTTGTCTATGAGCCTTCCCAAATTGACATGCAATGCATTTACATATCATATGTTGCTTGGATATATTTGGTAGACCAAGCACACTTTGATCCCTGCATATTTGCTTCAAACTTCTTTCACCTATGTGAGCTAATCTTTTGTGCCACATTTCTAATTCTGATAAGGTTTGTCCTCCATAATTGAATAGTGCTATGTTTGTAGTGTCTTGCAACTCAAATGTAAAGAGTCTACCTGACTTTTCACCATTTGCAATCCTCTTGAATCCTTGTTGAGGGTCTTCAATAAATGCTCTATTTCTTGTGAACCTTAACTACAATCCTTTCTCTACAATTTGTACAACACTTATCAAGTTCTTGGTTATGGTAGGTACATACAATACCTTACTCACTAGATTCATATTTCCATATGGAGTCTTCACATTTGCAATCTTTTCAAGTGCCCTGTGTCATCTCTTGTTTGAACCTCATGTCTGTTCCTTGGATCCTCAAAGTCAAATAGTAATGCCATATTTCCGACTACATGATTTGAACAACCACAATCTATATAGAACACATGCTCATCTGCTTTACCTTGCTTCATGGTCATGTTGCAATCCTCTTGAATCCTTGTTGAGGGTCTTCAACAAATGCTCTATTTCTTGTGAACCTTACCTGCAATCCTTTCTCTACAATTTGTACAACACTTATCAAGTTCTTGGTTATGGTAGGTACATACAATACCTTACTCAGTAGATTCATATTTCCATATGGAGTCTTCACATTTGCAATCTTTTCAAGTGCCTTGTGTCATCTCTTGTTTGAATCTCATGTCTGTTCCTTGGATCCTCGAAGTCAGATAGTAATGCCACATTTCCTACTACATGATTTGAACAACCACAATCTATATAGAACACATGCTCATCTGCTTTACCTTGCTTCATCGTCATGTTCATCAACAAAAGTGAGTCCTCTTTTGTCTGCTCTTTAGTGTAATTTTTTTAATCTCTCCTTCCTCTATATCCTCCTTGGTTATTCGCGTTGTTGTAATTGTTATTGTAGCCATTGAAATTGTTTGATCTTCCTCTTCCATAGCTTCCTCTATTGAATCCTCTTCCTCTTTGATTCCTAGGATTCTTGAAACAAGTCTCCGTTGTATGGTTAGTCAATCCACATATGGCACATGGAGAGAGACTTGAAATCTCCCCCTGCCTTGTCTACCTCCTCTGCCTCTTCCTTTTGTGCCTCTACCTCTTCATGCAAAATTAGCTTGGGAGGTACTAGCATCATCATCAGATCTTTTTCCTTTACCTTTGCTATCCTTACTCTTATTCTTATCATTGTATAGGGCAGAGGATTGATTACCTTTTGAGTTGTCATTGTTCTTCACAAGCTTGGCTTCATGAGTGAATGGTTGCCCCATAAGATTATTGAAGTCAGGTACCTACATATACATGTATAGATCCATTGCTATGGTGAAGGCTTCCCATTTATCATCTGCCTTGATTCCATTGATCACTTGTCTTACAATCTGCTCCTCTTCAATGACTTCTCCAATGCTTCCAAGTTGATCAGCTAGGTCCTTTATTTTTGTGCCATAATCAATCACACTTTTCTTGGGCATCTCTTTTAGTGTTGTGAACTCCATCCATAGTTGGTTCTTCCTTGCTCTTGTGCTTGAAGAAAAGAATGCTTCAAGCGCATTCCAAGTTTCTTGTGATGTCTTACAATTCCTAGTGTGTGGAAGTAAGAAATTAGAAACTGAGCTGAGAATAAAAGACCTGGCGAAAGCATCCTTTGAGCACCATGTTGTTAACCTTTTTTTGTTCTTGAGTAGGTTGACCTTTGCTTCTAAGTATTGGCATCAACTCATCTCCGGATATGTAACCATAGAGATTTCTACCTTGAAATATGCCTCCATTCTAATAGACCAAGCACAGTAATTACCTCAATCCAATTTTTCAATTGATGATGGGAATCCATCTCCCATGTTGAGTTGATGATAGCTCTGAAACCACTGTGAGGAGATGGTTGGATAAACTCCAAAGATGAGGTAGTGCTACACAAATCCTGCTCTACACCTGCCAATGTAGCTTTAAAGTACCTTAATATACACCTTTAGCTTCCCAAATATGCATTTGGATCCACAATGTTCCTTGGAGCATCACCTTCAAATAGTTATGTCAAAACAGATAACTTTCAAGGTTGAAGGATTCCAAAAAGCTTGCTAGTTATGGACTTGGTTCTTCTCAAAACTTCAATTAGTGCTCACTCACTGGTTACAATTGACTCAAGAGCTTTTAGGCATAGCTAACTAAGATCCTAAGCTTGCTATATTTCACTAATTTAGCATGAGTACATGATGAGAAATCATATTAAAAAGTTGGCGTGTAATCTTCACTTTTCGGGAGGATGATAGTGAGCAAACATAAGTGACTTGCAGAGAACTTATCTCACAATCTACTGAATCAAATGATGTGAAAATTGTTATGTGACAAATTCTTAGCATAAGATAATAATACACATGAAGTAACTTGCATTAACTGAATCAGATGTGTATAATTATGAATGTATCATACAAAGGAGATGATGTAGCCTTACTCATACATGTGTGGGCTTTGTGTAGCCACAAGATTGAAGCTTACTGAGTTCTTCACATTGTTCTTCTCGTGAAAAAAGGTCATGTGCTTTTATAGATATGAGATGAATTTGAATTTTGAATATGCTACCTAAAAGTGATCCTACCTTTTAGGATCCTACATTTTAAGAATCTTCAGCCCTAGTGCTACAATGAGAATGAAATTTACAAAATTTCCTTGATACATATTCAATAAGAGAAAGAAAAATTTCTTTTGGGAGATTTTGGAACATCTTAGGTACATCCAATCTTTATATTCATTATTTCAATCGCTACATTTTACACCTCTTGGAACATTCCTTCAATCTATACTTGAGATAGGATTTAGTATGAGACTCATTGAAATGGAATGAACTCTCATAGAGAATGCAAGAAGAACCCCAATTATATTATTATTATTATTATTATTATTATTATTATTATTATTATTTTATATATATATATATATATATATATATATATATATATATATATATATATATATATATATATATATATATATATATATAATCCATTTTCCTTTAAAACAATTTAGTTATCAAGGATTTTTTTTTCATGACAACTCTTTTTGCAAGCTAGTGCAGTATGTAGTTAGGGGAACACAAAGTACAAAATGGTGAAATCAATAAGGAAATTAGATTCCTACTAAAGAGTATAAGGTTTGAGTCAAACCTTCAATTTTGCAACCAAATCGAATATAGAGAATGCTAAAAGATGAGTTAGAGTGATTTGATTACATTTGCACTTCTTTTAGCTTTCGAATGTGACCCAAAGAAAGGGGCATGATAAAAAAATCTTAACCTATTTTTTCTATGATTAGATTGTGGACTATGGATGCAAGAAATTCAAGATGAAAAAGCCTTCATAATCGATGAGTTTCCATACTAGGTCTTTGCACTCATGTATAAGGATTTTCCGAGCTATGGTACTATGAACAATCCAGAAAGGGAGCTAATCCCAAGAATTGGGAAAAAATAATTCAAAATTTTCAAGTGATTAACACTTTGATGAGAAAATATCTAGAAAATCATCCTATGTAGTCACAAGACAAAGTGATATCTCTAGAGGAGTGTCGCTTTGATATAGTGATAGTGCTCCTTCAATGTGATTTCTATAAGAATGAAACAATACATCAATCACAACTATCAATGTTGTTAGGAAGGATGTATGTGGAAGATGATTTGACAACATTCAAATTAATAACAAGGTATCTAGTCCATATGCAATTAATGTCACGAGGAAGGAGATAAGGAAGAGAGCTCACACACACACTCTCACTCTCAAGGAGAAGCACCCACATAGATTATGGCAAGGAAGAATGATCTTCTTCTTCTTCTTCTATTACATAAAAAGAAATGTACAAGAATGACCTAAAAAACAAGAATACAACAAGTGAAATATATAAAGATCAGAACATAAGGACAAACCTAATGTCTGCAAATGAGTGAGTTGGCAAGGAACAAATGTGCCATCACTCTCAGTAAATAAATCTAATTAAGCTCAATGAAGTATCCCTGACATATACCAAACCACTATACATGTCAGAGAAACAAAAAAACTGGTACATGTCATCCTGGATCATCACATGTTGAGCTTGATATCTCAACACTCCCCCTCAAGCTTAGTGCCATATCCTGTAATCCAAGCATCTCTCGAAACTTCTTCAACTTCTCAGCGCCAAGTGCTTTGGTGAAAATATTAGCAACCTGCTCATCCATTCTCACATAAACAAGATCAATATCACCTGCTAATACCTTCTCTCTGATGAAGTGATAATGTACCTTGATATGCTTTGTTCTAGCATGGAGAACAGGATTCCGTGCTAACTGTATGCTGCTAAGATTATCACAATAAATAGTGATAGGCTTTCCCACTTCCACACATAAATCTGCAAGTAGCATTTCTAGCCATGATGCCTCACATGATGCCATTGCAACACCTCTATACTTAGCCTATGTACTCGACAAAGCAATAGTGGGTTGCTTCTTGCTGCTCCATGTAACAGCTGCACTCCCAAGTGAGAATAGAAAACCACTAGTAGATCTTCTATTTGGAATGCTACCAGCCCAATCTGCATCGGTGTATCCATAAACTTGCAAATCTACACCAACCTCATAAAACAATGCATAATCCAAAGTAGAACTCACATAACGTAGAGTGCACCTCAGATCATCCGAATGTGGCTTCTTGGGAACCTGCATAAATTAACTTTCAAGTCCAACAGTATAACTTAGATGAGGCCTTATAATTGTGAGGTATATAAGACTTGCCACAATTTTCCTGTACATAGTAGCATTTTCCAATGCTTCACCTGATGTGGTATCCAACTTCAAATTCTGATTTAATGGCATAGAAATTGGCTTACAATCAGCCATACCATACTTTTGCAGCATATTCAAGGCATATTGCCTTTGCAACATCCATATACCTATTTCTGTATGTATAAATTCAATGCCCAAGAAATAGCGCAGCACACCAAGATCTTTCATGTCAAATTCCTGCATAAGAAGTTGCTTTACCTCTTTGATGCTTCCTTCATTATCACCACCTACAATCAGGTCATCAACATAGACAGCCACAATAGTGATGCCATCATCAGCCATCCTTGCATATAGTGAGTGAGAAAACCCAATGTTGGTTAAGTAGAAAACCCAATGTTGGTTAAGTAATCACACGTAGAAAACCCAATGTTGGTTAAGTAATCAGCAATCCTTGCATGCCATGCACGAGGGGCTTGCTTCAGCCCATACAAAGCCTTTTGCAACTTGCAAACATATTCTGGATGCTTTGAATCTTCATATCCTTGTGGCTGGTCCATATATACTTCTTCTTGTAACTCACCATGTAGGAAAGCATTCTTCACATCCATCTGATGCAAAGTCCATCCTTTTGTTGTAGCTAATGCAACAAGTGTTCTGACAGTAGACATTTTAGCTACAGGGCTGAATGTTTCCTCATAATCAATGCCTGTTTGTGCATATCCTTTAGCTACCAATCGTGCTTTATACCTGCTTATGCTACCATCAGCATTATGCTTTACCTTGTAAACCCATTTGCAGCCTATGGGTTTCTTTCCTTGCGGCAATGGAACCAGCTTCCATGTATCATTTCCATAAAGTGCAGCCATCTCTTCATCCATAGCTTTTTCCCAATCTGCAATTCCAATTGCATCTTCAAATCAAGAAGGTTCAGCATCTTGTATTACCTTTGACATGTAGGCACAATGACGAGCCATATAACTGTCATACGTTAATTGTTGCACTGAATTCCGCATCCTCCCATATCTTCTTGGTGTTGGGTCACTTCTCCTTGTATCATCTGCATGTGCCCTTCTTACTCCTGGATTCTTCACAAAGGGCAATCCAAGTTCCTCATCAAGACTCTTTTCTGAACTGCTTGAATCTCCATCAGCGTCTTCAAAGCCTGCACATGTTTTATGACCTACAGAAAGCTTTTCTTTACCTTTCTTGGATGTATTTGATGAATTTGTTGGACTGAAATTTCCATGCAATCTTCCACTCCATGGATTTGAGTTGGAACTATTTTTTGGTGATGTATCCAGTCCACTCAAAACTTGAGATTCTACACTTGATTTTTCAGCATTTTCTTTGTCATTTGGTTCAAGATTCAGTCCTTCTTTGGCATCTACATAGAAGCTTGACATTTCATCAAATACCACATCTCTGCTCACCTTTACCTGTCATGTGAGTGGGTTATAACATTTATATCCCTTTTGCTCAAGGGAGTATCCAATGAAGACACACTTTTTTGTTTTTGGATCAAGCTTTGTCGTCAATTCATCTGGGATATGTACATATGCAATATAACCAAAAACGTTTAGATGTGATACGTTTGGCTTTTTACCTGTGAACTTCTCTTCAGGTGTAACTTGATGTACAATAGCAGTCAGAGTTTTGTTCATGATGTATACAGCAGTATGCACATCTTCTACCCAATAACAATGAGGCATATTCTTCTTGACCATCAAGGCTCTTGCTATTTCTGCAATATGACTATTTTTGTGTTCAACAACGCCATTCTGTTGTGGTGTGTACCTACATGAAAATTGACGCCGAATTCCATGATTTTTTAGAAACCTGCTGAACTCATTTGACATGTATTCACCTCCTCCATCAGATCTTAATGTTTGAATGTACTTCCCTATCTGCTTTTCCACCATATCTTTAAAATTTTGGAAGTGAGTGAACACCTCGCTCTTCTCTTTCATGAAATATACCCATACTTTGCGTGTATGGTCATCAATGAAAGTAACATAAAACCTGTAACCGCCCATAGATGTGGTCTTTGTAGGACCCCAAACATCTATATGTACTACTTCTAGTACATTCTCACTAACATGCTTGTCATGTGGAAATGATGCTCTTGACTGTTTACCAAATTGACATGCTTCACATACCTTTTGCATTTCTACAACTTTGAAATTTGATAGTCCATGCACAATCTCCTTTGATCGCATCAATTTTAGCCTTTGCAAGTTTGCATGTCCAATCCGTTTGTGCCACATCTCTATATCTGCAATAACTCCTGCACCTTTTGCAAAGATGGTTGCATTCATTTCAGGAATCTTCACATTTAAGGTGAACATCCTACCCACTTTGTTTCCTTTGGCAACCAATCGACCATCCTGTTTGTACTCTTCTACATATAATCCATCAGCATTGAACCTGACTTGTAATCCCTGGTCAACCATTTGTCCAAAAGAAACCATGATTCTTTGTTATATTTGGAAGATGGAGCACATCAGCAAGATGTTTTATCTTTCAATTCTCCATCGATAGTGCTATGTTTCCTATATGCTCAATAGGATGTGATGTGTCATCACTTGTTTCAACATATCCAGGAACTGGCAATTTTTGCAAAGTACTAAACCATTCCACATGATTGGTCATGTGATTTGAAGCACCTGAATCAACATACCATTTGAAATGCTAGCAGACATCGTATTCATCATGTGATGTTGAACCATGAATAGCTTCTCAGAATCATCTGCACTTGTGGATGTATACTTATTTTGCTGCCTTCTATTATTTTGATTCTACAGTTTGCAATCACGTTCAAAGTGTCCAAGTTTACCACAATTCAAGCTTCCTTTACTATCATTACCTGAATCATTTCTTTGGAAATTTCTACGGCCTCTTTCACTTCCAAAACCTCTACCTTTGCCTCTTCCTCTACCAGAGTAGAATAACTGCTCAAAACTAGATTTTCCATGGGAGTTTGAATCCTCACCAAGATTCCTTTCTTCAATAATCAGCATAGATACCAGATCAGTAAAATTTGGAATATTTTCCCTGGTCTGTATAGAATTTCTGAACTGCTTATATGCAGCTTCTAAACCACGAAGACACACTTCCACCTTATCATCCTTATCTACATTCATGCCAATAGATGCAAGTGACTCACATATGCTTTTGATTTTCAAGGAGTAGTCACTTATCGACATGCTCTTTTTCTCCAATGTATGCAGCTCGTTCTTGAGTTGCAATTTTCGTGCCTTTGTATTGGTCTCATACAATGTGACTAAACTGTTCCAAGCCTCTTTTGGAGTCTTGGCATCCTGTATGTGTTCAATCATGATATCTTGTATGCTAATAGATAGCCAATACATTACCTTTCGTGCTCCTTGATTCCATTCCTCATATGCTCTTAACTGATCTGCAGTCTGATTCCTTTCTGGTAACTACGGAGCATTTTCATTCTCTCCTTTGATGTACTTCCAGTAGCCTTTTCCCATCAAGAAATTTGTCATTCTAAATCTCCAAGCATGGAAGTTGTTCTTGTCCAGCTTATCGCTCATAAGCTAACTCATTCCATCTGCGTTTACCATTTCTGCAGCCATTCACAACACTGCAAAACACTACAAGCAACACTTTTGCTTGAACACTCTCGCACTATGACGTGACAACTCGATCTCAGAAAAACATAATTTTCGTGTATCAACAATACACGGAATCACTTGAAATTCAGGATCTGGAATTGCTGAGCACAATGCAAGTTACAGTTTCTGAAAATGACCTGGTTTTTCTACGGGCCCCACCTTGGCAGCTCAAAAATTTTCGTAGCAAACGAAGGTCGTTTGTGAATCGCATTTTCTCCACGCCTTGCCACGTACTCTTCACGGTCTCCTTCTTCACGAGCTCTCTACAGCCACGCTGGCTCTGATACCATGTCACGAGGAAGGAGATAAGGAAGAGAGCTCACACACACACTCTCACTCTCAAGGAGAAGCACACACACAGATTGAGGCAAGGAAGAATGATCTTCTTCTTCTTCTATTACATAAAAAGGAATGTACAAGAATGACCTAAAAAACAAGAATACAAGTGCAATATATAAGATCAATACATAAGGAAAACCCTAATCTTTGCGAATGAGTGAGATGGCAAGGAACAAATGTGCCATCACTCTCAGTAGATAAATCTAATAAAGCTCAATGAAGTATCCTTGACATATACCAGCGCGACCACTATACATGTTAGAGAAACGAAAAACTGGTACGTGTTATCCTCGATCATCACATGTTGAGCTTGATATCTCAACACTTAATTGTACCTACAAGGTATCTAAGCCATATCCTATCCTAAGCCTCATAGCTATACATAGACACAATAGGCAACTTCTTATTCAACAGATATATAAATTATATGCCACAAGTCAACAAATCAAATTTATGTTTATACTCGTGAGTTTTATATTAGCTGACCTAAATTTATCTTGAAAAGGAAAAATGTAAATTTTGTGATACTCATCTATATCTGGATAAAACCATTCAAGTAAAAACGAGTATGCTATCCGTGCTTGATACTTGGACTATGCATAAATGCAATCATCTAATAACTAAACTTTAAACCGTGTAATGGGTACATGAAAAATAGAAAATAGAAAATTCATATCTAGCTTCATGCAAGAATAGCCCTAAACCTCTCTCCGTAGGGGTATCGTTCGGTTTACACTCAATGTTCAAGCAATCTCAAGAGGTTTAAATCTGCCTTGTTTGCCTCAAAGAGAATCCTCATTCAACTTGCATAAATTGAATGTCTAAATAGTGATGTAGGAGCCCTATATATGATGTTTCAAAAGTAATACATCATTGAACCTCATATTAGAAATAGATATGATTAGTACTTGTGAGTATCATATTATACACATAACTCATTATAATGCGAAAATACATCATCTACATGCTTTGGATGTAAGAGAGTTACAATGAGGCATTATATGTGCTTATATAAATTCACATATAATGCCTCATTGAATATGTATATGTCTTCTAAACATAGGGCTTGAATGCCCAAATTTATTTTCACAATCTTTTATCATAAACATAAGGATTAAATATATACACTTAAACATGTAAGTCCGCACTTAAAAGTGTAGATTTAGAGTTTAATTCATGCAGATTCAACCGTTGTGAGTTGTGAATTGATTAGATGTTGCATAGCATGATATATTCAATTAGAATAAATGCCTTTCTTTTGAAAGAAACATTTTTCTATGGTGGCACTCATGTATAATGAAGTGCCAAGCTATGTAGAAATCAATTCATTCACCAAAGGAATTAATCCCAGATCTTTCTAAAAAGCTTTAGACTTCTTCTTAGGGAGAGCCTTGAAAGAGTCTACAAAATGATTGTGTGTGGGTGCATAAGCCAAAGTGATCTCTCCAGCAAAAAATGTCTCCCTAACATAATGATAGTGAACCTCAATAAGCTTTGTGTGAGCATGGAACACACAGTTCCTTGCAACTGCTAATGTGCTTTACCTATCAATGAAGATAGTGGTGGCAGAAGATTGGACACCACCCAAATAAGTTAAAAGGAATTTGAGTCATAAACACTCAATAGTTGTTGTGAAAGCTGCCCTATACTCATCCGCAAACCTAGAGGTGGTGACAATATGTTGCTTCTCACTCAACCAAGATATGCATGAGCTACCAAGCATGAAGTAAAAAACCACTTGTAAACACATGAGTGCCATAGAAACTAACACTTTCTGAGTCAGAAAAAGCATGTAACTATGTGGTAATGATCCCCCCTTGGGATAAAACAGTCCAAGTATTTGGGTATCACTCAAGGAGAAAAAGATGTGCTTAATCTCTTGCTAATTCTTAAGACTTTGGCAATGCATAAACCTACACATCCGAGAGACAACAAAGTGAATATCAGTTGGAGGTATGCATAATTAAATCAAGCATCCAAAAGCTTTCTGATAGAGAGCAACATAAAATGCATCTCCAACATCAGGAAGACTCAACCATAAACCTTTTTCTATGTGAGTGTCAATAGGTTTCTAATCTTCAATGCCAAAATACTACAATAATGTGTCAACATATTTTTCTTGACACAAAGTTGTTCCCCCATCAACTTGCATAAACAAAACTCTTAAATAATTATGAAAATGGCCCAAATCTGACATCTCCAAAGAGGCATGCAAATGAGTCTTAAATTCAGCAACATGCTTCCAATGAGGACCAATGAACAACATACCATCAACATATACAACAATAATCAGAAGTACATAATTTGCATGCTTAACATATAACATGATCTTAGTTGGACTGTTCTCAAAACCATGTGCTACCAAATAGGCATGTATCTTCACATACTAAGCATGTAATGCTTGCTTCAAACCATATAATGCATTTTCAATGTGCACACCTTTTCTCATGCTCTTTCTACAAAAAATTACAGGGATAAAAATATATACACTTTTTCATGTAAATAACCATTCAGAAATGTAGTATGTACATTCCAACCATGATAAGCTACTAGTGCAAAAATATTGCTAGTGGTGGTCATTTGGCATGTGGGGGAAAATTTCTCATTAAAATCAATGTCTCTATCTTGAGCATAACCTTTGGCAACAAGTCTTGTCTTATACCTATTAATTGTTTCATGAGGATTATGTTTTGGCTTGTATATCCATTTAGTGCCAATGGCCTTTTTGCATGGTGGAAATTCCCATAAAGACTGAGTACCATTATTCATAATAGCACCATATTGTGATTGCATAACAACCATCCAATTTTATAAATTTTGTTCTTCATCCAAAGAAATGCACTCATTCTCATCAAAAAGGCTAGAGAAAACCATGCATAAAAATTTGATGCAAAAGAAGTACTATGAGAGCCTAATCAAGTATGAATGACAAAGGTGCTTCTAATTTTTTATCATTCAATGTCTACACCAGCCATTTAGGCATAGTTTTTAGATGTTCTATATCAGCCTCTCAGCAACAAGTGCATCACATAAATCTGCATCAAAAATGAAATGATTTTCATCATCATTTAGAACATGTAAAGGTTCAAATGTTTCCTCATTTAGAACAATACTTGGTGGTCCAATTGTAAAAAGAGGCAAAAAGTGTCATACACATCATTCAAGCTAATTGATGTCTCTTTAGTACATGTAAGTAAGGGCTGAATTGCATCTTCTACAAAAACAACATCATTGCTACCCAGAATGTGTTTGGTTTATGAATGATACAAATGACACCCTTTGCTTTCAGAACTATAGCCAAAAAAAGAATTATCATCTAGTTTTTTGCATAGTTGTTCAACAATTGATGCATGTGCTAGACAACCTAAGACAAAACGATGAGCAACAAATGGCTTGTGACCATGTAAAGCCTCATATGGAGTGGTCGAATGCACTACTTTGGTGGGACACCTATTAAGTATATATGTTCCATGTATGATAGCCTCAAACTAGAATCTATGTGGTAAATTGTGACTCATGATTATACACCCCACCATTTCCATGAGAGACGTATTCTTTCTTTTAGCAACTGCATTTTTTGAGGTTTACATGACACTCTACAATGATGTTTTATCCCACACTCATCCAAAAGTGCATTAAACCTAGAAGACACGTACCCCCCTCCCGATGACAATGGAGGAAGCCCATTTTACATGCTAACACATTTTCAGCCATAACCAAGAACTCTTTAAAGAACATAAAAACTTTGAACTTTTCTTTCAATGGATAAACCCATGCATGCCTAGAAAACTCATCAATGAATGTCACAAACTATAGGTAGTTCCCAAACAAAGATGTTTGGATAGGACCACAAACATCACTATGAACAAGCTACACTTTATGAGCAGCTCTAACTAAACCATTATTTGGGAAGGAATAACGTTGTATTTTGCCCAAAATACAGCCTTCAAGGACATGTTTAGAAGGTTCCTCAAGTTTGGGAAGAGAGGAAACCATCTCAAATTTCTATAGTCGAAGCAAACTAGAAAATTTAGATGGCCAAATTGTGCATGCCAAATCTTTGCATGTGAGGTAGCCTAAAAATCATGAATTGCACATGCTCCATCATTCATGATTTTTTGCATAATCTTTATCTTATACAACCCAAAACATAAAATTATAGAATCAATAATAACATTACCACTCGAGAGGTCATGGATTTTCCATATGTGATAAAAAAATTTTGATAGCCAAGCCAATCTTTGTTAATGTTGAAATTGGTAATAGATTCTTCTTGATCCATGGCACATATAAGGCATATGAGAATGTGAAAGAACTACCATCATTAGTAGTCAAAAATGATATTTCTAACTCCCATTACAAGATAAGAGGAGATGTTACCACATGCGATAGTATTCCCTATAGGGGTAGGCTCACGTGAAGTGAAGAAACAACATGACAAGGTAACATGTTTGGTTGCAACACTATCAAAGTCCCAAACATCAGAGTCTAGTGTAGACATACACTACTCATGTGAAGATGGTTCATAGCTGCAAACAATAGTATGCTATCCGTGCTTGATACTTGGAATATGTATAAACTTAATCATCTAATAACTAAAATTTAAACCATGTAATGGATACATAAATCAAGCTTCCCCTATCTTATCTTAAATAAAAATAGAAAACGCACGAATAAATTAAGCATCCCCTATCTTATCTTCATGCACGAACAGCCCGTAACCTCTCTCCATATGTTTACACTAATGTTCAACCAATCTCAAGAGCTTTAAATGTGCCTTGTTTTCCTCAAAGAGAATACTCAATCAGCTTGAATAAATTGAGTGCCTCAATAGTGATTGAAAAGCCCTAGATATGATGTTTCGAAAGTAATACATCACTACCTTATATTAGAAATAGATATGATTAGTACTCGTGAGTTTCATTCTATACACATAACTTATAGCAAGAAAATACATAGGGCTTGAATACGCAAACTTATTTTCACAATCTTTTATCAGACATAGGGATTAAATATATACACTTAAACATGTAATTCCGCACTTGAAAGTGTAGATTTAGAATTTAATTCATGCAAATTCAACCATTGTGACTTGTGAAGTGATTAGACGTTGTATAGCACGATATATTGAATTCGAATAAATGCCTTTCTTTTGAAAGAAATATTGTTCTATGCGTCTATGCATAGAGATATTGACAATCTAATCATGTTGATGTTTTACTTCTTAGAACAATTTTGTTATCGTTCCTTTCTTTGCAAGAGGTAAACCATTTAAAGATCAAACATCATTCTTCATACTAGCATTGTTGGCGTTTGAGGTCGTGTTGTTGGAGTTCAAGGTCTCTGGAAGCACACAAACAACATAGGAAGAAGAAGGACCCTAGAGAACAATACAATATAGAATGTCAGGAGGAGGTATGCATAATTAAATCAAGCATCTGATAACTTTCTAATAGAGAACAACATCAAATGCATCTCCAGCCTCATGAAGACTCAATCCTAAACCTGTTTCTATGTGAGTCTCAATAGGTTTCTAGTCTTCAATGCCAAAATAATCCAATAATGTTTCAACATATTTGCTTGACACAAAGCTATTCCCCCATCAACTTGCATAAACTGAACTCTTCAATAATTATGCAAATGACCCAAATCTGACATCTCCAAAGAGGCATGCAAATGATTCTTAAATTCAATAACATGCAGGGCCAATGAGCAACATATCATCAACATATACAACAATAATCAGAAGTACATGATTAGCATGTTTAACATATAACATGATCTCAGTTGGACTGTTCTCAAAACCATGTGCTAGAAAATAGGCATGTATCTTCTTACACCAAGCACATAATGCTTGCTTCAAACCATATAATGCCTTTTTCAATGTGCACACCTTGTTATCATGCCCTTTCTACACAAAATTACAGGGCCAAAAATATATACACTTCTTCATGTAAACAACCATTCAGAAATGCAGTGTGTACATTCCAACCATGATGAGATGCTAGTGCAAAAATGTTGCAAATTGTGGTCATTTGGCATGTGAGAGCAAAGTTTTGATCAAAATCAATGTCTCTGTCTTGAGCATAACCTTTGGCAACAAATCTTGCCTTATACCTACTAATTGTTTAATCAAAATTATGTTTTGGCTTGTATACCCATTTAATGCCAATGGCCTTTTTGCATGGTGGAAAATGCCATAAAGACCGAGTACCACTCCATAATAGCACCATATTGTGATTGCATAACAACCATCCAATTTTTTAAATTTTGTGTGTCATCCAAAGAAACACACTCATTCTCATCCACAAAGGCTAGAGTAAGCCATTTCTCAAAACTATGATGCAAAGGAAGCATTATGAGAGCCTGATTGAGTTTGACATGACAAAGTTGCATGTAATTTTCTATAATTCAAGGTTTGCACCAGCCATTTAGGCATAGCTTTTATATCTTCTATGTCAGCCTCTCATCAACAATTGCATCACGTAAATCTGCATCAGAAATGCAATGACTTGGATCCTCATTTAGAACATATAAAGGTTCAAAAAGCTCCTCATTTAGAACAACACTTGGTGGTCCAATTGTAAAAAGAGGCAAAAAGTTTCATACACATCATTCAAGCCAATTGATGTCTCTTTGGTACATGTAAGTGAGGGCTGAAATCTTCGACAAAAACAACATCATTGCTACCTAGAATGTGTTCATTTTTTGAATGATACAAATGATACCCTTTGCTTTTATGAACTATAGCCAAAAAATTAATTACCATCTAGTTTTTTGCATTGTTTTTTAAGAATTAATTTATATGCTAGATGACCTAAGACATAGAGATGAGTAAAACATGGCTTGTGACCATGTAAAACCTCATATGGAGTGATCAATTGCACTGATTTGGTGGGACACCTATTAAGTATATATGTTTCATGCATGATAGCCTCAAGCTAGAATCTATGTGGTAAATTGTGACTCATGACTATAAACCCCACCATTTCCATGAGAAACCTATTCTTTTTTTTAGAAAATCCACTTTTCGAGGTTTACATGACACTCTACACTAATTTTTTATCCCACAGCCATCCAAAAATGCATTAAACTTAAGACATGTACCATGCATGATGAGAATTGAGGATGCCCATTTTACATGCTAACAAATTTTTAGCCATAACCAAGAAGTGTTTAAAGCATATAAAAACTTTGAACTTCGCTTTCAATGGATAAACCCATGCATTCCTAGAAAATTCATCAATGAATGTCACAAAGTATAGGTAGTTCCCAAACAAAGATGTTTGAATAGGACTACAAACATCACTGTGAAAAAGCTACAATTTATGAATAGCTCTAACTAAACCATTATTTGGGAAGGAACAACGTTGTATTTTGCCCAAAAGATAGCCTTCAAGGGCATGTTTAGAAGGTGCCTCAAGTTTGGGAAGAGAGGAAACCATACTAAAATTCTTGTCGTCGAAGCAACCTAGCATAATTTAGATGGGAAAAGTGTGCATGCCAAAGCTTTGCATATGAAATAGCCTAAAAATCATGAATTAATGCACATGCTTTGTGATTCATAAGTTGTTCAAAATCTTTACCCACAACATAAAATTATAGAATCAATAATAGCATCACCACTTGAGAGGTCATGGATTGTCCATATGTGATCAACAAATTTGACAACTAAGCCAATCTTTGCTAATGTTGAAATTGATAATAGATTCTTCTTGATCCATGGCACATATAAGGCATATGAAAATGTGAAACAACTACCATCAGTAGTAGTCAAAATGATATTTCTAACTCCCATTACAAGATAAGAAGAGATATTAGCACATGCGATAGTATTCCCTATAGGGGTAGGCTCAAGTGAAGTGAAGAAACAACATGGCAAGGTAATATGTTTGGTTGCAACACTATAAAGGTCCCAAACATGAGAGTCTATTATAGAATACACTACTCATGTGAAGATGGGTCATAGCTGCAAACAATAGTAAATGCCCATTCTTCCTTCTAAACAAGATTAGAAGACGCTATTTTAGGTGTAGAGGCTTCTGCAACAACCATTCAAGCCGCTTTCTTCTTTCCCTCCTTGGGAATTAGTTTAGGATAACTCTTTATGACATGAACATTTTCCTTACAAACTTTCAAAACTATTTCTACTTTCTATTTTCTTATCATCTTTGTCTTCTTTCTTTGCTTGTGTAGCATTAGTAGATTTTTGCTTACTAGTAGATGAGCTCCATTTACCTTTGCCCTTGTGACTAGCTAAGAAAGCTTGATCTCCAAGTTGCATAATTGACTTGTTCTACCTAGATTAATCTGTTTGCATCAAAACAAAGATTAAATCCTCAAAGGTAGATGCGAAACTCTAATATGAATCTAAAAGACCATTAAAAACAGTCTCTAGAAGTGATGTTGAGATATCAAGCTCAACATGTGATGATCCAGGATGAGACGTATCACCTTTTCATTTCTCTTACATGTATAAATGGTCATGCTGCTATATGCCAGGGATACTTCATTGAGCTTTACTAGATTTATCTACCAAGAGTGATGGCACATCTGTTCTTGCTAGCTCACTTATTCGTGGACATTAGGATTTCCTCTATGTACAATTTCTTATATATTGCATTATTTGTATTGTTGTTTTAGGTCATTCTTGTACATTCCTTTTATGTAATACAAGAAGAAGAAGAAGATCATTCTTCCTTGCCTTAATCTGTGTTTGCTCCTCTTTGATTGTGTGTGTGTGTGTGAGCTCTCTTCCTTATCTCCTTCCTTGTAACATGGTATCAGAGCCAATGTGGCTGTAGGGAGCTCATGGAGAACGTGGACAATGAACAGTATGAAGGAAGGCATGGAGAAAGCGTGATTCACAAAATACCTCAAATTGCTACAAAAATTGGTATGAAGATAGAAGATGTGGAGAAAATGTGATTCACAAATGATCTCATATTTCTATTTTAGAGCCACCTCGACCTCCATTTTGAACATACAAGGTGGGGCCCACAAAAAAACCAGTTCAATTTGAAAAATTGTAACTTGAATCTTGTTTGACAGCACTCAAATATTCTAGATCCAGAATTTCAAGAAATATTGATACACCAAAATTGTGTTTTTATGAGATCGAACTGTCAGGTCATAATGCAACAGTGTTCATGCAGAAGTATTGGTTGTAGTGTTTTTGTAGTATTGTAAATTATTGCAGAAATGGCCAATGCAGATGGAATGAGTCAGCTTATGAGCGACAAGCTAGACAAGAACAACTTATGTGCTTGGAGATTCAGAATGACAAATTTCCTGATGGGAAAAGACTACTAGAAGTACATCAAAGGAGAGGAATCACACTGCTGACCAGTTAAGAGCATATGAGGAATGAAATCAAGGAGCACGAAAGGTAATGTATTGGCTATGTATTAACATACTGGATAGCATGATTGGGTGCATATAGGATGCCACAACTCTGAAAGAGACTTGGAGTAGTTTGGTCACATTGTATGAGACCAATACAAAGGCACGAAAATTGCAACTCAAGAAGGAGTTGCATACACTAGAGAAAAAGGGCATATCGGTAAGTGACTACACCTTGAAAATCAAAAGCATATGTGAGTCACTTGCATCTATTGGCATGAATGTAGATGATGATGATAAGGTGGAAGTGTGCCTTCGTGGTTTAGGTGCTACATATAAGCAGTTCAGAATATCTATTCAAACCAGGTAAAATATTCCGAATTTTATCGATCTGTTGTCCAGGTTGATTATTGAATAAAAGAATCTTAGTGAGGACTTGAACTCCCAAGGAAAACATAGTTCTGAGTAGGTATTCTACTTTAGAAGAGGAAGAGGTAGAGGTAGAGGCTTCAAAAGTGGAAGAGGACATAATAACCAAGACCAAGGTCAACAACAGAATCATGTAGGAGGTAGAGGACAATTTCTAGGTGGGGGGGAGCCAAAGAGGCTGCATAAATTTCCAAAGAAATGATTCAGGTAATGATAGTAAAGGATGCTAGAATTGTGGTAAACTTGGACAATTTGAACATGATTGTAGGTTGAAGAATCAAAATAACAGAAGGCAACAAAACAACCATGCATCCACAAGTGCGGATGATTTTGAAGAACTGTTCATGGTCCAACATCACATGATGAATATGATGTCTGTTAATGTTTCAAAATTGAATGGTAATGTTTGGTATGTTGATTCAGGTGCTTCAAATCACATGGCTAGTCATGTAGAATGGTTTAGTAGTTTGCCAAAATTGCCAATTCCTAGATATGTTGAGCCAAGTGATGACATATCACACCCTATCAAGCATACAGGAAACATAGCATTGCCTATGGAGGACAAGAAAGTAAAACATCTTGCTGATGTGTTGCATGTTCCAAATATAACAAAGAATCTAGTCTTTGTTGGACAAATGATTGATTAGGGATTACAAGCCACGTTCAATGTTGATGGGTTATATGTAGAAGGTACAAACAGGATGGAAGACTGATTGTTGTATACCAAAAATATGGGTTTTCTATGCCATTAGATCAGAATTTGAAGTTGGATACTACGTCAGGTGAAGCATTGAAAGATACTACTATGTACAAGAAAATTGTGGGAAGTTTGACATATCTCACAATTACAAGGCCTGGTCTAAGCTACACTATTGGACTTGAAATTCAATTTATGCACATTCCTATGAAGTCACATTTAGATGCTCTGATGCACACTCTATGTTATGTGAGTGCTACTTTGGATTATGCATTGTTTTATGAAGTTGGTGTAGATTTGCAAGTTCATGGATATAGTGATGCAGATTGGGCTCCTAGTATTCCAAATAGAAGATCTACTAGTGGCTTTCTATTCTCACTTGGAAGCGCTATTACATGGAGCAGCAAGGAGCAACCCACTATTGCTTTGTCAAGTACAGAGGCTGAGTATAGAGGTGTTGCAATGGCAACATGTGAGGCATCATGGTTAGAGATGCTACTTGCAAATTTAGGTGTGAAAGTGCAAAAGCCGATCATCATCTATTATGATAATCTTAGCAGCATTCACTTAGCACAGAACCCTATTTTTCATGCTAGAACAAAGCATATCGAGGTACATTATCACTTCATCAGAGAGAAGGTATTAGGAGTTGATATTGATCTTCTTTATGTGAGGACAAATGAGCAAGTTGCTAATATTTTCACTAAAGAACTTGGAGCAGACAAGCTAAAGAAGTTTTGGAAGATGCTTGGATTACATGACATGATGTTGAGCTTGAGGCAGAGTGTTGAGATATCAATCTCAACATGTGATGATCGAGGATGACACATATCACTTTTCCATTTATCTGACATGTGTAGTGTTCACACCAGTATATATTAGGGATAATTCATTGAGCTTTACTAGGTCTATCTATCGAGAGTGATGGCACATCTGTTTCTTGCTAGCTCACTCATTCACGGACATTAGGATTTTCCTTATGTACTCTTCTTTATATATTGCACTAGTTGTATTGTTGTTTTAGGTCATTCTTGTGCATTCCTTTTATGTAATAAAAGAAGAAGAAGAAGATCATTCTTTCTTGCCTCCATCTTTTGATTGTGAGTGTGTATGTGTGTGTGTGAGCTCTCTTCCTTATCTCCTTCCTCATAACAAGTGAACTATCTGGAAAAACTTCATCAACAAAAATCAACTGCTTCATCAAATCTCATCTTTGTCAAAAAATTGTCCACAGAATCTCCTTCATTTATATGTTCACACTTCAATTGTTTTCGGAGGTAAGCAACATGCACCTCATTTCTTGCTTGGTATAATATTATAAGGGTATCCCAAGCATCTTTTGTTGTCTTGAAGGAGTGAATATGAGGGGCAATAGGAGCTGCAAGATGACCTAAAAATTGAAGATCATCATCTTTGAGACCATGTGCATGAGCTTCAATAACTGTATTTGCAAGTGTAGTAGGATATTTTTCAATACCCTACATAATATTCCAAAAGCCCTTTCTCCATGAAAATATGGCACATCATGTATTCCCACAATTGGTAATTAGTACCATCCAACTTATCCTCAATAACCAGCATACGAAATACATTATTGCTTTTAGCAATGGTCAATGACTTAATACCCTGATGCAAAGATTTGACTATATCTCAAAAATTTGAACAAAAGTACCCTATCAGGTTCTATTAGATTTGTTGAAGACTTTGAGGCACTTGTACTAGTGAACCAAAACTTATATATATGTCCATCACAAAAGGAAAAAATTACCTACATACTCACTATGATAGTGTGTTCAGAGGCCAAAACAAGTTAGAATCAAAATTTTAATGGCATAAAGTGAAGCAATTTTGAACTCTTAATTTCCCAGGTATGCTCACTAATTCTAAAATCATCATTTGAGGGGTATCGATGATAAGTGCGAATGATAAGGCAAACGGCCATCTTGCATAATTTCCTTCAAAGTTTAGGCAAATTATTTAGGCATTATTTTTTTTCTTCGATGTGGAAGATTCTCCGTGCTTGATAGTTCAAAAGGTTGGGCCCTTCATGTCTCATGGGTAGGGGTGAGGGTTCAACCGTTGTGGACAACAGATTCATCACACAATGATGAGATGTTAAAGCTAGCCCCTCGAGGGACTGATGGACTTTCGGGCTACTCCATTTGAAACAAGTTATCTCGTCTAGTCTTAGGGTTGTTTCTTCTTATTCTGTATCTTAGCGGGCCTTTTAGTTGTATATCCTAGTAATTGCTAGAGCCCTCCAATTGTATATCCTAGTAATTGCTAGGCACCTAACCTCTAATTTGGAAGGTTTGAGAGGTCCCATGGATGCTATGCCTACTTTGTGAGGTCGCATGGGTGATATGCTCCCTGTCCATTGTACTTTCAAATCAATTCAAGCATTTTCCAAAGAACATATCTCAATAATCGAACTTCCTTAAAAGGAAAAAAACTATCTCAGAAAAGTTGGTTTTTTTTTTAAGAGTACAATGAATTAAAAACACACTGACACACCCAATCTCATAAGTAGAGGCACCCATCTCTGAGGAACTCATAGATACATGTTCGACCAAGACTTGAACTCTAGACTTCCTCCTAGAGACTCAAGGCATCAAACCACTTGCCTACATGGACTCGAACTCGAACTCGAAGAGTCAGTTTGAGAAACATTTGCTTCTAAAATTTAAAACTTAGAAACCTAATGAGGCTTTGACTGGACATTTCTAGGAGCGTGCGAATAACCCTCGGGCCTTCATTTGCATACTCGTAAACCCTGTATATTTCAAGATAGGTGCATGAAATTAAACAGATTTAGCTTTCGGGAGGTGCATCTATCCACTTTTGATTGCAATCATCTTCTCTGATGACAAATTAAAACTTTTCTTATAAAACGAAAATATAGACTTTGGTGAGCTACGTTCATGTCGATTTCTGAGAGCTAATCCTCCTCGAGGATTCATCTTGTGTAGGTTACGAAGCGGGGAATGCGTTGAAGTCGGTAGTAGCTGTCACCGCGATTCATGGAAGTTCTGTATGGTACGGGCTGTTGAGGTACGTACAGACCTCTCATATATAGGCAGCAGAGTAATGGCGATGGCAGATAGGGAGCAGAATTTCCACAGACCTTCTGTAGTTTTGTGGCCTACCAGAGGTAAGATAGCGCAAAATGCTGGTTGTGCAAGGATTTGCTGATTTTCTATGGCGACACACGGCGGCTACAGCAGTGTTGCTTGCGGGAGTCATTGCCGTTGCGGCAGCAGATGTGGCAAGTCATGGAGTGAACTACAACGACTGTGCTATGGAGCTCATCGCTACCAGCAAGGGCAGTAGCAACAATGGTATAGACTGTCCTTTTGACAAGAGGACGCCGCCCTTGCTGGAGGTGGGTGCAAATAGCAGGCGTCCGCAGGAAGGTAGCAGCCGCTGGCGTGGACGGCGGCCATTGGTGGCCCGCCAATTTGGAGAGGCGGAAGCGCCTAATGGCGAGGCGGCGGCATCACAGAATAGATCGGTTTCCCAACCGCGCCTGCATGTGCGCCTTCAGCCCCGCTCGGATATCGTGCCTCCGAACGCCACCGCTGAGGTGCGACTGGCGGTTCTTGCGGAGCACGACGCCCACCGCATCCGGGCGCTCAACACGCAAATAGAGCAGGCGATCGCCGTCCGCCAACGTAAAGGATCTGGTCAATTCTCCTCCAGCTTCAATTTCTCAGTGAACGCTGGTCCTGGGCTTCACATGATGGAGCTTACATTAGGAACGCCGCCGCAGTCCTTCCCCCTCATAATGGACACAGGAAGCGAGTTGGTGTGGATGCAATGCCAGCCCTGCAAGTCCTGCGTCAACCAGAGTGCTCCCCTCTTCTCCCCGTCGTCATCGTCCACCTATGCTGTCCTTCCCTGCTCGAGCGGTCCTTGCCAGTCGCTTCCAGGCCAATGCGGTTCAGCCAATTCCTGTCAATATTCTTACAGCTATGCCAGCCAAGCCAATACTCAGGGCCAGCTCGGCACGGAGACACTCATGCTCTCCTCACCAGGTATACTGTCTACTATCGTACACTCTTTGTTTGCTGATCGATGCAGAGCTTAACGAGCATTCTTTTCACGGAATGCAGACGGAAGGTCATCAACATTTACCGGTCTTGCTTTCGGCTGCGGGTTCAACAACCAAGGTCAATACGGCGGCGCGGCTGGCCTTGTGGGCATGGGGCAGAGCGCGCTTTCCCTCCCAAGCCAGCTCGGGAAAGTCGTCGGCGGCAAGAAGTTCTCCTACTGCCTCTATTCCCAGGCTAACTCATCCTCTGATGCCGCCATAACATCCCTGCTGATGGGCGACGCAGCCACTGCGGACGCCGCCAACATGCAGTTCACGCCAATGGTCGTAAACTCCGCCGTTGTGGCGTCGCTGTACTATGTCAATGTGCTTGGCTTTAGCGTCAACAACATGAAGCTCAACATTCCAGCAAACACCTTCGCGATCCAGGAAGATGGTCGAGGGGGTATGATCTTGGACTCCGGCACTACATACACGTACTTGCCTGGTGACGCCTTCTCCGTGGTGGAGAAGGCGTTCGACACATTCGTTAAGCTACCCAGGTACAGCAGCCATCCTTACCTCCCTCTTTGTTACCGTGTAGCCAATACGCAGCAAAGGATAGAGATACCGTCCTTAACCTTGCATCTACAAGGAGCCGATCTCTCCCTCCCTTTCGACAACTACTTCACTAAAGTAGACGACGAAGGAACCTACTGTTTAGCCATGATCCCCACTTCCGGCGGCCTTCAAGTCCTCGGCAACATGTTGCATCAGAAGTACAGAGTTCTCTACGACATTGACAATTCTCGCATCGGGTTCAACCCAAACTCCTGTTGATCTTTGCGATTTCATCATCTTCCTATACCAGTGAAATTCTGCAGGTTTGGACATGACGACTGGGTGGATGGCTCTCCACTACAGCGTGAAGACATATTCAACAAAGCAAGACCCCTCTGTGTATTCTTGCTCCCATGCTTGCAGAGATTCCATCTCCGTCAGAAGCCTGTTTTTGCTTGCAACTAAGCGCCATGAATGATGATACGCATAATACTCATTTTTTGAATTCTGATGCATCTCGCCGGAAGTCCATTCATCCATTGCGAGCCTTGCGCGGAATCCATTCATTATCTCTTTTGTAATCATTCTTACTAATACAGTTCTTTGGAGAAACAGTTCTATTGATTCCTATGTGATCTGCATTTGCTCTCCATTTGGTCAAAGTCGCACGAAACGTTTCCATATAGGAAAAGTCAACACGATGGGAACGTTAGGGAATGGCAAGTTTCAAATGTAGAAACATCGAGGGTATGTTCAATGATATGAGTATGAAGAATACATGAATATATTGGAACTTTTGCAAGCAGTGAGTTTTTGAATTCCTAAAAGCAATCGGTGCTTCAATGAAGTTAGTGAAGGTAAATGAACTCATAAAACACGGACATCATATGGAGAGTTTACATAAGTTTTTACATGATTTTTTAACCTAATTTTTTGCATTCCAACTGAATTCAAGACTAGGAATTATGAATGAGTCATTGGACGTTTCTTACATGTGAAGAACGTCAAGAAGGTCTGGAAACGGGGAATCGACGTTTCCCCTTCATTTCTTGGATGTTTCCTACGACAATGCAATGCAGCCATCGCCCTCACAAGGAGAGAAAGGTAGAGAGAGACTTAATGAGTTCATGTGTGTGTTCACTTGAGTCCAATTGCATAAGCATCGATCATTGTCACTTATGTGAGAGTAGTTAATTAACCTTGCTAGTAGCATCGCAACAGAGCAACACTAGCAAACTACATGTGATTCAAAATAAGTGATGTCGTGCACATACCAAAAAAAAAAAAAAAGGAAATCTCGCGGCACATTTGTGCCAAATTGGACGAGAGCACATGAGAGAGAGAGTGTGTGCATACTAGAGGATGCACACATACCGGCACACAAAGTTACCTACATACATGCATTTGCATACATACATACACTCATGATTACACACACATGTACATACACACACATAAGAGACACACGTACACATCTACATACACATATACTTGCATAAATAGATACATACACATGCACACACACATATATACATACACACACATAGAAACGAACACATACATGCACATGCATACACATACATAAGAGATGCACACATACACATACACATATACACTCACATACACAGATATATACACATGCATACACACACATACACATATACACACATACATACACACACATAGACACACACATACACTCACATGCATACATGCACACACATTCATACCCATGCATATGTACACACTTCATACACACACATATGCATATACACACATATATACACACCTACACATATACAGACACATGCATACACTTACATACACACATATAAATACATGCATACACACATACACATAGACATACACACATATACATGCACACAAATACATGCACACGTACACACATACAAATAAACACACATATACATGCACACACATATACACACATACACATACACACACATATACATACACACATAGACACACACACATGCACATATAAACACACATATACACTCAAGTGCATACAAAATGCATGTATACACATGCATATGCATACATACATACACACATGCATGCACAAATATACACATACACACACATATACACATATATATACACACATACAGTCACATACACACATATACATACACATGCATACACACACATACACACACATATACATACACACATACACCCACATAAACACATATACACACACATACACATACACACACATACACATACACACACATACACATACACACACATGTACATACACACACATAGAGACACACACATACATACAGTCACATGCATACATATACACATGCATACACAAGCATATGCATACATACATACACACATGCATACACAAATATACACATACACACACATATACATACACACACACATACACATATAAACACACATAAATTCACATACACACATATATATACACATGCATACACACACTTACAAATACACATACACACACATTTACATACACACACATATACACACATACACACATACACATACATACACAAATACATGCACACACATAGACACACACATAGACACACACATAGACACACACATAGACACACACACACATACAATCACATGCATACATACACAGAGATGCATACACAAGCATATGCATACATACATACACACATGCATACATATACACACACATATGCATACACACATACATACATACACACATAGATATACATATACACACACACATACACTCACATACATGTTAAAAGTCAAGCTTCAAGCAAAAACATTTGTGGAAAATCAATCATGGAAATGTGAAGCAATCTAAGGAAGCAAAAAAATCCACGAGATTCCATCATGAATCAACAACTCCCCAATTCATTTCAACTAAGTCCTCCAATCTAGGAGGCTGATTGGGAAAGCTGGTTCGTAGATTTTAGGGGCCAACTTCTCACTATAAAAGTAGCATGTATCTTGACTTCTTTTGAGCCAGCTTCTTGGAGTTTTAGTTCATTTAGAGTGAGCACTAAGTGTTGGAGTTGAAATAAGCAATCCCCTTGCTTAAGCTAGCCCCTTGCTTGCTTGTTTGTTTTCTTTGAGTACCATGCAATGTTGCAACTCTCTACCCATAAGTTGTTTAGCATTCAGTACCCCTCTTTATGTATCCATTTGATGTAATGTTGCATTGGATAGATATCAAGGTCTATTTTAAGCTCACCAATTCAATGAAGGATTCGCTTAGTCTTTTAGGAGAAGCATTTATTTTAGTGAAGTTGGGTGATTGATATCTCTCTTTGTGTGTAAGCTTTGTTGGAACTACTTGAATCAGCTTGTAAGGGCTGATTATCCTTCTCTATTTATCCATTTCCTATGATTTTGGTGTCGTTGTGTATTCCTTAGAGTGATCTAAAGTTAATCCAATTTTGAAATTCATTCTTTGTATATTCTTTGAGAAAGGCTTGCCAGAGTGAGGTGAGGTCATTTGTTTGACTAGTAGCTATGAGCATTCAACTAGCTCATCTTGTGGACATTGTTTCTCTTTTTGTAAGCATCCACTTGGAGTGAAATTTGTTTTTTTGGAAGGATCGTTGTTCCTATCACAAGCTCACAAAAGTTTACTAGAGTTCTCTACATAGGCTCTAGGAAAAAGCAATTTTAGTGTGCAAAGGTCAAAGAAGGGTACTTGTGGAGGTCATTCACGCTTCATCATTGCATATGGGTTGAGATACTTTCTCCAAAAGTGGTACAAGGGCATTTTGGCATCTTGGAGACATCTAATACAAGCAAGAAGACATCTTGGAGCTAGTGGTTGAATAGTTTCATCAACAAAACCTTGTTGGAGGTATCTCACATCATGGCGGAGCTATTCTACTCAAACTTTCAAGCGTGCAAGGTGTCCATCTAAGGAAATCTTGGATTAAGGTAACTTCATAGCATCATTTGCATTTTACACACATCGGAGCATTATCCAAGGGATATATCAAGTAGAAAACACTAGAGATGGGAGACTTCAACACTAAAATTGAAAAGCTAGATAAAGGGAACTATCAACCATGGAGATTTAGGGTCTCCAACTACCTTATGGGTAAGGTCCTTGGGGATTGATTAGTGGAAGTGAACCAAGAACTAGGTTGGATGAAAATCCAACCAATGACAAGCGAAGGGCCTTTAGGGAATGGAATGAAAGAGACAAGAGGGTTATCTTTATCCTTCCCCAACACATCAGCAATAGCATGATCAGCCATATCCAAGACTTGGACTCAAGCATGAAGGTATGGGAGACACTTAAGAGGCATTATTCAACAAGAACTAAAGCAAGGAATATCCAACTCAAGTATGAGCTCAACAACCTTAAGAAAATCTTAGGGAGTACCATAAAAGACTACATACTTAAGGTCAGGGAATTGTCAGATGCATTGGCATCCATTGGAAGCCATGTAGACAATGATGATCTTCTGGCTTATGCTCTCAATGATTTGAGGGATGATGAGAAGTGGAAACCCTTCACCACTTCAGTAAATGTAAGGTATAATCTTCCCAATTTTGATCAATTGGTTGCTCTCATGTTCACAAAAGAGATGAACATAGGTGTTCAACTAAAAGCAAGGATGCACAAGTTTTTTGCATAGGTAATCAAAGGGGTGAAGGAAGTCAAGGACAAGGCAGGGGAAAAGGAAGGTTTGGAGGAAGGAAAAGCCACTCAAGAAATCAAGGACATGCCAAGGTACCTCATCACAAAGAGGTAGAGGAAGAACAAGACAAAGAGGAGGAAGGAATCAAAAAAATAGGAATCATGATGGCGAAGTATGTTACATATGTGGCAAGTTTGGCCACTATGATAGAGATTGCTACAAAGGAGAAAACCAATGGAGCTATATATAATCAAGGTTGCTCATACAAAAACCAAGGTAATTATGTTTCTACAAGTTTAGAAAATGAAAATCTCTTGATGATGCACATCAATAGGAACTCAAGCAAAGTAGATAACACTTTGTATATCGAAGTGGATGTAGCAACCATATGAGTTGCAATGTTTCTTGGTTCACTAATCTACATGATCCCAAAGGCAAAGGAAATGTAGAAACATGTGATGATATAGCCCATGAGATCTCCCATGTTGGAGATGTAGATTTTGATTTCAAGGAGGAAGGAATATGTCTCAAGGATGTCTTGCATGTACCTACCATCACAAAGAACTTGGTGTTCGTAGGAAAATTGGTTGAAAGAGGCCATCAAGTAATTTTCAACAAAGGTGGATGCTTTGTGGAGAACCCTAAGCAAAGGTAAAAGGTCATAACAAGAGGAAGGAAGCAAGAGAGACTCTTCACCTTCGAGGTAAATTCTTATTCCACTTAACACTTCACATATGGCAATAAGAAGATTTCATAGTTGGACTTGTGGCACAAGAGGATAGGTCACATCAATATACAAGAATGAAGGAAATGCAAATGAAGAGGCTATTTGAAGGGATTCCCAAATTTGAAGGACAAGGTATGAAGCATTTAGTGTGTTGGGTGTGTGTAGAAGTGGGAGAGACACACGAGAAGCACACACAAAGAGGACAAACGCAGCAAGACACACGGAGAAGACGATGGCTAGAATAGCTCTCTCTATTGATCGATGAACTGAACTGAAGTAAGAGCTGAAAAATATCCCTAAGTACAAAGTACCACCACATATGAGAGTATCAAGTATGTGGTAACATGGGGAAAAAACCTTCTAGCCAGCACTAGAGTAAAAAGTGCCCATGTATAGGGAAAAGGTTCACATCAAAGCTACTCAAGGAACACATAAGTGTAACAAACCCCCCTGGAGCGAATGATGTGAACACATACAGGGAGTGACAGATCAGCCCCCACAAGGTAACAAGCCTAAAGCTTTGCGAAAAGCTTCAAACTTTTCCCATGGAAGAGCTTTGGTGAATATGTCTGCCACATTATCTTGTGTAGGCACATATACCAAATCAATATCTCCTGCATGAAGGCGCTCTCTCACATAGTGATAATGCACCTCAATATGTTTGGTTCGTGCATGAAACACTGGGTTTCGTGCAACAGCCAAAGCACTCTGACTATCTGTGAGAATATGCGTAGCATCATCAATCTCCATGCAAAGATCCATCAATAGGTGTCTCAGCCATATACACTCCACTGTCGCTGTGAAAACTGCCCTGTACTCAGCTTCACAACTCGATGTCGCCACTTTAGGTTGCTTCTTACTCAACCAAGATATGCATGAGTCTCCAAGGAAAAAGCAATTACCACTAGTGGACACGCGAGTATCATAACAACCAGCCCAATCGCTATCTGTAAAAGCATGCAAGCATGGTTGAACATCTCTGCCATAAAAGAGACCTAAGCTCAAAGTGCCTCGGAGATATCTAAACACACGTTTCACCGCTTGCCAATGCTTAGTGCCAAGGCTATGCATGAATCGACTCAACTGGGAAACTGCATATTGTATATCCGGCCTTGTGTTGCATGCATATATAAGACATCTCACAGCTTGCTGATAAAGAGAAGTGTCAAATGCATCACTCGAATCCTCAACTGAGAACCTGAATCCTGTCTCAACTGGTGTGGAAACTAGCTTACAATCCTCAAAGTCAAAACGCTGAAGTAGTTTTTCAACATACTTTGTTTGATGCATAACAATTCCCCCCTCAACGGATACAAACTAGATGCCAAGGTAGTAGCTCAAAAGACCAAGATAAGTGACATCAAAAGTATGCTGCAAATCAGCCATAAGAATGTCAAGTTCTGCATCACATGTCCCAGTCAAGAGTATGTCATCGACATAAAGAACAAGCACTATAAGATCAGCCCCATTTTTGCGTACATAGAGTGTGCTTTCAATCGAACTACATGTGAAGCCAAGAGCAATCAAGTGTTTATGTATTTTGTCATACCATGCACGTGGAGCTTGCTTGAGACCATACAAGGCTTTATGCAAGCGACAAACCATATGCTCTTTCTCTTTCATAGTAAATCCAGGAAGTTGCTTCACATAGATCTCTTCTTGCAAATCTCCATTCAAGAAGGCTGTTTTTATGTCCAATTGATGCACTTTCCAACCTCGATGGGCAGCCAATGCAACCACGGTACGAATGGTAGTCATGCGTGAAGTAGGTGCAAAATTTTCCTCATAGTCAATGCCATATTGTTGCGCATATACTTTGGCAACCAATCTAGCTTTGTAGCGATCAATGCTACCATCAAATTTTCTCTTAATCTTGTAAACCCACTTTGTACCAATGGCATTCTTTCCTTTTGGCAATTCACATAACTCCCAAGTACCATTCCTATGTATGGAATCCATTTCTGATTGCATAGCACTCATCCAGTGTGGATCGTCACATGCATCTTCAAAAGAAAGTGGCTCTTCATTACATGTTGTAGCAATAAGAGAATAATCCACAAAATTACTTGATGCATGGTGAGAGCTTAATCTTGTTCTACCAAGTAAAGGTGCACTCAATTTGTTGTCCTGCAAAGTTTGTTTCAGCCACTTTGGCAAGATTGTGCACTCTTGATAGACATGTGTTCATTATGTAAAACATCTTCAATATGTACATCATGCGTGAGCTGAATTTCATGCTCAGTTTCAGCCATATTTTGACGCAAATGTTCAGCCATATGTGGCTGGAAATTCCCAACAGTTTTGACTTTTTGGCTGAAATTTTTCAGCCATGTTTGATGGAAAATTCTCTACATTTTCAGCCCCATTTGGTTGGAATTTTTCAGCCCTTTGAACCTCAGTTGGCTGGTCTACATGGCCGTAGTCAAGCGCACCATTTTGAAACAAAGGCATGAGTGTATCGAACACATCTTGTGAGCTAACTGTTGGCAGTTTTTTGCATTCAAGTAGAGGGAAAACTGAGTTTTCAGCAAATACCACATCTCGACTCACAATAATTGTGTTCATCAATGGATGGTACAACCGATATCCCTTTCTTTCAGCACTATAACCAACAAATATACATTTCTTTGCCTTGTCATCAAGTTTGTGACGTTGTTGTGATGGCACAAGAGCATATGCCAAACAACCAAACACACGCATATGACTAACCATAGGCTTATGACCATTCCTAGCCTCATAAGGAGTGATGACTCTCAATGCTTTTGTAGGGCAGCGATTCAACACATAGTTTGCACACATGACCGCTTCCATCCAAAACTTATGAGAAAGATGCTTTCCTTTAACCATACATTGTGCCATTTCAAGTAGAGTTCTATTTTTACGCTCGGCAACACCATTTTGTTGAGGTGTATATGGCACCGTACATTGGTGTAAAATACCTCTTTCATGAAGAAAAGCATTAAACTCATGTGACATGTACTCACCACCACGATCCGTGCATAGAGTCAAAAGCTTTTGTGAAGAAAAATTTTCAGCCATAGCTAAAAATGCTTTGAAGCAAGAAAATACCTCATTCTTTGCTTTCATAGGATACACCCATGTATGGCGAGTAGCATCATCAATGAAGGTAACAAAATATACATGTTTCCCAAAAGATGGAGTCTTGATGGGACCACATACATCACTATGAACAAGTTGCAATTTTCTTGTAGTGTGTGTATGACTATCTTTTGGAAAAGAAGCACGATGCATTTTTCCAAGAATGCAACCTTCACATGCATGCTTTTCAATGGACTCAAGTGTAGGCAAGCCAATAACCATGTCCTCCTTTTGCAAGTAGAGCAAACTATCGAAGTTTAAATGACCAAAACGAGCATGCAAAAGCTCCATTTCAGCCATGGAAGAAGTATGAGCAACTAAGGCATTCGAGGCAGCCCTCTTGTATGTATCCATGCGATACAAACCATTACATAATGTACCGGACATCACAATAACATTGCCATTGCTGAAATCATGAACCATACACTTATCATCAACAAAGTGTACATGAAGTCCAGCTTTGGCAATCAACGGAACTGAAATTAAGTTCTTCTTGATACCGGGCACATACAATGCATTTTTCAAGAGAATCACACCTCCATTTGCAGCCATAAGCTCAGTTTCTCCTACTCCAATGATAGGATAAGAGGCATTGTTTGCACACACCACATGTCCTCCTTTAGGTGCATCTTTCAAAGAGGCAAAAAATCTTTTGCATGATGTTATGTGCTTTGAAGCACCACTATCAAAGAACCAATCCAAATCAGCCTCACTCACAACCATACATTTAGAATGTAAAGAAGCATCATAATGACATGTAACAACACATGCCCAAAAATCTTGAGCCAAGTTAGCTTCATCATTCTTTGCATTTGCTGAATTTTCAGGAATAGACATGCCCGATTCCTTCTTCTTTTCATTGCGTTTAGCAAGCTTTCTACACTCATCAATAGTATGAACAACCTTCCGGCAATATTTGCATCTCTTCTTCTTTTGCAAATCACCATCATTAGAGGAATGAGTGGAAGAGGAAGCTTGAGGCTTTGGTTTTGATGAACTCAAAGCTGAACCATACTTGCTTTTCCCCTTTTGTGAGATAGTAAGTGCTTGCGTTCCCTCAATCAAAGCACTCCTATTCACTCTAGATTGCTCTTCTTGAAAAAGAAGAGACACAACCTCATCAAATGCATACATATTAGGATTTCCTTTTGCAACCAAACGGAGTGTAGCAGCAAAGCTTTGAAAAGATTCCGGTAATCCTTTCAAAAATGTAGAAATGAGTGATGCATCCGAAATGATCTCATCCATGTTTGCCAATTGCTCTTTCAAATCCTTGATGTGTGTCACATACACATCCACTAACTCATTTTCAGCCATACATACATCCTCAAGTTGCTTCCTCAAGTATGCAACACGTGCTTCATTACGCATGGCACATGTCTCGATGTAGAACATGACCGAATGTGTGGAACTATATGACACTTCACTGAAAGCGCAATCAAAGCATGAGCTTGAGCATCTTTTCCATCCCATCTAAGCTTCTCCTATGTAGGTGGAGAAGGAGAAACCACTGTACTCGAAGAAGAAGCTCCATCTGTGACAGTAGACTGTGAAGTAGAAGCACCTGGCGGTCTTCGATCTACATCTACCACTATGTTCCAAAGTTGTTTTGCAACAAGAACATGCTTCATCATGTAAGACCACATCGGATAAATGGTCCCATCAAGCTTATCTTCAGCTTGAAGCATGCCAAACAAGTCATTGTTGCCCTCCATTTCACTTAGGAACGAGAATGTGACAAAATCTTCACTTCGACGAAAACTGAAATGAGTGCTGAAATTTCAGCTCACAAACCGTCACTCTGATGGCGATTTTGACTGCACGAATGGCTTTGAAGTGGGGGTAAAACTCAAGCACACCTGGTGGAAATGTTTCTGGGCTGCTGAAATTCACACTTCTATGCTCCGAAATCGATTTGCACTGTTAAAGTGTGCGCGCTCCGCGATGCAAAAAACCAAAACTTGAGAAGAAGCTGAACCTGCTCTGATACCACTGTTGGTGTGTGTAGAAGTGTGAGAGACACACGAGAAGCACACACAAAGAGGACAAACTTAGCAAGACACACGGAGAAGACGAGGGCTGGAATAGCTCTCTCTATTGATCGATGAACTGAACTGAAGTAAGAGTTGAATAATATTCCTAAGTACAAAGTACCACCACATATGAGAGTATCAAGTATGTGGTAACATGAGGAAAAAACCTCTAGTCAGCACTAGAGTAAAAAGTGCCCATGTATAGGGAAAAGGTTCACATCAAAGCTACTCAAGGAACACATAAGTGTAACAATGTGAATCATGTCACTTAGGAAGCAATCAAGACTTCCATCCAAGAAAAGTGGCTACATAAGCCAACATCCATTCGAGTTTATACATACAGATGTGTGGGGTCCAACCAAAGAGCAATATATTGGAGGTAACAAGTACTTTTTCACTTTTATAGATGATTTTAGGAGGATGGTTTGGGTTTATTTCATAAAAAACAAATCAGATCTGTTTACATGTTTCAAAGCATTAAAGGCAATGGTAGAGAAGGAAATAGGTACATATATCAAGAGGTTAAGGTGAGATGGAGGGGGAGAATATTTTTCCAATGATTTTTTTGATTTCTTATGGGATCAAGGCATCAAGAGGCAAGTAACATGCATGTACGCACCCCAAAAAAATGGGGTAGCAGAGAGAAATAATAAATACATTGCAGAGATCACTAGAGCAATGCATAAGAAGATGAATGTACCTAACATGTTTTGGAGTGATGCAACAAATACCACAGTGTATCTTATGAATAGAGCTCCTACCTAAGGGATCAATGGCTTGAAACCATATGAAGCCTATTATGGTAAGAAGCTTGATATCTCCCACTTGAAGATATTTGGATGTACTTGTTATGTACATGTGCCAAGCGAATTGAGGCACAAGCTACAAACAAAGGTGGAAAAGTGTGTGTTTCTAGGATATTCAAATGATCATAAAGGTTATAGGTGCTTCAACCCAAACACAAAAGACTTGAGGATATCAAGGGATGTAGCACTTGATGAACTATTCACTTGGTATAAGAAGTATGATTGTATGTAGGGATATGAAGAAGAAAATCATGGGCATGATGAAGAACAAATCAACTTAGAGCTAAGTGGCCCAAGGAGTTCCATCCATGAAGATAGTTCAAGCATGATCTCACCATGGAGGGAGAGATCTTCATCAAGCTATGAAGCACAATCAATCAAAAAATGCAAAGCAACATTGGTGGAGTTGGATGAAGAAGGTAATGAAGTTGAAGATGATGGACACATAATGGAGAAAGAAGCCACATCAAAGAAAGAAATCAAATTCTAGATATCCAAGGCAAAGGAGGTTTATTCGTCCAAAAGGAGAAGAAAGGAAATCTCCTAGGGTTAGCCATCCAACTCAAAGGTTTACTTATGATTCTTACATGGCAACTCATTATGCATATATGAACAAAGTAGTAGAAGATTATGAGCTTGATTGTTATATAGATGCAAGTAGGTAAACCGAATGGAAAGAGGCAATGCAAGAAGAGATTGACACACTTGAGGCGAATCAAACATGGAGTCTAGTTCCCAAGAAGGAGAACATGAAAGTAATAGGTAACAAGTGGGTGTAAAAAGTAAAGAGAAATTCATTCTAGGTTCAAAGCGAAAGAAAAAATCCTATTTGACTACCACTTGCATCACATGCAACCACAAAAGGTTTTCCCTTTTTTGGTATTGAAAAAAAAAATCAATGAATTTTGTTTCAATGATTCAAATGATTTTTTGACAGGCATCACTCCACACAAATCCTACATTCTTTTTAGTCAACTCTTTAGGGGATTAGCTATCTCAGAGAAATCCGTGATATGTGCTCTTTCATATTGTGCCAATCCTAAAAAGCTTCTAGCATCCCTCACAATTTTAGGAACTTGCCATACCCAATTGGAATAAACCATTCCATATCCATGTGGATGCATCAAATTATGCAATAGGATGCATACTAGCTCAACTAACGGAGGAAGGAAAATTAGATCATCCTATCACATACACGAGTAGACAACTAAACCAGGTAGAGAGAAATTATACCACCACAAAAAGAGAAGGCCTAGGAATGGTGTACGCAGTCAAGAAATTTTGACATTACCTCCTAGCCAACAAATTCAAGTTCATTATCGACCATCACGCATTATTGCATCTAGTCAATAAGCCTTGTAATATGGGAATGCTAATGAGATGGTTCTTATTGCTGATGGAATTTGATTTTGAAGTAGTAGTCAAAAAAGGAAATACATATGTAAGAGCAGATCATCTATCTTGAATGACACATGGAGAACCATCCAATGGAGTGGTTGATGACCTACCAGATACATACCTGTTCAATTTAGAAGTGTGTCCAAAATGGGCAAAAAAGTTAATACCAATCCTCACACATGGACCACACCATATGATCAATAGAGATACCAGAAGCGAATTCTCACAATCAAGTAATTTACACATTGTAGAAGGGAGTTTGTACTATAAAGAGCCAAAGGGCGTATTACTAATGAGAAAAGGAGAATAATGAAACACCTATCTTCCCATTGCTCATCAGGGTTACACAACAAAGGCTATTTTGGACTCACATGTAGGATTTGCAATTGCTACCACTTCTCTATGAAAATGTTAGGGCCAACTAGCTCTCCGACCAAAAAGAATGAAATTACAAATTGATGATGGTCACATGGAGAGACCTTTAGGACTATTCGAAGGGATCACTCTCACTACTTGTGGTGTAGAGTTTGAGCATACTTTTTCCATATGTGACTTTAGCAAAAATCTTGCCTATGAGATGATTTTGGGAAGACCATTCATGAGACAGTTGCAAGTGGTACAGGATTGGGGAACCAATTCCTTCTATTTGCAGCACTTAGGTGTTACAACCAAAGTCCATCTCAAGGATTACTCCCATAGAGATGTGCCCCCTATTCAATGGAATCCCATCCATAGAGCCACAGATGATATAGAGTCAGTGCATTCCATAGGATCAAGATCCTCATGGATGCATGAAGACACTCACTTATGGATGTGCAAAGTTGGAGTAGAAGAAGTGAATAGAGAAAATGCTAGAGAGTTAGGTGCAAAGGAAACTCAAAGTTCAATTTGAGACCAAGCCTATGCACTTGTAATATTTCCAAACAAAGAATTTGAACCTCATGGTTGGGCAGAAATTCCAGCCACAATGGATGTAGCCATCAATTAAAAACAATGGACAGCACACTATGACAAGGATGGCTATGACATTTCATTTTTCACTATACAACCAATCATTTGTGATTCAATTATTGAGGAATGTGAGCCTAGCACTGATGTACTTGAAGAAGAAAGTGGCTCAGATCTAGAGTCAATTATTATGGATCCTTTTTGGGCATCAGAAGAAGAATACCTATGCAAAATAGAAGCTCACCCTCAAGGACGAGAAGATCTTATGAATGAGGTAAGGTTAGCCACACACGTAACCACCAAGAGTGAAGGCAAGAAAAGAAAGAAGAGAGAACTTCCACAAGAAGAGGAAGAATCTCTATTTGAGGTCGCGGAAAACTTTAAGAAGTACGAGATTGAGGATAGGAAAGTCATGATAAGGATGCCTAAATGTGAAGCACTAGCACAAGAGGCCTATGATAACAAAGAGAAAACTAAGAAAATCATTGTAACCATAGAAGAAGGTGAAGAATGATGCACATACATAGGACATGATTTGATAGAGGACAAGGAACAAGAGTTGATAGCCTCGCTAAGAGAATATAGAGATGTGTTCGCATGGAGTTATAAAGACCTAAAAGTTGTAGACCCTGACATATGCTCACATACAATCCTCATGTCATTAGATGCCAAACCCTCTAAGCAGAAGCCATACACCTATAATGATAATTATGGTGCCAAGATCAAGGAAGAGATAGATCAATTGGTAGAAGCTAAATTTATCTATGAAATTGAGCACACTAAATGGGTTTCTCCCATTGTAGTGGTGCCCAAGAAGAATGGCAAGCTACATGTATGCATTAACTTGAAGAAAGTTAATAGAGACACTATTGGAGAAAGTTATATGCTTCCTATCAATAAGCATCTATTAGAAAGATTAGTAGGAAAAGAAGTATACAACTTCCTTGATGGGTTCTCTGGCTATAATCAAGTGGCCATTGCCCTAAAAGACTAGCATAAGATGGATTTTTCCCCAGAGTGGGGCATATTTGCATTTCAAGTGATGCCATTTGGTCTCATCAATGCCTCAACTGCCTTTCAACGGCTGATGTGTCATGTATCTAAAGAGTTCTTGCACAAAAACTTGGAAGTATATGTTGACAATCTATGTGCTCATTCCAACATTAGGCAGACACATATACATGAGCTCAGACAAACCTTTGACGAATGTAGATAATATCAAGTCTGCTTGAATCCAGAAAAGTGTGTTTTCATGTTCAGGCAAGTTTGTGAAGTAGAAGCTCATCCTCAAGGACATAAATAAACCCATCATCACTTGCTTTAACAAGCAAGCTACTATCTACCTTAGACACTTGGAAATCAAGCTCCTTCAAGAACTTCACAAGTCTATAATTCCATGCCCTTGGAGCTTGCTTCAAATGATACAAAGCTCTCTTGAGCTTACATACATATTCTGGATAACATTTATTCTTGAAACCATCTGGTTGCTCCATGAAAACTTCATCTAAAATGTAACCATTTAGAAAAGCATTTTTCACATCTAATTGACATAGCTTCCAACCTTTACATGTAGCAATAGCTATGAGAGTCCTTATAGTCGTCATCTTTGCCATAGGACTATAAGTCTCATCATAATCTACACCATATGTTTGAGCATACCCTTTCACAACAAGTCTAACTTTATAACTAGACACACTTCCATCTGCATACCTCTTTGTCTTGTAGACCCATTTGCATCCAATGATTTTCTGATTATTTGGTTTAGGAACCAAATTCCATGTCTCATTCTCCATCAATGCATCATACGCCTCCTACATAGCTTTCTCCCAATTTTCCTTACCTTTTGCCTCATCATATGTAGAAGGATCTTCTTCTGCTTTCACTATATAAGCATAATCTTTAGTGGTCAAAATAAAAAGTATCATAACTATACCTTATTTGTTGATTTATGTTCCTTGTTGAGCTTCTAACTTCTCCACACATTGAAGTTTCTGGTTCTTCATATTCTGGATCAAACCTTGGCATCTCTTCATTATCAATTTGAGCATCAACAACCTCTTCATCAACATGAATTTGAATCTTTGATTTCCCTTTCTTTGGGTCATGACTTCTTCATCACCTGCATGAACATTAATTATACCTGCATACCAAGTACCTTGCTCATCAAATGTAACATCATTTGACACAAGTAATTGCTTTCTAGATGGACTCCACAATCTATAACCCATCTACTTATCATCATAACCAATGAACACATACTTTTTAGCTTTAGGTTCTAATTTATGCCCTTAATTGAGATGGTACATATGCATAAGCCAAACATCCAAACACTTTGCAATGATCTAAGGTAGGTCTTTTACCCCACCATGCCTCATATGGTGTCATACCATTCAAGGCCTTACATGGAAGTCTATTAACCAAATAAGAAGTTGTATTCACAGCCTCAGCCCACAAATAATTAGGGCAATTTTTCTCCTTCATCATTGACCTTGCAAACTCAACAAGAGTTCTATTTCTCCTTTTTGCTACACCATTTTGTTGAGGAGAGTACCTACAAGTAAATTCCCTTTTTATATATGCATTCCATAATTAATCACTAATCTCATTAGAGAAATATTGTTCCCCTCCATCTGACCTTAGTCTTTTCAATTTTTGCACTGTGATTCTCTCTAAATACACATGATAATGTTTAAATGTATTGAACACCTCTGATTTATCTTTGATCACATATATAGTGATCCACCTGGTAGCATCATCAACATAAATCACATAATATCTCAAACCATTAATGCTTAAGTCCTTTGATGGACCCCTCACATCTATATGCACCAATTCAAGCTTCTCTGAATACATAAACCCTTTCTTACCATAAATCTTCTTGTGAGCTTTACCTAATTGACATGCTTCGCACTTGTATGTCATGTGTTGACCCGCAATATTAGGCAATCCAAGCACTAAACCATTGTTAATCATATCCTTAATACCTCTTTCATTGAAATGTCCAAGCCTTTTGTGCCAAACATCTAACTCAGAGATCTTATGTTCTCCATAAGTGAACCAGGCATGACCAACATTGCCTTGAATCTTCAATGTGAAAAGTCTTCCTTCTTTCTTCTACATGAAACAATTTGTTTATACCCATGGCTAGGGTCTTCAACATAAAATCCATCATTAGTGAACCTTACTTCATATCTTTTCTCTACAATTTGCCCTATACCTATCAAATTTTTTGGAATTGTAGGAACATACAAAACCTTGCTCAAAAGAGTACTTCCATCCTTGGCATTTACTAATCCAATGGACTTCACATTGTGCTTTGTGTTATCACCTATTTGGACTAAATGATTACTCACCTTACTCTCCAAATCAGTCATCAAATCTATTCCCACTCAGGTGATTGCTACACCCTAATCAATGTAGAAAACTCTTTGATCTTCACTTGGTCTTTCACATGTTGCATTCATAATTAAGGTTGAATTCTCTTTCTGATCTGAAGAAAAATTGTAGTAGGTATTATTGTAGGATTGACTTTGAAAGCCTCTTCGTGCATTTCTTCCAAAGAACCCTCTACTACCTCTACCTCTGAAATTACTTCTCCGATTTCTACCACCTCTTCCTCTTGAATTAGAGTTTTGATTATATCCTCCACCACTGATTATTATTACCAACATTCATGAGCTAAATGATTAGTCTTACCACAAATCCAGCAAGCTTTGACACCATCTTTATTACTTCTACCTCTTCCTCTTCCTTTGTCACCTCATCTTCCTCTTAGGAAGTTAGCTTGACTCATAGTGCCTTCATTGTCATTCAATTGTTGCTTGCCTTTGTTAATCCTCTTCTTATCCTTTGAATACATTGCTTGACCTGTAGTCTTATCAACATCACCTTTGATATCCTGCTCAAAGGTTAGCATATGTCCTAGCAATTGATTCAAATCAGGAGTGAAATTATCTAGTGATAATTAAGTGGATAGAATGAATGGCTTCCACTTATCATCTCGTCTCAAACCTGTGAGAATTTTTCTTACGAATTTGTCCTCTTCAATGTCTTCATCAATTGCTCCTAATGCATCTGCAATATCCTTCATCCTTGCTACATAATCAGAAATGGATTGAGAAGCCTTCTTCTTGAATGTGGTGAAATCTACCCATAAAGATGTCTTCCTTGACTTTGTAGTATTTTGGAAATGCTCCTCCAAAGCATTCCATATGTCACTTGCACTTTCAAGTCCTCTAATGTGAGGTAGCAAGTAATCATTGACTTCCATGTAGATAATGCTCCTTGCTTGAGCATCCTTCTTCATCCATGTCTTCAAATCAAAGAGTTCTTCCCCAATTGGAACATTAGGATCCTTAAATTCTGGTTTTTCTTCTTCACCTATGATATATCCTATCAAATATTTACTCATAAGATGAGCCTCCATCCTCATTGACCAAGCAGGATAGTTTTCTCTATCCAATTTCTCTATCTGAAGAGAATGTCCCATCCTTTCTTCACCTGTGTAATAAATTCTTCAAGATTTATGTATAATGAATGTACCTTTAACTCGAATATAGTTCCTTTTGATCCTCTTGATAACTTTCAGGCCTCCTTCTCTAGCTTTCACTTCAAAATTTCACCTTTTAAATCTTCATAGATTGATTTTTGTATATCTTCAATAGTCGAGGTCCTCCTTTTCTTCAAATATGATGATTCTTACTCTGATACCACTGATGGAGATCATTAATCTCCAAGAGAACAAGTTATCCTTGATGTTAAAGCACCTATATATCACGAGAAACTCATAAACACAACCAATTTTTGAAATCTGTCGCCAAATTATCAAGACTTGAGTCAACTGTGAAGAAACTCATTACACAAAAAAGATCTATTGCATTTAATTCTCTCCTTGATTGATCAAATGTGTAAAGTTTTCAATGAAACTTTATACAAGGTTTCTTCTAATGTTTACGCAGCGTCTCCAAGTTAAATCTCTTCAAAAGATTCAGTAATTCTTGAGATTTCCTCCAAACAATGTACCTATGTCTGAAACTATTCTTCTGTGTAGTCGACTTTGACACCTGTAACTTCTAATGCATAGTTCTCTCAAAGTAGACGTGGTTTATTTAAATGCTTTTAGCCATAAGTAGCTTACCTTTCAATTTAAAGAATGAGTGCTCACTTGCTCAAAACTTTACACTGTGGAGGGAGATCTGATCAAAACTCTGATCATTGGGATTGCACCTATTTCAAAAGACACTTATCACTTCTCCACATACAAATGTTCCTATTTACAATTCTCTCAGCTTGATTACAATTAGACTCTCAAATCTTGATCATAGATGCATTAACTATGGACTTGGATATCTACAAAAGGATTTTTGAGATGATCAAACACAAAGGGAGAGATGAAGAAAAGATCACAACACAGATTTCAGAAGTTTTCTTCTATTCTCATGGAAAACGTTTGATTGATGAATCGCATACATTCATCTCACATTTTCTTCTTATACTCATCTATATTTGTTCTATGTCTCTTCTCTATCTTTTTTCTCGACTTTATACTAGTATATATAGACATATATGTACATACTCGTCACCATTACAAAGGCATAAGTGAACAAATTTCAAGCTTAATGTACATGTATATAAAAGTCTTCATCTTTTGATCATGTACTCATCTTGAAGAATTAGATTTTGATCTTTGCTTTACTCTTTGACTTCAAACCTTGTTCAAATCATCAATTGGTGATTGTCTTGCACCAACAAAATTATGTTTAAATCAATCAAGCATCTAGCTCTCTTTGTCATTCAACAATCCCATGTGGCTTAGCAAGTTTAAATATATGTCCTCCTTGTATATATTGATGCTTCACATCAATCTGCACAAAGAATTGATGTCTATCACTCGATTGGTTCATTTTCCAATTTTTATGTGTCACATATATCCTCATGCTCCCCGTACATATTCAATGTCTTCAACCCCTTCAATAGAGATGTATCTCCCTTATTAGAGAGACCCTTGAAAAATTATAAGGAAAGCTTTTTTACTAAAACATACCAAAGGATAAAGTAATTCATGGGGGCGAAGATAAAGGGATCCATTGTCTCAACCTCATTCAAAAAGGTCAATGATCTAGAGGAACCTTTCAATGCATCCATAAGCACTTTCAAACCAATAAGAGAGGTCTCTATTCCTATAAATAGGTCCTTGAAGGGCATGAGAAAGTTCAGGTGGGATCTCAAGTACGGTCAAAGCAAGGCTATGCTTTTATTCTTGTGTTTGTTGCTACCTTTGGAATAATCACATTCACTAAAAGCCAAGGCATTTGATTATGGAAGGACTAGTAAATATGATGTTGAAGAGAAAAGTTCAAATCATCCAGTTTCATTGGTTGAGATTGTTAGCAGATTGAGAAACAAAATCGTACCATATCAAGAAGCTTATGCCCATTGGCTACACTTCTATTAGAATGGAGGGTACCCATTTTACATGCTGATAACTTTTTAGCCAAAAACAAAAACTGTTTGAAGCACATAAACACTTCGGAATTTGCTTTCACTAGATACACTCACGCACGGCTAGAAAAATCATCAATAAAATTCACGAAGTAAAGGTAGTTCCCAAAGAAGGGCATCTGCATAGGATCATAGACATCACTATGAACAAGCTAAAATTTCTAAGTAGTGCAAAATAAAGTATCTTTTGGAAATAAAGAATGCTTCATTTTTTCCAAAATATATCCTTCAACATGTTTACTAGGCACCTCAAGTCTGGGCAGAGAGGACACCATTTCAGATTTTTGTAGGTGTAGCAAACTAGAAAAATTTAGATGACCAAAGCATGCATGCCAAAGCTTTGCATCTGACATAGCCTGAGAATCATGTACTGCACATGCTAAATCATTTATAGATTTTTCATAGTCTATGAGCTTATAAAGCCCACAAAATAAAATGTGTGAAGCAATAATAACATCACCATTTCATAGATCATGAACTGTACATCTGTCATCAACAAATTTCACAACCAAGCTTATCTTTGCTTATGTTGAAACTCATACTAGATTTTTCTTGATCCCTTGCACAAAGAAAACCTTTGACAATGTAAAAGAACTACCATCAACAGTAGTGAGAATGAACTTAGTGACTCCCATGTCGGGATAAGAGGATTTGTTGGTGCATCTGATAGTATTCCTTGTAGAGGCAAGCTCAAGTGAAGTGAAGAAACTATGCTACGAGGTAATATGTTTGGTTGCCCCACTATCAAAGTACCAAACATCTGAGTCTACTGCAGACATACATTGTTCATGAGAAGATGGGTCATAACTACAAACAGTAGTAAATGCCCATTCTTCATTCTGCACAAGATTATTAGAATATGTTGAGGTTGTAGATGCCTCTACAACAACCAATTCTAGCCCCTTTCCTCTTTTCTGCTTTTGCACCCAGTTTTGGATAATTCATATGACATGATCATTTCCTTTAAAGTATTTGCAAAACAATTTCTGGTTTTCAGTGACCTTCTTGTCTCTATCCTCTTTCTTTGATTGTGCACAATTAGTTGATTTTTGCTTACTAGTAGACATTGAGTTCAATTTACCTTTGCCCTTTTGACTAGCCAAGAAATCTTGATCTGCAACATGCATAATGGACTTTTTTTGCCTAGAATAGTCTTCCTGTAACAGAATAGAGACCAACCCCTCAAACGCTAAGGCATTTGGATTCCCTTTCATCATCAATCAAAGAGTAGAAGAAAAACTCTTATATGAATTTGGAAGACCATTCAGAACAATCTGCACAAATGAACTGTCACGTAAGACTTCATCAACAAAAATCAACTGCTCCTTCAGATTTTTTACCTTTGTCAAAAAATTATCCATGGAATCGCCTTCATTTATGTGCTCACTCTCCAACTGTTTTTGGACACAAGCCTCATTCCTTGCCTATTATAAAGTGGTAAGTGTATCCCAAGCATCCTTTCCTGTTTTGTAGGAGTGAATGTGAGGAATAATGGCATGTTTGACTGAGAAGGCTATCAATGCATGTGCCTGGGCATCTCTACCATCCCAACAAAGTTTCTCTATAGTAGGTGCAACAGGAATTGCAGCACTAATAGGAACCCAGTAAATGTATTTGTAGGTCTAATAGGATGTTTTTCAACACCCTACAAAATATTCCATAGTCCTTTTGCAACCAATACATGATGCCTTATATAAGACCATAATGGGAAATTGGTACCATCCAACTTATACTCAATAGCCAACATACGGAATACATCACTCCTTTCAGCCATGGCCACTAACTAAAATAACCTCATGCAAAAAAAAATGATTGTATCTCAAAAAATTGAACAGAACTACCCTATTGAGCTTCATTAAACATGTAGTAGACTTCAAGATGCTTATAGTGGTGAACCAAAACTTGTATATATATTTGGCACAAAAAGATGGAATTGCCTACACAAGCATTGTGATAGTGCATTCGGAGGCCAAAGCAAGCTCAGATCGCTATTTTGACAGCACATAATGAAGCTCTTTTGAATTGCTAATCACACTAAGTATGCTCACCAAATTTTTTGCGATTTTGAGACTATGATGGGAGGGGTGGCGGCGATGCCCTTGATGAAGCGGCGACTTGCTCTAATACCAATTGTTGAATTTTGAGGTCTGCGCAAGCACATGAACATCACAAGGAAGAAGAAGAATCTTGGAGCACAACAGACAATACTGAATGTATTACCAAGAGAATGTACGAAGATAAGTGACTCATTAGGGTTATAGGCATATATAGAAGCTATGGGAAAAGACCTCCTAAAGAAGGAAAAAAGTGCCCCAATGGTCCTAGTGTGTTCACACACATCACTGCCTAAATATATCAACACATAGCACTCAAACTCTCAAGAGCCCTCATCATATGAGGAAGCAAAGAAGAATCTTGAATGGATCAATGCCAACGAAGAAGAAATAGATGCTTTATAAGAAAATCAAACTTTGGGATTGGTGCCCAAGACTTCATCTATGAAGATCATAGTTTCAAGATGGATATACAAGGTAAAGAAGAATTATGTTGGGTCTATAAACATGTACAAAGAAAGGCTTTTGGCCAAAGGGTATGCACAAACACAAGGTATTTATTATAAAGAAACTTTTCCAAGTGATTATGAGAGCTCTAGCTTCAAGATTCGGAATATTTACCAAATGGCTGTACAAAAATGATTTTCTCTCCTAGTTTTGAAGATTCATCATGTCCTAAATATGTGCACATGTTAAGAAAATCTTTGTATGGTTTGAAGCAAGCCCCTAGGGCTTGGAATCACAGATTATTTACCTATTTGCACAATAATGTATTCAATGTGAGCAAATCATATCCTTCCCTCTTCATCAAGAGGAATGAATTTGAAGTCATATACCTATGTGTGTATGTTGATGATATTATAATTAAAGGTAATGATGTTGAAAAAATTAGGAAGATCAAGGTGTAGGTGAAAGAAGAATTCAAAATGAATGATCTTTTTCTACTCACATACTTCCTAGGATTGGAAGTAGTATACATAGAAAAAGGTGGTATGGAGTAAGTATCTTAAGCTAGTTTATGTCACCTCCAAGGAAACCTCATATAGAAGCAACCAAAAGAATCCTCACATATCGTAAGGTAATTATCAATGAAGGTTTGCACTATCCCTACACATCTGATATAGATATCGAGCTCTTCTCTCATGTAGATTGGGCAGGCTCTAAAGATGATATGGAAGCATATCTATGTACCTCAACTTTGCATGTACAAAGTTGATCTCTATTGGTAGTAGCCAGAGGCACAGACGACGAGGAAGTATGTGAAGACAGAGCACAACGAAGTAATGGGGAGACAGACAGAACTACCCGCAAGCATACCTGCAACCACGTAGATATCAAGGTCAATACAATGCTCAGCCTCATTACTATAGGCCTCCTAAAAACTATCCTTATCAGGCTCAACAGAGACCTCAACCTGTTTTAGCGCAGCAACCACCCCCACTAGCTAATGTCATCTCAGTCAAATATGCTGCTGCAGAAGAGAACCTAAATAGGGCTTTAGTGACTTCTTCATCCCTGATCACAGAAAGTGACCCTAACTCTAACAGTTTTGACTTTACTCATGTAGATAGTCCACCCGCATATTACACAGAGTCACCAGAACATGTGGAAACATATCAATATGATAGTCCACCATTGGAACCCAGTTGGGAGCCCGACTATGCTAATGTGATGTATGCCAACCCTAATCCACAGCCCCAATTAAGACAGCAAAGACCACAGGGTCCTAGAGGACCATGCTTTAGGTGCCAAGGAGATAATTTCATAAAGGATTGTCCACATCCTCGGATAGCAGGACAGTCACAATATTATAACATACAAGGTTTTTGTGCCGATTGTGGTAAAGAGCATATCATCAAAGATTGTCCCAAGAACCCTATGAATGCTTCAAAAGTGACACCGATCAACGTGATAGGTATTGTACATAATGCAGATGGATCCAACCCTACATACGTGCCTATCCAAGCTATAACAAGATCCCACGCGCTCTTACAAAATCAACGGCTTAATCAAGAGAAAATAGCTAAAACTAGTGAAGTTGGAGAGTCTAGTAACAAGAAGACAAAATCTTGGAAAGACTCCAGAGAAAGAATCAAGAGAAAATGGAGTAAAAAGATAACTGATTTGGAAGGAAGTTTAAAGGAATCTAGAGCCAAAATTCTAGAATTGACTTCTCAAGAATCTAATCAGGAGAACCTAGCTCAAAAATCAGGATCAGTTTTGGCAGAACCCATACCAGAAAACCTAGACATGATGTTTCGTGCATATTAGGCTAAATGAAAGGAAGGACACAAGATAGCGGAAATGATTAAGAACTACCCATGAGCAGATCTAGGAATTGAAAGGGCTAAACTTTGTATGAAAATGGTAGAACTAGCACAAACCATGTTCGAAGCCTCTCGATATCTTAATTGGAATAACATGGCAAAAGCTGAATTACATTTTCAAGGATTACTAGAGAGGTTGGAATACTTGATCAGTAGAAAGGAGAAAAAGAATCAGCATAGGAACCCTAATATTTCGGAGACACAAGAAAAGAATGCAACGTCCCTGTCTCAAGTACCAAATACAGAGGGTGAAGACAATTTGTCTTCCATACATAAGTATTCACACGAATTTCTAAGAGAAATCCAAGAAGAGAAATGGAGATAAGAACAAGGAACCCATCCTCCTATTCAAGAAATAGACGACTTGCAAGAGCAATTTTCCCAAGACATCCCCTCTATTTATGATGATGTAGAGGAAGAGCAACTGAGTGAACACACCAATTTTGACTCCAATTCTTTCCTAGAATTACCTCAGTTCACAGGACCTTGGGAAGCCAAGTCTATTAGCATGAGAGCACCCACGATAATAGTGAGGAATGAAGAAACAGTAATCCCTAGAAACACGAAAGTGATCAAGAACGCTAAAGTACAATGTCACCTCACTCTAGAGGAATGGTTGAAGATTAAACCAGAATTGTGGAAGCATGTAGCAAATCGATTCCCTGAGCTTGCTACTACGCCCTCACAAAGAGGATCACACAAGAAGGTACTAGAGATACCAATAGAAAGAATCAGAGATGTAAGTGAGGGAGAGGAAGGTAACACTTATCTTCCAATAACCCATCAGGGCTACACCACCAAAGCCATCTTAGATTCAGGAGCCGGAGTAGCCATCGCTACCACTGCTTTATGGAAACGTTGGGGTAAACCAGCATTAAGACCCACCAGGATGAAGCTACAAATGGTTGATGGACATATAGAAAAACCATTAGGCTTACTAGAAGGCATATCTCTCACCACCACTTGTGGTGTGGAGTTTGAGCACACTTTCGCCATTTGTGATTTTGGGAAAAATCATGCTTACGAGATGATTTTAGGATGACCATTCATGCGTCAATCGCAAATTGTACAAGATTGGAGAACAAATTCTTTGTACTTGCAACATTTAGGAGTGACTAATAAAGTCATTCTTAAAGACTATTCCCATTGAGATGTACCCCCAATAGAATGGAATACCATCCATAAGACACAAGAAGAAACAGAATTGGTACACTCATTGGAATCAGACTCCTCATGGTTGCACGAGGATACTCATATATGGATGTGTAAAGTAGCCAAACATGAGGAAGAATGGTTAGAAGCTAGGACTTTAGGTTCAGAACAACATCCACGAACCCTTCAAGACCCAGCTTATGCACCTATAGTGTTTCCAGACAAGGAACTCGAACCTCACGGTTGGGTAGAAATCTTAGCTACGATGGACATAGCAGTGAATGAAGAACAATGGACCCCTCATTGTGATGAGGATGGGTATGAAATTTCCATTTTCATGATTGAACCTGTTCAGGAAGACTTTATCCTAGAAGAATGCACGGAGGTGATCTAAGAATCGGATGAGAGTGATGATGAGGACCTAGAATCTATCATCATGGAACCCTTTTGTTCCACAGAAGAGGAATATCTTTATTTCATAGAAGCCAAAAACCCTGAAGAAGAAAAGGAAAGCCAAACAGAACAACTTGAGCTATCCATAAAAGATGCAAAAAGCAAACAAAATAAGAGAAAGAAATTACTTAAGACAGAAGAAGAAGAACCACTCATGGAAGTACCGGAGAACTTCAAGAACTATGAAATAGAAGATAGACGAATCATGGTATGAATGCCTAAAAGAAGAGCTGATGTTGGAGAAGTATATGATAACTGAGAGAAAACCAAAAAAATCATAGTCACCATAGAAGGAGAAGAAGAAAAATGTACATACATAGGGCATGATTTGACGAATGAAGAAGAAGAAGAATTAATTGCCCTATTACGTGAATATCGAGATGTGTTTGCTTAGAGTTACAAAGACTTGAAAGGACTAGACCCGGATTTATGCTCCCATAGAATCCCTAGGACTCCAAATGCAAAACTGAAGAAACAAAACCGTACACGTACAATGATAACTACACTGTGAAGATTAAAGAAATAGATCGCTTGATAGAAGCAGGATTCATTTACGAAATTGAGCATACTGAATGGGTATCCCCCATCCTAGGACACATTCTGTCAAAGAACGGAATTTCTACGGATGAAGAAAAGGTGAAAGTAATTGCAGATCTACCTAGACCAAATAACAAAAAGAGGTACAAGCATTTATGGGTCATTGTGGTTATTACACGCGATTCATACACATGTATGCAATCATAGCCAAGCCATTGTACTCTCTTTTGACCAAGTTTGAATGGATAGACGAGTGTGAGAATTCATTCAATGAACTTAAACGATGTTTGTGCTCAGCACCTATATTGACAACCCCAGATTGGAGTAAGCCATTCCATGTACATGTGGATCCATCCAACTATGCCATAGGATCTGTGTTAGCACAACCCATGAATGAAGGAAACATAGATCTCCCTATAGCTTATGCAAGCAGATAGTTGAACGCAACAGAAAGAAATTACACCACTACGGAACGAGAAGGATTAGGAATCATCTATGTAGTAAAGAAATTCAGGCAGTATTTGTTGGCAAATAAGTTCAAGTTTTTTACGGATCATCAAGCATTATTGTACTTAGTCAATAAGCCTTGTAATACAGGATGATTGATATGTTGGTTTCTATTACTCATGGAGTACGACTTTGAAGTAGTATTTAGGAAAGGAAAGACACACCTTAGAGCTGACCACCTTTCAAGATTAACCATAGGAGAAGCTCCTCAAGGAATAGCAGATGAATTACTTGATGCATACTTGTTCAACCTTGAGATAGCACCAGAATGGGCTAAGCCTATTGTCCCCATTCTCACATATGGACCCAAGAATCCTAGGATAAGGATCAAGGAAGGAGAGATTACCAAGTCACAAAGATATCAAATAATAGCAGGAAGCATATACAAAGAAGATAATCAAAAGATTCTTGCTTGTTGTGTAGATGAATCAGAACATGCGAATTGGTTGCAATTAGCACATGTAGGTGCATTAAAGCAACATCATTCAAGACATCATACATTGCAGACTCTGCATAGATTAGGAGTATATTGGCCTTCTATGGAAGGAGATGTCTACAAGTTGTGTAAAGAATGCCCTATTTGTTGTGAAAGACCACGCATGGATGCACATACCTATGTTAAGAGATGTGATGTGTGCCAAAGAACTCAATTTCGTACTCGCAGAGATGAAATGCCATTGAAACCCATGATGGGAGGACGTGCATTTTCTAAGTGGGGTATAGACTTTGTAGGACCCATTAATCCCCCTGCAAAAGGTACACATGTTGAATACATCATTGTTGCGACTGATTATCTTACCAAATGGGTAGCGGCCAAGGCCACGAAAAAGAATGATGCACACACGACTGCAAAATTCTTATTTGAAAATGTCTTTACAAGATATGGACTGTCTATATAGTTAGTGAGCGATCCAGGAACTTACTTTCTAAACCAAGCCATTGAATGTTTGTTATAGGATTTTATGGTGATTCACAAGAAATCTACACCATATCATCCTCAAGCTAATGGTCAAGTAGAAAATACTAACAAGATCCTTTGTAACGTACTGACGAAACTTGTGAACAACAAACATTTAGATTGGGACAAATAGTTATATCACGTTGTTTGGGCATATCGAGTGGCCTACAAGACCGTACTCATTGCAACTCCCTTTCATATGGTTTTTGGTCAAAATGTTGTGCTTCCTTTGGACTTCTTGATACCGACCCTTAAGGTTGAACAAGAACACCAGTGGACGGGCCATGAGTTATCAACAAGAATAATGGACTTGGAACGATTAGGAGAAACCAAGTTGAAATCAGCAACAGGTATATATATAGCAAAGAAGCAACAGAAAGCCTATTTCGATGCACATGTGAAAGATAAAGGCTTAAAAGAAGGAGATTTAGTCCTAGTGTATACAGTCAGGCTAGAGCATGGCAACCCTTGCCAGGAGCTCAGGGCTTTAATTGACTTAGGTTCTGCATCTAGTGTGATTAGATGGTCCCACTATAAGGACTCAGGAGTAGAAATGCGGCCAATTGAGGCATACCTCATAGGGCTAGGAGGCATGGAAACCCCTTGCATGGGTGAGGTGGACCTTCCTATCCTCATACATGATGTGACCATGACAGCGAAGCTAATAGTGTGCCATGATGAGGACCTCATAGAACCCCTATCCTTGGCCAAGACTGGCTATACGATCACTTAGTGGACCTAAATCTTAGACAAGGCTCCTTGCAGATTGGAACCTTAGATCAGCAGCGAGTGATACAGCTTGACTTCCTAACAACACTTCACCTGCGGTATGTAACCCTAGACCATATGAAATGCACGAGACGGAGAACCAAAAGATCTTTGGCCAGATAAGTCACACTACATCTACCCCAACCCAGGCGGGCTTGGCGATGGACATTTGCTACTCAGAAGAACGTCACCAGATTTTCCCCCGGTCTCCCAGCAGTGGTCAGGTGGGTTACATGGTCAGGTGGACTGCATCAGCAACCACATGGGCAAAACACCCTGCAGTGCCCATCCTTCCACACTTACTGCGGATTGGCCTAGATTTAAGGTACAAAACGAAGCACTTCCTAATGGGCAAGTTTTGCAAGTGTTGGACCTCCCTTCTTTTCCAAAGTAGAGTGTCCATCCGACCTCTCAACCTCAACCACGAAGGAGGCAACCACAACAAAGGAACCCAAACCGACGACCCTACCAGACGATGCAAAGAAAGCAATAGTATCAGCACCACAAAGCAGGCAGCATGAAACAAGTATGGGTGCCAAAAGGACAGAAAGCACCTACGGATTTCAATAACGCAGACAATATCAAGACAAAGTTTCAGCAAAAGCAGAGGCAGTATCCAACATCTCCTCAACCTTCTTCTACAAGTACGAACAGTCGACAGATTTGGATCGCCAAGAAGTACCTTACGAATCGACCCACACCCACACAGATTTGGATACCCAAACAGTGTGTTATAGCTCAACACTTAAGCCATGTAACATATACCCCTCAGTAATCTCTTCACCCCTCAACACCACAACATCCAATATCACCTTTTGTTCCCGAGCAGAAACATATCACCCGCTCCCCAACCCTTAGGAAATGGATACCGAAACGTATCGAGCTATCTTCTCAAAACCCGTTGTCTAACATTACTCCCATCCCAAATAACCAACTCCCTTGTAATAATTCTGTCACAACTGAACTTTGTATAAACTCATCTACAGTAACCCAACATCACTCGTAATAACAATCTCATCAAGCAATGTATGCACTATCTGAAGCATATAGGTGTCTAGAGACCCACATTAGTTTTGCAACAATCATCCCATAAATCACCTCACAACACTCGGCTACACTGGTTACACATCGGTTATGGAAAGGGATTGCGGTCTCACTTTATTGGGATCATGATTAATTTCCATACTAATGTGCTAATCTTTTGTAGAAAATCTCCTCCACATTCGCATCATTCATCATGCAGACAAAAGGACCATCGGAAGCTGGCTCCAGTGTACCTGTGGTAAATATGGGCGAATCACTAGCCGAGCCCCATCCTACATTGCAGCCACCAAAATTTCAAGGATTCCCTAGACCAATGTTGATCGATGACCCTCGCAGGGGATATACCAAAAAAGTTCATCGCAATTCTCACTGGTTCTAAGGTTTAACAGGACCTTTGGCGGATGCAGATTTTATTTTTGATGCCAATTTGACTTTTGACAGCAATAAGTGGGTCAAGTATCAATTCTTCTCTAGAGAATTTGAAGCGCTCCAGAATACTGAAGACTTAAAGCATGTTTGGGCTAGAGCAGGTTTTACAGAATACTTTAGTGATCCACTGCCCAAACTGGATTTTTATAGATGTTACTACCTAGTGACCACTCTGACAGCCTCCGAGAACAAGGACTTGTTGGGCACTTTTATTCTATGATGTCATTGGTAAATGACCCTCCATTCAAAAAGTTCTATCTTTCAAAGGATTTGATTCGAGCTGCAATTAAGATACACGAAACTCACACGCTGATAGAGCAAGAAAGGCTCATGCCAGAGCCGATGAAGCGTGGTGATGTTATCAAATAGGAAGACATTTCGGCCATCATGCCTGAGCTATCTAAGCCATTACGTATATGTATGCAACACTTTGCATTCCCAGCTCAGGATCGTTTTACTATGCCTCACAAGCGTATTTGGTTTGGATTGTATTTAGCTTGTATTGGGCCCCAAACACTTGATCTTGCAAGTTGGATCATTGATCAGTTGTATTAAGCGCAGCAGAGATGGGAAAGGAAAAAAGTCATCCATGGATGTTGTGCTCTCACAAGAATTATATATATGTGTTTGGCATACGACTTGCCTATAGAGCATGCAATGACAAGTGAAGACTTGAAAGCATTCAAAGGAACTGCCAAGAAAGCGAGAAAAGCTAGCAAAGTATGGGCAGGAAAGCGCATGCATAGAACCATCCCATGTTTGCAAGTCCCGGAGTCCCCGTCACCTCAACCCTCTCCAGAACAATCTCCTACAAAAACCCTTGCATCGCTACAACCCATTCGCATACGACTATCATGACCAGTCATCACAGAAGGCACTACCAATGCAGTTACTTCTCAAGCAACCACCGTCCAGGAACCTACCACTACAGTAGCAAAAATTCCCATCTCCATTGGTGCGGAAGTGTTTACTTTCCCTATACCCAACATGCAAGCTGAACCAATGAACACCACGTTCAATTTTGAAATGTCGGATGCTTTTTCAAATGAATTTTAGTTTTTAAAAGGACAATTTTTCTCTTAGGAATATGAACACCCAAGTTACCCTACAACTCCACCTGATCAAACACAAGAGAAAGTAGTCTCCAGTTCCGACGAAGAAAGGATGGAAACAGATGATGAAGATGGAGACGATGAAGCCAGTCAGGGAAGCCAAGAATCTCAAGAGCATGATTAGATTGACACACAAGAACAGCAAACTGACACCCAAGGTGACACAAGCATGCATGAAGATGAAACATTTGAAGTTGCGGCCTACACTTTGGCAATCAAGAAATTGTACCGCACCATGGAAGCAGTTTGGGCACGTAAAAAGCTATCCAAAGAAGAAAGCCAAGCTCTAGTAGAACAGGAACTCACCACAAGAGGCTTTGAAGAAGCATACATTCAGGGTTTCAGAGAATTGGTCAAGTCAGTAAGAACTGATGAAGCATTACGCGATTTGCAAAGAAAGCCACTACCACAATTCGACCCATGCAAAATTCGCTTACTATCAAAACCAGGTCAATATATTCGTGTACCAATGGATGTCCAATTATCACAACAGGCCAAGGAAGCCCGCCTCATCCCTGAAGAATCTTTGGCAGAAGAAACGATCGTCATCGACTCTCCACCTCGCACCTCTACTGTACATATCCCTAACATCATCGAAGTACCCACCACCCCAACCGCTCCTCTTTCACCTCCCATCCCTCCAGTCTCTCCTATACACCCTGTCTCTCCCAGACCATCCACGTCCTTTGATAGTGCCATAACAGAAGCCTTTCTTACCTCAATTCCTCTCACCCTTTCTGCACCTACACAACCTAGCCTCCCTCCTAAGACTTCCACCCTTCTATCTAGTCCATTTCTCCATCCATCCTTCCCTTCCTTCCCCACCCCTCCAAGACCCCTATTCCCATTTCCACCTCCATTGACCTTCTCCTCTGTCTCACCTCTCCGACCCACTATATTTCCTCTCTCCCCTCTCCACCAAGCAGTACAAGAAACCCCATCTGTAAATTATTCTACCACCTTTGTAAATCCTATTTTCACACCCACTCACGCACCCACTATCACTCCACTCTTCACAATCACTGCACTCGACACCACGTCCAGTGACATGGACATATCACCACCCACCGCACCACCACTCACCTCATCCATTTTACCACCACATTTAGGCACCTCACATTTCTCCACAGTCACCACTGCATCCACTTTCTCATCCCTATTCCCCCTTCCCCTTGCATGAACACCCACACCCACAGCATCTTCACTCACTATGCCATTAATACTATCACCCATAATCGATACTGCATTCCATCAGATGTTCGCATGCATGACGTAAGTGAGAGATGAATTCGCATCTCTAGGTACCAGTTATCAAATGCTGCAGCAGACCACGAATGACTTACAATCGCATCTCAATTCTTTATCAATCGAGAATGCCTCCCTTAACACACGCTACCAAGAGCTATGCCAGGCCTACCATAAACTTGAACTCAAAAGTGAACAAAAGACAAAAGAGGCCATTATAGATATTGACAATTTGTTAAGGGCTCAAACCATTCGCAATGCGATGCTCACTAGAAACATGGGACTACTCAGACACCACCTCGCAGCAGCTAAACAAGAGAATCAACGCTTGCAGGAACTGAATAGAGAGAACCTTGAAGCTGCTTTAGATCAATCGGACGAACCCTTGAGTCCCAGTTGTTTCAAAGTTGTCCCCTCCAAATCCATGAAGATACTATTGGAAGATCATGTCCGACTACTAGAGGAGTATGATAGTATGAATGAGGAATACCAAAAGCTCAAAGAGGAACACAAAATATTACAGTTACGCGCACCTGTACAGCAAGCACCACCAATCTTGCGGCCACATCTCTTGAGATCATCGAGGAACTCAACACTTTACAGGCTCAGGTATTGACTCTTCAAACATAGGTAGCAGCATATGAAGCACCCCCTAGGCCAGACGCCCCACGGAACTACCAGCGGAGGAAGAAACATTGACTATCCCGATGGAGGACACTTTTGAAGAAGCTTATGAACCCCAACCCATCCCAAGCGGACGTGTACGGCCGAGGGCCAGACTACCTTTGAACTCCCTACCCCAGCATGGATGAAGACCGTAGAAGAACTTGGAACGACCCACTCCGCAAGGGTAGAAGTGCAATTACATGCAATGGCCATGATAGAGGAACGTAATTACAATCACCTTACTTTGCTCACTTGGCCCCTTGCAGGTATATATCTGGGCATGAGCTACAATATAAGCCATATTTTATGTTAATGCCGGAATACCAATTGGCCATCGAAAAAGAGACAGGCAAGAAACCCTCCCATGCAACACAGTTTGAGCATGATGATTTGCCACGAGACGCGCAAAGAGGAGAAATCTTTCAACCAACTTGGTGCCAAGATTTATTATAGGAATATCCTAAAATGATGAGCATATGGGTCAAGGCACCACTCCATTTGAAGTATAACCCATGTTGGGGACCGATACCACATCGCCGCTCCTGGAAGGCCTTCGCAATCAAAGTACAAAACAACAAGCAGTGCCAGGACTAGCTCAATTACCCGTATTTCATACCACCCCGTGGTCCACCCACTGTAGGATATATGATGGCAATGATTCGCCATTGGCTCCCTTGCTTATGACCAATGGATGATGTAGAAGCGCATATGACTGTCAAAATCTTTGACATGATGCAGATAGTATTCAAAGTCTTCCGTTGCGTCAAGGCACCACACGTGAACACCCTGGGATTCGAGCATGGCAATCAAGATTTGCCATATGATATGAGCACGACACCATCGCTTTGGGTGTGTTATGCCTAGCACTCTCACATCAAATATCTATCGGCATGCTATAAAATGACATTCGAAGAGATGTTTACTACCGATTTTTGGGAATACCACTCAGAGGTGTTCATAAGCAGGCCTACACATCTACTCCAATTATTTGCCTGTGAACAATTGGTGTACTCCATGCACTACAGACTCCCGCCACCAGAGGAACTTCAACCCATTGATTGGGAAAAACTCGAAGCAGATCTTGCAAGAGGTATCCGCATTTCAGTGCAACCCTACAAAATTATATCCAACAGACCCCGCAACAAGGTTCTGTCGAGGACGACAAAAACGAGAGGGAGGGGGGTGTTGGCAGTAGCCAGAGGCACAGACATCGAGGAAGTATGTGAAGACAGAGCACAACGAAGTAGTGGGGAGATAGACATATCATTTTTCAAACAAATATGTTTTATATGACTTTTCAAAAACTCTCAATAGTGATTTTCATCACTCTTGTACCATATGTAACATAGAACAATCACTTTTGTAATTCGTAGCTCTGTTTTGTGCAAGCCGAGGATTCCTCAAGCTTGAGGAGCTTAGGTAGAATGAGCCTACCAATTTTGGCTATTTTTGGATCCCGTTTACCCCTTCAAATAGCACCTAGAACCTATTTTTTAACTATGCCGGTCACTAGATGTGAAACCGGTCAAAACTAGTCTAGAATTTATAAAAAGAGCTAGAGAGCTCATTTTTGAGGTTAGCTCAAATAGCACCTAGAACCTATTTTTTTAACTATGCCGGTCACTAAATGTGAAACCGGTCAAAACTAGTCTAGAATTTATAAAAAGAGCTAGAGAGCTCATTTTTGAGGTTAGCTTGTATGAGTAGAGAAGATCTTAGAGCTATTTTGAGCTTGTAATTGAGATCTTGAGTAATAGAGTCTATTTTCCTACCTTCCATTGTGTCTTGCTTGTCTCCTACATGTGTGTGTATATGTGTGTGTGTGTGCATCTCTATGCTTCTCACCTTCACTCTCACTACATTTCACATTCACGATCTTCATATCACTCCTATCTCTTCGGCAGATTGACATTAAGGAGGTGGAGCTTCTTAATGTGGTACTTACCATTGTGCTAGAGCAACAATCTCATATTCTTCAAAGAAGTAACCAACAATTGCACTCTCAACAACAGAGGTTGAATGTAGAGGACTTTCAAATGCAACTCAGTTCTATGGATCTCTATGTGCATTTACATCTACCTACTATCTTTCTATCTATCCATCTACTCACGTCATCTCTATCTATCTTTCTCTATATTCTCCTATCTATCTATTTACCCATCTAGCTATCTTTGTTTATGTGACACCCTATCTTATCTATGAATCAAACTAACTAATTATGTTTCCATCCATCAATTTATTACAAACTCCACAATCTACCATATCAATTATTTATCTATATATTTATGTCTATCATTGTATTTACTTGTCCAAATGTCGTTGATGCCTTCTTGATCAACGACTTATAATTCCATATTCCTATCCCTTTTTCCATCCATCTACTCATGCAATTACATCATTCTAACTATCTTTTTACACCATAAATCAATGTAACAATGTCCCTATATGCCCATATGCTCATGTAAGTGCGAAGCTATTAGCCAATATGTGTACCTTTCTACTTTATAGAATCAACATGCCCATCATCCTTTTGTCCATCTATATTTCTATCTACCTATATTTTTTCTCTTTATACCTTCTACCTATCTATCTATATCTACCAAGATCCATATCAATTTATCTAGTATCTCCTTATAACTATTCTCCAATAAAGATCTACTTGAGAGTGTGTCACTATCTATTTGACTCGTTTTTATCTATCTTCATGACATGGCTCAAGTAGGTTTATTCATAAATCTTAAGGATGTGTTCTTTAAAAAGGACATTCATTTTCTCATAGGCACATGAATTGATGGTTTGGTTGAAAATTACTTATGATCAAGATAACGAAACAAAAAATTATGTTGAAATGTCATTAACCATGGGAGGTTGTGATCAAAGGAATCTCTTGGAAGATCATATAACTAGATCCCCCTGACTAAGTTTGTTAGTGGCAATATAAATACCTTATTATCTGCAATAACTAGTTGAAGAATGACTAATTGCATTAATTACACATAGTTACATTCAATTGGCCACAACCTAGCTGATCCAATTAGAGAGGTCTCTATTCCTATAAATAGGTCCTTGAAGGGCATGAAAAAGTTCAAGTGTCTAGTATGATCAGAGCAAGGCTATGCTTTTACTCTTGTGTCTATTGCCACCTTTGGAATAATCACATTCACTAAAAGCCAAGGTATTCGATTATGGAAGGATTAGTAAATTTGATTATGAAGAGAAAAGTTCAAATCATCTAGTTTCATTGTTTGAAATTGTTAGGGGATTGAGAAATGAAATCATCCATATCAAGAATCTCAAGTGCATTGGCTACACTTCTAATCAGCTAAGGGATCAAACTATTTATTGTCAAAATCTACTTGTTGATCTTATGTTCAAGGAAAAATTCACGTTGAGAGTGAAAGGATTTCCAAACTTCTAAAGGCAAAGTGTAAAGATCTTGTGCAAAATAATTCCACAAAGGAAAGGGAAAAAAAAATTGAATTTAATACTTTAATCTCCTTAGATGAGCTAGGAAATATTGTGATGCCTATAACTAAGCTACTCTCAAGCATTTCCCCAATCAAACAAAACTGAATGAGGGAGGAGATCATGAAAAATATGCTTGTTAAAAAGGGGTAGATATTCTACTTCCCATCACGTCGATTTACATGCCACCTATTGACATAGCAAAAGGAAGGAGTCCATTGGAGATTAGAGAGCCCTACAATCTACATGTTTAGAATCTTTAGAAGAATATACCAATCCTAATACAAAACTAGTTCTGTTCTTTTGATGGTGGACCCTAACAAGTGCAAGTCTATGGAGAGTTTTAATGAGTAAAATTATGAATATTATACACGTTATATTATTGGAGGTATAAAACTACAAAGGCAAGGAGACAATTGATGAAGAAGCACCATAAAGCGATGTTAAGTGCAAAATATATGTTGGCCTCACAATAGAGGGGGGGAATTGTTGTTCTAAGTTCACAGTAATGATAATGATTATTTCTAGAAAATTTCCACTGTTCAAAAGTTAAGATCCTTTCACCATGAGTATGTAAATGCATTACCACATTTGGGCCAAAATTGCATCCTAATCTTCAAAAGCAATGTAGTTTGGAAGTTAACGTATATGTTAGGCAAAGATCAAAGTTTGATTCCCTAAGGAGATTTTATATGCTTTCTTAGTTGGCTTTTAGGATGGAGAAGATATGGCACCTGCAAGAAAAACCTTCACCATGTGGGAAAACAAGGAATCCAAATGTTAGAAACAAAAGAATGCAAGAATGCACCCATAGGTAGATGTTAGAGAGAAGAATAAGAAACTTGGCATGTCCATTGAAGAAGCTTTGGAAGATATGAAACCATTGAAGATATGAAGTTGACCCATTAGAGGGCATTGCAAGGAGTAAAAGATAATATGTTGGTATTTTTTACTAATTTGAGGTCATCTCCTAAGAACTCAATTGGGGTGAGATGTTGATTGACATAGATAAGTAACTACAATATAATATGCCCCTCTATTCTTTTTTTTGAATTTTTGAATAACTACAGTGAGGTTTGTCTCATGGGAAGAGGTCTAGGCTCACTACCCCACTACATCATCTTATGAGGCTTTATCATAGTATTCTCTTCTCTTTCAAGATTACATAGTTGACCTTGGACTAATCAACAAAAATATTTTTGGTCATAGTCGATGCCCAACATCATGTTTCACCATAAAGTGTTATCATGCCAAGAATTATTTATGTTCGAGGCCAATGCTAATAATTTTTTTTATATAAATCTAATGCAAGTCACCAAATTTATGAATGAATCAATACTTTCCATTGATGTCATGCATAAACTCGATGTTTGGCATTGGGTTAATGTAGAATGTTAATTTTTGGCATCCAAATTTGATGCATGACATCGATGATATGGTGGAGCTTATTGTTGAGAATCAACCTCCCTAATTCTTTTCAACTAGATATCTTATTTGAAACTTCATTTATGTAGAAATCATCCCAAGCAAAGGATATTGAGATAATGGATTACTGCTCTCCTTTCTTTCTAGCCGAATATGAAACATTCAAATCATATAAAGGCCAATGAGATAGATGAATTTCAAGACACTAACTAGATGAAGATTTTTCCCAATCCTATAGGATAATGCATTGTTATATTTTTTATGATGATGTGACAAATGTGTGTGTATATTCCTTCTTGAGAAACACTAAAAATTTTTAATGAAAATATTCCCTATGATTTTCTAATGTCTCTATTAGTTTATCATGAGCAGTCATATAAGTTTTCTACAAATTACAAAAGTGTTCAGGGATTTTGTTGACTTAACACTTGCTCCTCTATGGATGCTTTTCGTGTTTCATAGTAAGCACCAATAATTCTCATTTTCACTTGACTTGAACATAAGACGCCAAGGTTTGGAATAACTTGTTGTATAAGCTACTTAGATTCATTCTTTGCTTATCACGTTATGTCGCTTTAATTTTTCATATATTCAAATGATATCTTTCCTTGAAAGATTAAACCAAATGTAAAACATTCATTTGGAACTCAGTTTGTCACTACCATAAAAACTTAATAGTTGGATATCATGACGAGATCAATCAAAAAAGGGTGAAGTAACATTGTAGTGAGAATGGAATTAAACATCCTAGTGTAACTAATAATCTTAGACATGTGGCTAGAGATACCTCACTTGTGAACCCATAGAAAAATCGATCAAATCGTATTATGAGATTGATTATATTTTTTCGAATTGATGATCATATTATCCTATATTTGTTTCTAAGGATAGGTACTTCCAAGTTTTACAAAATTTCATGTGATATTTCATTATAAATAGACCTTTATACTCACTTCTATTTCTAGGAACCACATTTGCATGCTTAAGCCCTTCAAACAATGCATCACCTTAGAAAAATATGAACCTTATTTCATGGACTCAATGAGTGCCTTGATGAAGATTGGGAAATGGGATGGAAGCATAGAGATAATACAAAGAGGTTTCCAACTTGCTTCAAGGGAGCTAGTTGCCCCCATTGTTGATAAGCCTAGAGAATCAGTAGACCTTGAGGAGGAGATTCAAGAAACAAAGATTGATTATGTGCCAAGCACAAAGTGGAAGAAGGATACTATAGTTGTGAAGGAAGAAGTGGATTGTTGCACTAATTCTCCATTGGACTTATAATGTTACATGCAATTGTATTATTTTCAATCTTAATGAAAATCGATCTTTCTATGTATATAATCTCTTCGTACTTTCTCATTATAAAGATATGTTTTATCTTGGTATTCTTTTCATCTTTTATCTTAATGTCGAAATGTGTGTGATATTTGAAGAGTTGGTTAAGGATTCCATCATATATTGTTGGGAGAGGAGGTATTGTATGAGACTTGTGAAAGAATAGAATTTCGGAGTCATTTAGTGTCTCTTTATCACTTCAAGGCATGATAAGTAAAATATTGAAAATTTTTCTTGCTTTTTGTTGCTATGAAGTACTTTGTTTATAGTTGTCTTCTTCGAATCCACTTTGGCCTACGAAATGGGGACATGAAGTAATCTTACACTATGTAATGTTAGTTTGAGTATTTTGAATAGCTTTATTATCATTCATACAATTTCAAAGAATGAAGGATTTTCCAATTTGATATGATTTCCAATTTGATTTCTACCTTAGTTTTTTAAATATTCACCAGTTCATGGTGCATATTCAAAAAAAAAAATCAGTGTCACATGGTGTTATAATCTCATTATTGAATGGTTATGCATGATGATTTTTTTTGTGAACTGGCTTAGAATCAACTTATAAAGTTACTTTGGGAAGAAATATCCTAGATTTTATTGAGATACTAGAGATGCAAAGGCTAATGGATGCACTTGATTATGATAAGTTTGCGAGATTTTCTCCCAAGGGAATCATAATTAAAGTTTGTTGTGAAAGTTCTTTGGAATTGATTCATCTTTTTTTAGTCATCATCTACATGCATAATATCAAGACGCTTGTATTTCGCTTTTTGTACGAACCATTTTTTAAGAAAAAATGATAAAAATGTCTAATTATCCACATAAGATTTAAGATTTTTGATTGTTCAAGACAGAGAAGTACTCCATTTCTTAGCGTTTGACCAAATATCTTCACCTTGAAATGTATTTCAACATGGAAATTTTATTATAGATTCTAAATATATCTATACAAAATAGTCCATAGCTAGACTCGCAGTCCTTTGGTTCAATTATATTGAGAGAGATGAAAGTGGGTGAAAAATAGTAGAAGTGGGATTGGGATGAGTAATCAGAAGAAACTTCCTTGTATAAGAATACGCATATTCTTGAGTAAGTGATATTGAGAAGATGAAGATAATGGATGGGAAATCAAGTTGGGATGTGTAAAAATTTCTTGAGTGAACACACATATGGGATTGGCTTCAGTAAATAAAAGATGCCATGTTAAGCTCCCAAACTATTTTTCATGCTTGATATCCTATGTAAGGTGAAATGATGCTTGGTTCATAACATATGAGGAAAATAATATCAACAGGAAGATACAATATGAAGTTCAACTGATAAGAATGTGAATCTGGAAAAAACCTATTAGCTGGGATGTAATTCAGATATTCCTCATTATCAATTACATGTTTTATATTTATTGATTATTTTCTATGATCCTAAGCCATATTATATGCTACTTTCTATTGATTATGAGCGCATTTATATTGACAATAAAATTGTTATTAAGAGCAATCAGTGTAACATCATAAGAGTAGATCCATAAATAGGGATTTCTAATAAAGGGAAACCATAAATGAATAACTCTCATAAAAAGAATCCATAAATAGACATTTTTTATAGCATTACATCGAATTTTGATTTGGATTAGTTGTTAACTTCATCTGAAGAACCTATAATAAATTGAAATTTCTAATATTATTATTTCAGATCACGATCTGGATTGGTTATTCAATTAATACAAATGGACTTTAGTTTGTTCATTTTGCGTCTATCCATGTCCTTTAAGAGTACCTCTTGCATATATGATGATGTGATTCATACGCCAACATTGAAACATCAATCATGGGGATCATTTTGTTGCACAGCTTTATTGTAGTCTAATCAGAGATGAAACATTATGAAGATTTATCCATTAATACAAAATAATAGTAGGCGAACTTTGTGTGAGTATATCATCTAGCTCATAGATAATTAAATTATATGATTGTCAAGATAATCTGTGGCTCAATTGTTAGGATATCTAAATCATCATAAAAGAATATGGGATGATGATTGTAATAAATAGCACCCCGAACTGAGGCATCTGCCTACCTGAGAAAGATAATTGAGAGGGTGGCTGACCTTCATTAGGAGGAAAAGCACTTGAGAAACTAGGAGGGAGAGTCAGATCAGAATTTGGGGTCTCTGAAGGTGTGTTGGACAAAGGACTGTACGATGGAGCAATGTTTGGAGAATTTGGAGTAGAGGGTGTATGTGATGGGGTCATATAAAAGGGAGCTTCTATAAAGTCACTTGTTGGAGCTTGTGTGGGAGCGTAAGTTGGGGCATAAGTTGGACTCATATATGTAGAGGGTTCTTCCACTGAATTATGTGGTGGTTTCCACAAGCCAGAAGGGCTATTCCAAGGTGAAATGTCCTCCGTTGGAGGGCCTCCATTCCATGTGTTAGGTGCACTCCAAGATAGTGGAGGATTAGTTGGGCTCCATGTATGGGGATACGTTGGAGCTTCATGATCCCATGTCATAGGAGCTTCTGATCCCCAGGTTGAGGTTGGCTTTGGGCTCCATGTTTGGGGGGATCCAAGCTCCCATGGTGTGCTTGGTTGGGGACTCCATGCGTTAGGGGTTTCAGGTTGCCATGAAGAGCTTGGTTGTGGGTTCCATATGGCAGGTGCTTTAGGCTCAAAAGCTGGGCTTGAATGAGGACTCCATTCACCAGGAGCTTCAGCTTTCCATTCTGTGCTTGGTTTTGGACTTGAAGAAGACGGTGAGTGCATGTGTGATTTGGGGCTCCTCGATGGAGCAAACGGTTGACTAGTTGGAGCTTCAAGTGAGGGTGTACTAGAAGGCACATAAGGACTATCTTCTGGATGGTGTTTCCATATTGGGTCATCCATTGATGGACTCAAAGAGGAAGGAGGATTTTCTTGTGAAGGATTTGGGCTTGGGCTAACCAATTCCTTTGTTGAGTTCCCCTTCTCGGGAGACACAAGAGCAGTAACATCAATTGCAATCCTCATCGGTGGGCAATGCCCAATGAAAGAACAAATAAAGTATCTCGTTCCTGGAGTGTCCATGGTCACCTTTGTTTTTCCATCGCTCCACCTTTCTACTACACTGGGACCATTACCATTGCATGAATCATAGCCATCTTTGTTCACCTCTACTACATCATGCCATCCTCGCTCATAGTTGAAGACTGCATGCACAAATGCAGAAATCGTCTTGTTAGTAGGTCATAAAATTGATTTAATTGATCATCCATGAACTTATTGAAGCAAACACTCAAATTTGAAAAGATTTACTACAGAAAAAGAGGAGGATCCTTTTTTCTTACAATCGAAATTATGCATAATTAATGCTAACTTCAATATATCATTAATGCGGAAAAATGAGTGAAACTTTAGATGATTATTGAGAGAACGGTGTGCCTCAGGAAGTGCAAAACACATTAAATTTGTTCAAATGTGTGAGATGGAGAGTGTGTGTGTCAAAGAGAGAGAGGGAGCGAGTGAGAATGAGAGTGCAAAACACATTAAATCTGTTCGACTCTGCGTGTATGTGTGTGTGTGTGTGTGAAAGAGAGAGAGAGATAGAGAGAGAGAGAGAGATTGAAGTGGGTTTATCTCATAGTGCCAGCCAACTTCAAGCATGTGAAGCACATAGATTTTTCCTTGCACTGCAGCAGCAAAGCAGAGCTGCTTGGCTATAGAGCATCGCAAGGCTTTCTAGCTGATGATGGCGTGCAGATATGTAATGGAGATGGCAAGCGCTCAATGGCGGTGCGATCTTCACCATCGCTGGAAATCTAACTATGCATCTGAAAATACGGAGCAAGTGCAGAGCATGTGCAGCCATCCTTGCTTCCTGGATCTGAGGCGAAAGAGTTCTCTGGTTATTGCGCGCGACACTGTCTCGTAATGGCGGAGCATGGCAAAGCTTGATAACCCTTGCATGTGCAGGTTTCAGAAGGACTTCAAGTGCTTGATATATAAAGCTTTATTGGACGACAAAAGGCAAGAAGAGAAGGTGGATGACTCACGAAGGCTGTCTCCAACAGTGAACTTCCGTCCTTCGAGCCATGCGTCTAAAGGTGACATGATCGACCATCCACTATCTCCCCCTACGACATGGACTGTGGCTGATGAAGCAGGCCGGGAGCAGACGACAACGCAAAGGGCCAAGAGCACGCAACACCCTACGCTAGTCGAGAAGCGACGAGAAGACCACCCACTTCCCCACGCCATCTCGAACTGAAGCTTAGAGAGACAAAAACGCTGAATAATGGAGAGGAAAAACAGGAAGATGGAGATGGTGCGCTTAGGAAGAGGAGCCCTCGCGCTCTGCCAGACACTGTTTCCTGTAGCCAAACGCGTTGATATACCCCGAGAGAGAGAGAGAGAGAGAGAGAGAGAGAACCTGAGATCTTCGCCAGCTTGCAGGCGTTCTGAGGCAGCTGTATGACCTTCGCCAGCTTGTCAGCATTCTGATGCAGGCCCGTCGTGCTATCACGTAGTAATCACCTCTCGGCTTGCAAGTCCTTTACTTTCCTTCTACCATGCTTCGATTTTTCTAACCCCATTTTTTGTCTCTATGAATAACAATCTTTACCCATTTTTATGTGTTGTTCCCTCCATGAAGAGGTCTACAAGAAAACACACCTCATGATGGGCATATGTCTCTGTGTATAGCTCACTTCTCTTATAGTGTGCACATCTTATCTAAACATGGCTGCAAAGGAGTGCACTCTATCCACACTCTTTAGGTTGAGTCTACACATAACCTCCCTCTATCACACATAACCTCCCTCTATCTTATGCTTGCAAATGTTATGTAAATATGCATACTAACTAGGCTTTTGGGATACTTCGAGGAGTGGAGCATAGCATATTTTTTATGTGAGAAGGGTGATCAGCAATATACCATATACGTTTGACGTAACAAGGCTCTTTCATTCAGCAAGGCCCGAGTTACAATGGTTGATGAAGTAGTTTGTGAAGCTCCTTCGACCAATCAATATCTCTCTTAACTCACATCTGTTTCTAGAGGGCGACAAGTAGTGAGAATTCCAAGTTTCATGTCAAGAGACAGCTTGAGTGAGAATGTTCTCACACCTCCACCTCCTTCACCACCGTGTATAGATTACAAATGTGCACAAGCTATAATCACATGAATTTTCAGTTCTTCGCTACGGGCAATGGAGAATACATGTTAATACAAATGTCATAGCTACCTTCATGGTCAAGATCATGTGTGGTTCTATTCTCTCTCTTTCTTTGGCATCTCTTGATTCGGTGTACAAGATGGTAAATTTGAAAAATCTTCTTGATTGAGAAGAATCACTTCAAACATATGCTATCTAGCAATTTGTTTCTAGGTGGAAAGAGATAAGTGTGCACAAGGTCCCCTTTGTGATAGGGTTGTAACGAGCCTCATATTTCCTATACCTATAGACTCTATAATCCCCATCAACTGAATGCTTCAATAATCCACCTGTCAAGCTTTTCATAGATGGGCACAATGGCGGCACCTCAACTTCACCTTGATGCTACATGGAAACATGCTATTGGTGCATAATTTTCACTCTACCCATGTAGCCTATACTCACTTCCTCTAACCCATTTCTACAAGAAAAGAAAGATGGATGGACATGGATAATCCAAGAAAGGGTAAAATATATCATTTTTTACTTTTTATTCTTAAATTTGTCAATACATCTCCCAACCTCAGCTACTATATGTGTAAACATAGTCTTATAGAAATTTCCAATCATCGATCTCATCCATTACATCGTATGTTGGGATTCATAGAGTATCACTTCATGACATTACACATAATACGAGTCATAATTCAATACTTTCAATATTCCAAACTCTTGATGGTCAAGCTCTATGCCCCAAGAATATTCTTGACTATTTTTAATCATAAATCTGTCTTTCAACGTGTGGTCCCATATATGAAGGATTCTTTGAAATGAGAACCTTGACTATCATAGATTTGGTAGGGACATGAAGTTTCTCTGCAATAATGGAGGTTCAGGCTATGTGTTTGTGTATACTGCCTAAACGTGCTTTCAAATGTGGAAAATAGCAATACTCAATATTCTTCTATATGCCACTTGGCAAAATGTAATTGGTTCAAAAGCTTATCCACCTTCATTTACTTTGACCCTCTAGGAAGCAAGTAAAAACAAATGAAAATGGATAAGCTGAAGGAGATAAGTGCTCAATTGTTTGATCCAATTTTTGTGATTGTCTTTACTTTCTTTTCCACGTCCATGTAAATCAAGTGCTTAATGTTATAACATGGACCCTCTTCTTTTTGAGGATCTTGAACCTGCCTTCCGCCCTCCTTCCCTCCTATGCATTGCTCTTATGGAGAGCTCATGGGATCCTCGTTTCTGCTCTAAGTTGTGCCTCAGAGTCTAAGTAAACTCGGCTCTTGAATGGTAGATTCAGCCTTCAAAGTCAAAGGTCTCTTTCTACAATAATAGCCATATTCCTAAGATTTATTCCTTTATTTTTTACAAAAGCACTTTAAATCATAATTATGGAAATGATACAAGAATGTTAGAGTGCAAGTCCACGTCCCGTAGGACAGTTGGTTGAGCTTTGGCCTCTTGAGGCGGAGGTCCAGGGTTCAAGTCCCAGGCTGGACATGCTATGGCTTAGGCCAGTTAAACCCAGTTGTAACCATGTCTCTTTCAGTTGTAACCTTGTCTAACCCTTGCTTTGTGGGATACGGGGGGTCCCGCGGGTGCTATGCCCATTCACTTGTACAGTTGCAATTTCAAAGTTAAAGTCCGGGGGAGTAAGCTTCGGCTGAACCTCCATTTTTTTTTTTTTTAAAGAATGTTAGAGTACAAAGAAATTTTAGAATTTTTTTGTCCCCTTTGTGAGGAACTCACTTCTTTTTCAGCTTGTTGCTTTTTTAGAATGAACACCTTGTGGTGCCTAAATGGGGAGGGGGAGGGGGTGTTTTTACAATCACAAATCCTTCTATCTAGACAAACAATGGAATTCTTTATCCATTACTCTCTAGGAGACTTCTCAAAGTTTACGAAAAATCAATCACGAATCCTTCTATCTAGACTTCTCTAGGAGACTTCTCAAAGTTTACGAAAAATCAATCACAAATCCTTCTATCTAGACAAACAATGGAATTCTTTATCCATTACTCTCTAGGAGACTTCTCAAAGTTTACGAAAAATCTTTCCTTCCAGATTTTCTAGAGCACTTCGTTTCTAATAGCATTCAACAAAATGGAAGTGATGGAGATCTTCAATTCTCCAATGTCAAGTCTACCTTGGCTTAGAACACCTCTATGTCAAGTATAGATAAGACTTTACACCAATACTTCAAAACTTTCCAAGTTTAAAGATGAAATGTACTTCCTTCTTCAATTCTAAATTTATGTTCTTCTTCAAGTAGTCTGCCTCAAAATTCAACTTCATTACATTAATTGATGAGATGTTCCATTTTCAAGTCTTCACTTTAGAGAGTTGACATGTGAATGTTCCTATGAATCATATGTTAGATATGCACAATACTCCACCCTCATGTGACCACAAATGATCCATGGTGCTCTAAGTTGTAAGGCCCCCATTATGAGGAGAAGCCATTATGAGAGCTCGGACATTTGTGGAACCCTAAGTTCCAAGTTAGATGAGGTCTATATGTGACCATTCATGGTTGTAGATGATCTTTGTGAGCCTAGCCGTTAGGTTAGGTAGGGCATAAACTTCCAGGCCATTGGGTTGCCATTTAAGGTGAAAATAAAGGCCCTGTGGCGTCGCGTGGTTTCCCCATAGAACCTTAATGGGGGGAGTGCAAAGGGGGGCTTGACCCCTTCTGCGGGGTCCGGGGGGCCTATCCCCCTGGCCCGTAGGGCCGAGACGGTAGGACTTCTGGTCGTGGAGATATTGTCGGATCATATATTTTACCGACTATTTTGTATCTCCCGACTACGTTTATCTGTACCGAACCGCCTTGTAAAAGTTGATGTTGCAATAATCCTGCTCTACACCTGCCAATGTGACTTCAAAATACCTTAGTAGACACTTTGCACCTTGGAGCATCATTGCCAAACAGTTGTGCCAAAAAAAATAACTTCCAAGATAAAGGAACTTCTCAAAAAAATTGCTATATTTGGACTTGAACCTCTTAGAAAAATGCTCAGTTCTCACTCTGTGATTGCAATTGACCCAAGAGCTTCTAGACACATCTAAGTGATGACCTTAGCTATCTATGACAAGTTATTTCACTAATTTAGAGTGACTGTATGATGAAATGATGTTAAGAAGTCAGGGGTTTAATCTCGACTTTTCAGGAGGATGACAGTATGCAAACATAGGTAGCTTGCAGAGATCATAACTCAAGATGTAATGATCCAAATAGAATGAAAATTGATATGTGGCAACTAGATGGATCATGCTACCTATCCCAACTTAAAGTAAGTCAAAAGATTAAGTACATTGAGATAAGTTGATTGATCAAGTTCACTAAAATGATGAGATAGCAGTAGGCAACAGTAGAGAGGAGATTAACTTGCACTGATGACTCAAACTGTATATGATTATGAATATAGATACAAAGGAGATGAAGTGGAATTACTCATATATATGTGAGCTAAGAGTAAGCTCAACCATGAGGCTCAATGGCTCATCTTTATCTATTATCCCCTGCGACTAAGAATCTCTCCTATTTATACTCATAAATGAATTTGAATTTTGAAATTCTTCCACCTAATACTATTCCTATTGTTTTGGTGGTGATTGGTTTGATTTCAACCAGTAATTATTTGTGATTCATGACTTGTAATGTCACGAGATTGCCTCAATCCTTTTCCTTTTACTTTTATCTCAAGAGTTAAAGTCTACGACTTTTACAAGGGATGTTCATGTGCACTTTAAGAGTGATCAAATAATGGATATGTGGTAAGTCCTTGCTATTTGTTCAAGAATCAAGACTTGCCAAATGTACCAAAAATTCTAAGTCCTCATCACTTACGTCTATTGGTATGTCTATGATATGGTCACACTCCTCTATGACAGGTTCAAATATAAGAAGTTCTACCATGAAGATGGAGATATCATAGTTATCTTCATCACAATTGGTACCCATTGTTCCTCATTTATCGCTATGTCCATGGTGACTAATATCTCTGCCCAACCATGAGGTTTGAACTCTTTGTCTGGGATCATGGATGCATTGGTTAGGTCTTGTACTGATCTAGAGTGTTGCATAGCACCTAAGTTTTTGGCTTATATCTGGTTCTCTTCCTCTATTGCAGCCTTACACATCCATAAATGTGTGTCCTCGTGCATCCATGAGGCGTTTGATCTTATGGAGTGTCCTGACTCCATCTCCTCTGGCGTTCTATGGATGGTAATCTATTGCAATGGAGGTACATATCTATGGGAATAATCCTTGAGATTGACTTTTATGGTTACCCGTAACTACTACAAATACAAGGAATTGGTTCCCCAATCCTACACTATTTCCAGATGTCTCATGAATGGTCTTCCCAAAATCATCTCATAGGCATGGTTCTTTCCAAACTCACGGATGGCAAAGGTGTGCTCAAAATCTACATCACAAGTGATAAGATTTAATCCTTCTAGAAATCCTAAAGGCTTCTTTATATGTCCAGCTGCCATTTGTAACTTCATTCTAGTTTAGAGTTGGCTTGCCCCATTATTTCTATAAGGAAGTGATGGAAATGGAAACTTAGTTTCCCAAATCTAAAATTTTCTTTGTGGTATAACCTTGGTACGTGATAGAAAGATAGGCATTTCCTTCTTCTCCTTTGCTCATATCTCCTATCCTATCAATATCTCTAGCATCTTTCTTTGCGATCCTTCGTGGGAGTAGGGATTAGCAACATCAAGCAATCGGTTTGCTACATGCTTCCACAACTCAGGTGTGACTTTCACTAATTCTTCTAAAGTGAGATGGCACTACACTTTACTGTTCTTTACTAGATCCATTTCGTATAAATCTAATCAAGATAATGGGAGCTCTCATCTAATAGGACTTTGATTCCCATGGGCTTCTAAAGTGAACCAATTCTTGTAGGGAATTAGATTCAAATTCCAATCATTTTCTTGATAGCATCTCTTCCTGCTCTCCATATAGAAGAGAGATAGCTTAAGGAAATTGATCATGAAGATTTTTATCTCCTAAATAGGGGTTGAGACATCCTGCCCTAACCTCCATTTCTACTCTTGAATCTCTTTCAAGAATCCTTGTGAGTACTTGTGGATTGAGGGAGAAATTTCACCTTCTATAGAATTGGAAACTTGTGATAGTGTGTTCCTTATGGAATGAGCCTCCTTAGGTGCAAAATGGTATGATTTGGACACCAATCTCTGTAAGTCTCTCTAACAGCCCATGGAAGCACAACTCTAGTTTAACTAGGTTACTCTAGTTAAAATATTGCGTTGCTTTGAACATAGCCTGAGCTAGTTGAATCATTTTCATGCAAATCTTGGTTTCTCCTATTTCTAGGTCTACTCTTGGATAACTGTTGTCTAGCTCTATGGCATTGGGTCCTTCTCCCAATCTATCTTGAAAAATTTTGAACATCATATCCAAGTCCTCTAGGATAGGTTTCGCTAAGACTAATCTTGGCTTTGGCAACTAGGGAATTTCTAGTGGTTCTTATGAGGTTAATTCTAGGATCGTTGCCTTGGTCTCTTTAAAACTCCCTTTGAATCTTGCTAATTTCGTATTCCACTTTCTCGTTACTCTCTCCCCTGAATTTTTCCAAGATTTGGTTTTCTTTCTATTGGACTCTTTGATTTCACTAGGTTTTGAGGGTTTTTCTTGGTCTACTTGTTGGGTTTGTTGTAAGCCTGAGCTCTAGTATGAATTAGCATGAAGGTTGAAGATACATTTGATGTGTGTACTATGCGTATTACATTGATTGGAGTTATCTTAGAGGCATTGGCTTGATTTTTGGGGCACCCTCATATGACATGCTCTTTGCCACATTCTTAGAAATATCTTGCAATGGTGAAATAGTGTGGCTTCCCTGCAGGTGGAGGATGGGGACATTCCCTTATTAGCTAATCTCCTTGGCATCAAGTCTAGGGTTGGGATTTTTGTACATCACATTAGCATATTTAGGCTCCCAATTAGGTTCCATTATGGGCACTTAGTATGTCTTTAGAGTGTTCTAGGGATTTTGTGTAGTATTCTAGTGGACTATCTCCATGTGTAGAATCAAATCTTTGAGCATTGGGGTCATTTTTTGTGATCAATTGAGACGTTGGCACTTATGCCCTATTGAGGTTATCATCTATTGATGCATATTTCACGGAGACTATATTGGCAGGGGCTAATGTTTGTTGTCCCAACACTTGTAGGGGTCTTTGTTGTGCCTGATAGTGTGGCTGATAGTTTTATGGTGTTCTATAATAAGGTTGTTGTTGGTATTGGCCTGGATACCTACTTAGCTACGGATATGGTTGTTGGTAGTTTTGTCTAATTTCCTACTTGTTACAGGGACAATCTTGAGTAAAGTGATTCGTATACTTCCTTTCAATTAAGCAATATTGGGCATTCAAGTTTTCAGGGTTTGGAACCATCAAAGGATACACATTGGCCATGTGATCTCCTCCACAAGTATAACAACATTTTGCAGAAACCATTCTAGGGGTTTGTTTACTTGACACTCCTAACTTTTGAGCCACATTTTTTGCCAACTCTTCTATGGAGGCGGTGTGTTTGGATGTGAAGTTGGTTGAACAATCTGAATCCTTGTAGATCTTAGAGAGCTTCAAACCGTCACCCAAATTATCCTCTATATTTAAACACATTCTCGTGCATTGTTATATGGTTTAGGGATCCTTAAGGTAGACATTTGATTGTAGTTTTGCACTTAGCAAACCATCTAAAAATGGGGAGACTTGTTTAGCCTGAGTAGGTACCAGTGAGATGGGTCATCCCTCAAATGTATTGTTTAAAGCTACATCCTGCTAACCTCACAGTTTCTTGCGATGTCTACTTAAAGCTATGGATTAACAATGAAGTATTGTGTCATATTCCACTCTTAGAAAACTCCGTAATGAAGGCTAGTACTTGATTAATATATGTGAGCTTTCCTTGATACAAGGGTCGGAACAACATTAAAGTTGTATTTTTTTAGGGTTAATCCAAAAGCATTGTATTGAGTGAACACATCCTCAACTTGTTCAACTCTCAACACTTGCTTGAATTATGTGACATGGTCATAGAGATCACATATATCGTCAAATTAATTCTTCATGGATTTCACTAATTGCATTGGTCACAAGATTCTAGGGTTCTCTCTAGGTCTATGCAGGGGAAAATCATCCATGTCTCTTTGGTGCCTATGTCCTCTAGGTTTTTCTTGTTATGCTCGCTTGGTATCTAATCATTGTCTCTCCCTTCCTATGGTGTGTTCAAAGCTCACTTCTAAGTCCTATTGGATTTTTCTTTCCGAGTTCCTAGAGCATGTGAAGACCCTGCTCGTCTCTGACTATGTGGGTTAGTAGACTTTAGTGACCTCTCTCAAGTGTTATCCATATAGATTATCTTTCTTAGGACCTCTCAATCTTTGAATTCATATATAATGATTTTGGTTATGCTGATAGGTTTTTCATGTCTAAACTTCTAGAATACTTCATCAATTTCTTTGTTAACAAAGAGATCTATGCTTGTGTTGTCTTGGCATATCCAATCAGGCATGATGATCCTTGATAGGACTAACTTTCCGTGAGAAGCTTTGGGTTCTCCTTTCTTGATCTCATGATCTAGGTCACCCATGTCCGACTCAAGTACAATGGATCCAAATTCATATGTCCTATAAGGTAAGATGGTCACCACATACATGGTTCCCTGCTTATCTATGTAGGACCCATCTTCAAACTTGATCACTGGGTACTCGATTCCGAAGGGCTGCTATAGATTCCTAAGTTGTACTACAGACCTTTGTAAACCATCCTCATAGATGTGAGCACATAGTTGGTTGGTTCGGATGTACTCAAGTTCAACCTTATGGAGACCCTCTGGCGTTTGTAAATAAGCCATTTTTGTTCCTTCTATGGGTTTCTCCATGCTGAACGACATCTCTGACTCAATAGTGTCTGAGCTCACTACATAGGGATACTCACTTACTTGTTGAGCCCACAATCTAGCAGTGTGTTTAACACTAGCCTTAGATGACTTGGTGCTCCATCGATCGAAGCTGCCTATATCTTCCTGACCTAAGGTTCATGAATTTTGATTCCCTGTGCTATCCCACCCTTAACAAAGTACACACACATTGCAATGTTCCTTTATGTACCATTTGTTCTTTTTAATACCCTTTGATGTTTATCTTGTCTCAAGTATTTTCATGAGGAATAACTTTTTTTTATTTGATTGTTTCTCATGGTGTGAATTTAGGTTCTTTCCCTTAGGATTTTTGTGGTTGTTATATTAATGTCTTGCACTTGAGTTCTTCAAAATTCTTGGACCTAAGTTCTTAATTCCACCCTATGCTTAAGTACTATAACTAAGTCTTAGCCTAAGCTCGAATTGACAAAGGAGGTGTAGTGAATTTCCAACCTTATGGCAAGCTCCTTGTATGCCCTTGGTGTGCTCTTAATTGCCCAAGAATCCTCCCAAGCACTGCCTATTGCTTCAGTGTCTTGTGCTATCCATGTTTTCTTTCTTTGGAAGTCCTGTAAGCACCCAAAATATTTTTTGGCAATGATTATGATGCAAGGCTAAAAAAATGGAGGTAAAGGAAGTGATTACGAGGTGAAATAAATGCTAAAAAGCTAAAAAATTTGCAAATACTCTAACTATTTACCTTCCAAAATCTATCTCCTAACACTCTTACCGTGACACGGTCTCCGTGATCACCTCTCCCGCAATCATGCCAAATTTGGTGTTGCTGTAGAGAAGGATGAGTATCACGTCGTGGAGCTCCACCTCCTTAATTGTCAATCCCCGGAGATGTAAGGATAATATGAAGATCATGAATGAGTAATGTGCAAGGTGAAGATGAGAAACACACTAGTGCACATACACATAAACACACACATGCACACACACATGGAAGAGGCAATAGGAGAGACAATGGAAGGAAAAAGACTTCTATTCATTAATCAAAGTACAAAAGATCTCTTACAAAGCTGACACCTCAAATCTAGCTAACCCCAAAAATGACCTCTCTAAGTCTTTTTAGGTGAAGTGACTAGTTTCACTTCTAATGGTCGATCTAGTTAAAAATTATGTCCTAAACTACTTTCGTAGTATCAAACGATGTCCAAAAAATGAAATTTGATAGGTACATGCTATCTAAGCTCCTCAAGCTCAAGGACTCCTTAGCTTGCACAAAATGGAGCATTACATTGCAAAAATTGGTGTTTTTATGTAACAATGTGTAGTGATTAGAATCATTGTTGTTTCTAATGATGATATTGACTTTTGTAGATAAGTCATGATGTTGAGAATTTGGTGGGCTCCCTTTGGTCTTGTGCCTTCAATCTTTACATGCTTCCTTTTCTTCTGTGTGGGAACCCCTTTGGTCTTGTGCCTTCACTCTTTACATGCTTCCTCTTCTTTTGTGTCAAGATCTGCTGCCAATAGCAGCTTACCCATCTTCCTACATCTCTCAACAAATGCCTCTACACCTACAGCCCATGCCACTTGATACATAGTTGGTTTTGTCAATGTTTGTGCAATAGTGAAGTTCTCAAATGCAAAGGCCCTCATGAACTATACAAATTATTCATAGTTTATTGGTATCTCCTAGTACACCTTTTGATGCAACACCATCATTACATCATATAACTTTGGCCTGACATGTTTCACCTTCATTTTTCCCTTGACTCGAGTTATTTTGAATAGAAACAACCAACCTTCCTTGCTAATCAATTTTTTTGATATAATATCTAGATCTATACCAACGATAGAGAGGCCATATGCAGTGTTGAATTCTTCTTTTTTTTGGAAGAATACATTGTGTTTTGTCACTTTTGAATATGGTGGATATAACCATCTACATCAACAATGTAAATTATTGGTCATAAATGCGAGTGAGAACGTGTTAATTGATTAATGAGTGGAAAAACTTGGATCAATAAGGGCTTTACCTTGTCCATTGCTTGTGCTTCAACATCGGATTCCTAACAGATGATGCCTCTCCTTTGTCGAAAACAAAAGCTCTTAGATTAGAACCGAGGAGAATACTCCTAATCATGGCCATACAAGCTCCTAAATGATGCATGCATGCGATGCTATATGCGATAGAAACCCGTTCTTTCCAATTTCTCATACCTACTCACACTCATCCTAGTATTTCTACTTCACCTTCATTTGATGGAACAACTTCATTTGTGGTAGCTTTCTTTCGTGACTGACAAGACGATTAGATCTATGTTCCACTGCCTCAGACTCCATGGGTAGATAAGTTCTGCAAGACATGACAACAAATGACATTACTTTCGACGTTCATGGCATGATACCCTACCTTTCACATGAGTAATGTGGATATTCAAAAATCATTTTCATGATTTTTGAAAATATCTACATAAATGATTATATGTTGAATAGAGAAAAATTTAAATTTATTTTTCCCATATTTCAAATAGCTTTTGAAATAGCTAAATCGTGAGGCGCATAAAAGTGGTAAATAGTCCTAAAAAGTGTTCACATTAGCATGCTCAAGCCATTGACACATTGTTGCAGTATATTGGCCTTGAAGATTACATACCTATTACCACTCCCATACAAATAGGTTTATGATTGAGTCTTCATGATGTTGGAGATGCACTTAATGTTGTTTTCTATCAGTAGGCTGATGGATGCTTGATTTCCTTGTGCATAGTGTAGCCTAATATTCAATTTGTTGTCTCAAATGAGCAAGTTTATACATTGCCCAAGTATCAAGTATTGGGAGGAAGCGCATCTTTCGCTATTTGACTGGCACCCGAGTACTTGGATTGTTTTATACCAAGGGGGATCATTACCGCCAGATTTACATGCTTTTTTAACTCAGATTGGGCTGGTTGCTATGACACTCGTGTCCACCATTAGTTTTGCTTCATGGTTGGTGTAGCTCATGCATATCTTGGTTGCGCAAGAAGCAACCTACTGTGGCCACCTCTAGTTGTGAGGGTGAGTATAAGGAAACTTTCATAGTGATTGTTGAGTGTGTATGGCTCAGGTGCCTTTTGATTAATTTGGGTTTTGGTTAGCCTTCTGCAACCTCCATCTTCACTGATGGTTAGAGCGCATCAAGAGATCAGAGGAACCATGTGCTCGATGCTCGCACAAAGCACATTGAGGTGCACTATCATTATATCAGCAAGAGGGAGAGATAAGTTTGGCTTATGTGCCCAGACAAGATAATGTTGCATACTTTTTCACGAAGGCTCTACCTCAGGAGAAGTTTGAATCTTTTCACAAAGCTTTGGACTTACTTCCTTTTGCAGATTGATCTCTTTTCACATAACTTTGCACTTCCTTATACATGATGCCAACACATTGTTCACCGCATCACTCCCAAGGAGGATTTGTCAATATATTTCGGTAATGATGTGTGAACACGCTTAGGACTTCCTTGGCACTTTCTTGCCTCTTTAGAGGTGTTTCCCTCCGGCTTCTATATACACCTATAACCCTAATGGGTGACTTACCTCTGCACATTTAACCCTAACAGGTGACTTATCTTTGCACATTCACTTGATAATACATTGTGTATTGTGATGCACTCCAAGCTTTTTCTTCTTCCTTGTGTTGTTCGTATGCTTCCACAAACCTAGAACTCCAACAAATATAAGCATGAAATATCACCATTATCTTTACTATACTCAATAGAATTGCCTTCCTCTAAAACAAACTAGTATGTTACAACCACACACCCACCTAGAGAAGGAACTCATCCGTGCAAGTCAATTACACTACATATAGAGGTGACTTCAATGGTATGCAGAAATGTAACAAAATTCTTTAAATTAAACTAAAACCAACGACTGTAAATGCATCCAAGCAAAGAAAAGACGAAGCTTGTGCCGATTGCACCATGGAGTTTGACACATGTGTTGGTGCATTTTACCCAAGCCTACATGCTTGATATATTTGATATCATCCTCATTTGTAAGTCACATGAGTAGTCATGTGAACACCTCTTGTAAAAGAGTTCATTTTTATCTCTTGTATTTGAAAAAAGAAAAAAGGAAAAGGATGGCTTACCTCATTTTTTCCAGCAGGTGTATGTCCAAAAATAGCAAGTTTTGGGAGCTAGTCATTTCGCAACTAGTCTGTCTTGACTTAAACTTTTGGGATACATGTTCCAAAGTACTTGGCTGATATTTTGGTGGATTTAGGAAGCTTAAAGGGTCTACTAATCAACTCTGAAGTCTCAGGTGGCTGGTGTGAAACTGGTTGTAGCAGCACCTACTCATCTTTGGATTGCATCCACCATCTCTCTTCACAGTGGTATCAGAGCATAGTCAAGCAACATGGGAGATGGATTTCCATCAACAATTGACAAATTGGATCGAAACTACCCGGCATGGTCTCTAAGGATGGAGGCTTACCTTCAAGGGAGGAATCTATATGGATTCATATCCGGAGATGAAGCAATGCCAACCATGAGGAACAAAGCGCAACCATAACATGAAGAAGTGGAAGGACTTTCGAATTGGTGTTCGAAGGATGCACTCGCAAGGTCCTATATTCTAAACTCAATCTCTGGTTTTCTTTTACCTCATATCAAGGGATGCAAGACATCAAGAGAGACCTGGAATGCACTTGCTTCTTTCTTCTCTTGCAACACTCGAGCAAGGAAGAACCAATTGTGGATGGAGTTCACAACAATGAAGAAAAGCCCAAAGCAAAATGTGACTGATTATGTCACAAAGATGAAGGAGATTTCCGACCAACTTGGAAGCATTGGAGAGGTAATTGAAGAGGAGCAAATCATTAGACAAATCATAAATGGAATCAAAGTAGACGACAAGTGGGAGTCATTCACAACAGCCATGGATTTATACATGGATATGCATGTACCCGACCTCAACACACTCATGGGCCAACTCTTCACTCATGAAGCAAAGATTAGCAAAGGTGGTGAGTCCTCAAGAGGTAATCAAACTTCTTCCTTACACTCTGATAAAGCTAAGGTCAAGGACAAGTCAAAGAATAGGAAGAATGAAGATGAAGGTAGCTCTTTCCAAGCAAACTTTGCAGGTAGAGGAAGAGCTAGAGGAAGAGGCAAAGGTGGAAAGCAAGGCAGGGGGAGATTCCAATCATCTCAACCTTGCAACATATGTGGCTTATCTAACCATACTACTGAAGAATGTTTCAGGAACCCGAGGAACTCAAGAGGAAGAGGATTCAATAGAGGTGGCTATGGATCAAATAGAGGTAGATACAATGGAGGCTACAACAACAACAAAAATTACAACAACAACAATTACAACAACAACAACAACTATCAAAGTGGCCATAGAGGAAGAAGAGATTACAATAACTATGCAGAGGACCAAAGTCAAGAAGATTCATTATTGATTATGAATCTATCTGCAAAGAAGGGTAAGGATGATGATCACATATTTTACATTGATTCGGGATGCTCGAACCATGTAGCAGGAAATGTGGCTTTACTTTCTGATTTGGAAGATCCTCATAACAAGCATGAAGTGAAGACAGGAGATGATACAAAGCACTCGGTGGAGAAGATAGGTAATGTGAAGACATCAGATGGGAATATGAACCTCTTAAGCAAAGTCTTGTATGTCCCTACAATTACCAAAAATTTAATAAGTGTTGGACAGATTGTTGAAAAAGGATTGCAGGTTAGATTCAATTGATTTGGAGCATATGTTGAAGACCCAAGGCAAGGCTTTCGAAGGATTGCCAAAGGAGAAAAGACAAGAAGGCTTTTCACTTTTGAAGTGGAAGATACAAAGAACATAGCTTTGTTTAGCTATGGATCTCAAACTCTAACAGAGTTGGAGATATGGCACAAAAGGCTTGCTCACATTGGTGAGAGGACACTCAAACAGATTTGCAGGGACCAAAGTGTACTTGGTTTGCCTAATATCACAAGGCAACACATGATTTATAAGTGTGAAGCTTGTCAACTCGGCAAGGCTCATAGACAACCTTTCAATAAGAAAGGATATATGTATCAAAATCCTTTGGATCTAGTGCACACGGATGTGTGGGGTCCAAGTAAGGAGCCATCTATATCAGGCTCAAGATATTATGTGTCTTTCATAGATGATTGTAGCAGGTGGACTATTCTATTTTTCATGAAGCACAAGGATGAAGTGTTTAATTGCTTTAAGAAGTATATTGCTCTTGTTGAAAACCAAATATGTAGGACTTTGAAACGACTCAGATCAGATGGTGGAGGAGAATACTTCTCTTCTGAATTTGATGCCTTCTTGCATGAAAGAGGCATTAAAAGGGAAGTCACTACAAGGTATACACCCGAACTCAATGGTGTAGCAGAGAGGAGGAACAGAGCTATTGTCGAAGCAGCAAGGTCCATGCTCAACGAAAAGGGATTGCCAAACTACCTATGAGCAGAGGCTGTGTCTACAGCCACATATCTCATAAATAGACTTCCATCTAAGTCACTAGATGGAACCACTCCATATGAAGTGTGGAATGGAAGAAGACCTAGTCTAGAGCATTGCAAAATCTTTGGATGCTTAGCCTATGCTCACATTCCTTCTCAAGTAAGAGGGAAATTGGATCCCAAGGCAGAGAAGTGTGTATTTATTGGTTATGACCAAAACCAAAAAGGATATAGATTGTACAATCCAACCAATAAAGGATTTTCTGTGAGTAGAGATGTAATTTTTGATGAAAACAAATCATGGTTTGATGATGACAGGAAAGTGAAGCTGCCTTATGACTTGGATGAAGACTTTCCATCACTTCAATCAAAGGAGCCAAAGCAGATTGAAGAAAGTGATTCGGAGATTGACCTAGAAGACTTGGAAAGACTAAAGCTATGGAAGAACAAAGGTAAAGCAAAGATGCAGGATGCTACATATGGACCCGAGAGCTCACATCAACCACTTAGAAGGTCTTCAAGGGAGAAGAAGAAACCAGAGAGGTTTGGTTATGATACTTCTTTGGTCACCAAGCACTCAATCTACATTGCAAAGGATTCAACCAATGAAGAACCTACCACATTTGAAGAAGCACAAAGCAAGAAAGCTTGGAGAGATGCAATGGATGAAGAAATGGAAGCCTTGAAGGAGAATGACACTTGGGAGTTTGTACCTAACAAGCCATCTATGAAGATAATCGGATCTCGATGGATATACAAAATCAAGAGGAATCCAGATGGAAGTATAAATAGACACAAAGCAAGGTTAGTTGCTAAAGGGTTTGCTCAAACCCATGGTATTGATTATGAGGAGACTTTCTCTCCTGTTGCAAAAATGCCTACAATTAGGGTTCTCATTAGTCTTGCTGCATCTAGAAATTGGAATCTTTATCAACTTGATGTAAACAATGCTTTCTTGAATGGATGGATTTCTGAGGAAGTGTATATGGCACAACCTCCTGGATATGACGATGCACATCATCCTAACTATGTATGCAAACTAAAGAAAGCTTTGTATGGATTGAAGCAAGCTCCAAGAGCTTGGAATTTCAGATTGGTGACTTATTTGTAGGACCAAGGATTCAAAGCTAGCAAGGCGGATACCTCTTTGTTCATAAAGAGGAATGGATCTGAAGTGATCTATTTATGTGTGTATGTTGATGATATTATTATCACAGGCAATGATCTTGAAGGAATCAAACAGGTAAAGAGTCAAATGAAGGAGGAGTTCAAAATAAGTGACCTCGGACCACTCACTTATTTTCTTGGATTGGAGTTGATCTACACAGATTCAGGTATATACATCACACAAAGGAAGTATGTGAATGACATGCTCGTCAAAAATAGATGGAAAATACCAAGTGTGCAAGTACACCTATGGAGCAAAATCATAAGCTTAGTGCTTATGAAGGAGAGCCAATTGAAGACATCACAAACTATCAAAGCTTGGTTGGAAGTTTGAACTATGCAACTCTCACAAGGGTGGATATATGCTATAGTGTTAGCATATTGAGTCAGTTTATGCATAAGCCGAGAAGACCACATATGGAAGCGGCCAAGAGAGTCCTCAAGTACCTAAAGGGGACCATGAATGAAGGTTTGTTCTATTCATATACTTCAGATATTGAGCTAAAGGTCTACTCACATGCAGATTGGGCCGGATCTAAAGATGATAGAAGAAGCACATCAGGGTATATATCATTTGCAGGTTCAAAAATCATTTCTTGGTAATCGAAGAAGCAACCAACCGTGGCATTATCTTCTACTGAAGCAGAATATAGAGGTTTGGCTAATGCAGCTCAAGAAATCATGTGGTTAAAGTCTTTGTACACAGATCTTGGACTTCATTCTTCAACACCTCATATTTTTGGTGACAACACAAGCTCACTACATCTAGCAGCTAATCCGGTATACCATGCTAGAACCAAGCATATTGAAGTCCACTACCATTACGTAAGGGAGAAGCTAATGAGCAAGGATATTCAACTATCCTATGTCTCTACAGATATGCAATGTGCCGAGATGTTGACTAAAGCTCTTGATGGTACAAAATTAAGTAGATTCAAGTTGATGATTGGCTTGCAGGAAATCAAGGACAATTGAAGACTTATTTGAAGGCCAAGCATGTTATGCTTGAGGGGGAGCTGTTGGTGCATTTTACCCAAGCCTACATGCTTGATATATTTGATATCATCCTCATTTGTAAGTCACATGAGTAGTCATGTGAACACCTCTTGTAAAAGAGTTCATTTTTATCTCTTGTATTTGAAAAAAGAAAAAAGGAAAAGGATGGCTTACCTCATGCATGATGTAAAAGCAAATTCGTGGCTATAACTACCAAAATCACGAATTTTTGAGCTGAGGGAATATCTCCTAACTTTGGGGATCACTTTTAGGTGGAGCCATTCGAATTCGAATTCAAAACTCCCTCCAAGAATAGCTATAAAAGGAGCAAGAAGGAAGAGGCGATTAGCAAGCCTTGTACGTGACCACTTCATGTCATTTTGTAGATATTAAATAGCTTACTCCATAGCTCTATCATTCTACTCCCATTGTGCAAAGATTCATTGCCAATGTGGTTGTAATCATATGTGAATCTAAACATTTATCATCATTTACTTCTCTGTTTTGTTCTCTGCTATACTCACTCAGAGCAGTAACTTCAGAAGGTCATATCTCGAGTTCTAATGATCATTTTTCAGTGCTTTAACGTGTGCTGGATAGCTCTTACTGTCTAGTTTCTGCATATCAATTTTCAAGGACATTGGATTTATAGTTTTGGAGATATCTGCATTTTACTGCTCACTGTTCTATCTCTGCAGAGCCCCGAGAATGGTGGGCATGTTCCAGAAATTGATAAATCTTGTTTTCAGTGCTCAATCCATCATTTGAAGTGTTTTAACTTGGATTGGGAAGCTTGCTAAGTCTATTTGCTATGCCCAAAAGGAGTTTTTCTAATTCCTACCAGGTTGAGAGCACTGTTCATTTTTTCGAGCAGGTGTATGTCCAAAAATAGCAAGTTTTGGGAGCTAGTCATTTCGCAACTAGTCGGCCTTGATTTAAACTTTTGAGATACATGTTCCAAAGTACTTGGCTGATATTTTGGTGGATTTAGGAAGCTTAAAGGGTCTACTAATCAAATCTGAAGTCTCAGTTGGCTGGTGTGAAGCTGGTTGTAGCAGCACCTACTCATCTTTGGATTGCATCCACCATCTCTCTTCACAGTGGTATCAGAGCATAGTCAAGCAACATGGGAGATGGATTTCCATCAACAATTGACAAATTGGATCGAAACAACTACCCGGCATGGTCTCTAAGGATGGAGGCTTACCTTCAAGGGAGGAATCTATATGGATTCATATCCGGAGATGAAGCAATGCCAACCATGAGGAACAAAGGGCAACCATCAAATGAAGAAGTGGAAGGACTTTCGAATTGGTGTTCGAAGGATGCACTCGCAAGGTCCTATATTCTAAACTCAATCTCTGATTTTCTTTTACCTCATATCAAGGGATGCAAGACATCAAGAGAGACCCTTGCTTCTTTCTTCTCTTGCAACACTCGAGCAAGGAAGAACCAATTGTGGATGGAGTTCACAACAATGAAGAAAAGCCCAAAGCAAAATGTGATTGATTATGTCACAAAGATGAAGGAGATTTCCGACCAACTTGGAAGCATTGGAGAGGTAATTGAAGAGGAGCAAATCATTAGACAAATCATAAATGGAATCAACGCAGACGACAAGTGGGAGTCATTCACAACAGCCATGGATTTATACATGGATATGCATGTACCCGACCTCAACACACTCATGGGCCAACTCTTCACTCATGAAGCAAAGATTAGCAAAGGTGGTGAGTCCTCAAGAGTTAATCAAACTTCTTCCTTATACTCTGATAAAGCTAAGGTCAAGGACAAGTCAAAGAATAGGAAGAATGAACATGAAGCTAGCTCTTTCCAAGCAAACTTTGCAGGTAGAGGAAGAGCTAGAGGAAGAGGCAAAGGTGGAAAGCAAGGCAGGGGGAGATTCCAATCATCTCAACCTTGCAACATATGTGGCTTATCTAACCATACTACTGAAGAATGTTTCAGGAACCCGAGGAACTCAAGAGGAAGAGGATTCAATAGAGGTGGCTATGGATCAAATAGAGGTAGATACAATGGAGGCTACAACAACAACAACAAATTACAACAACAACAACAACTATCAAAGTGGCCATAGAGGAAGAAGAGATTACAATAACTATGCAGAGGACCAAAGTCAAGAAGATTCATTATTGATTATGAATCTATCAGCAAAGAAGGGTAAGGATGATGATCACATATTTTACATTGATTCGGGATGCTCGAACCATGTAGCAGGAAATGTGGCTTTACTTTCTGATTTGGAAGATCCTCATAACAAGCATGAAGTGAAGACAGGAGATGATACAAAGCACTCGGTGGAGAAGATAGGTAATGTGAAGACATCAGATGGGAATATGAACCTCTTAAGCAAAGTCTTGTATGTCCCTACAATTACCAAAAATTTAATAAGTGTTGGACAGATTGTTGAAAAAGGATTGCAGGTTAGATTCAATTGATTTGGAGCATATGTTGAAGACCCAAGGCAAGGCTTTCGAAGGATTGCCAAAGGAGAAAAGACAAGAAGGCGTCACTTTTGAAGTGGAAGATACAAAGAACATAGCTTTGTTTAGCTATGGATCTCAAACTCTAACAGAGTTGGAGATATGGCACAAAAGGCTTGCTCACATTGGTGAGAGGACACTCAAACAGATTTGCAGGGACCAAAGTGTACTTGGTTTGCCTAATATCACAAGGCAACACATGATTTATAAGTGTGAAGTTTGTCAACTCGGCAAGGCTCATAGACAACCTTTCAATAAGAAAGGATATATGTATCAAAATCCTTTGGATCTAGTGCACACGGATGTGTGGGGTCCAAGTAAGGAGCCATCTATATCAGGCTCAAGATATTATGTGTCTTTCATAGATGATTGTAGCAGGTGGACTATTCTATTTTTCATGAAGCACAATGATGAAGTGTTTAATTGCTTTAAGAAGTATGTTGCTCTTGTTGAAAACCAAACAGGTAGGACTTTGAAACGACTCAGATCAGATGGTGGAGGAGAATACTTCTCTTCTGAATTTGATGCCTTCTTGCTTGAAAGAGGCATTAAAAGGGAAGTCACTACAAGGTATACACCCGAACTCAATGGTGTAGCAGAGAGGAGGAACAGAGATATTATCGAAGCAGTAAGGTCCATGCTCAACGAAAAGGGATTGCCAAACTACCTATGGGCAGAGGCTGTGTCTACAGCCACATATCTCATAAATAGACTTCCATCTAAGTCACTAGATGGAACCACTCCATATGAAGTGTGGAATGGAAGAAGACCTAGTCTAGAGCATTGCAAAATCTTTGGATGCTTAGCCTATGCTCACATTCCTTCTCAAGTAAGAGGGAAATTGGATCCCAAGGCAGAGAAGTGTGTATTTATTGGTTATGACCAAAACCAAAAAGGATATAGATTGTACAATCCAACCAATAAAGGATTTTCTGTGAGTAGAGATGTAATTTTTGATGAAAACAAATCATGGTTTGATTATGACAGGAAAGTGAAGCTGCCTTATGACTTGGATGAAGACTTTCCATCACTTCAATCAAAGGAGCCAAAGCAGATTGAAGAAAGTGATTCGGAGATTGACCTAGAAGACTTGGAAAGACTAAAGCTATGGAAGAACAAAGGTAAAGCAAAGATGCAGGATGCTACATATGGACCCGAGAGACACAAAGCAAGGTTAGTTGCTAAAGGGTTTGCTCAAACCCATGGTATTGATTATGAGGAGACTTTCTCTCCTGTTGCAAAAATGCCTACAATTAGGGTTCTCATTAGTCTTGCTGCATCTAGAAATTGGAATCTTTATCAACTTGATGTAAAGAATGCTTTCTTGAATGGATGGATTTCTGAGGAAGTGTATATGGCACAACCTCCTGGATATGAGGATGCACATCATCCTAACTATGTATGCAAACTAAAGAAAGCTTTGTATGGATTGAAGCAAGCTCCAAGAGCTTGGAATTTCAGATTGGTGACTTATTTGTAGGACCAAGGATTCAAAGCTAGCAAGGCGGATACCTCTTTGTTCATAAAGAGGAATGGATCTGAAGTGATCTATTTATGTGTGTATGTTGATGATATTATTATCACAGGCAATGATCTTGAAGGAATCAAACAGGTAAAGAGTCAAATGAAGGAGGAGTTCAAAATAAGTGACCTTGGACCACTCACTTATTTTCTTGGATTGGAGTTGATCTACACAAATTCAAGTATATACATCACACAAAGGAAGTATGTGAATGACATGCTCGTCAAGTTCAAGATGGAAAATACAAAGTGTGCAGGTACACCTATGGAGCAAAATCATAAGCTTAGTGCTTATGAAGGAGAGCCAATTGAAGACATCACAAGCTATCAAAGCTTGGTTGGAAGTTTGAACTATGCAACTCTCACAAGGGTGGATATATGCTATAGTGTTAGCATATTGAGTCAGTTTATGCATAAGCCGAGAAGACCACATATGGAAGCAGCCAAGAGAGTCCTCAAGTACCTAAAGGGGACCATGAATGAAGGTTTGTTCTATTCATATACTTCAGATATTGAGCTAAAGGTCTACTCAGATGCAGATTGGGCCGGATCTAAAGATGATAGAAGAAGCACATCATTTGCAGGTTCAAAAATCATTTCCCTGTCATCGAAGAAGCAACCAACCGTGGCATTATCTTCTACTGAAGTAGAATATAGAGGTTTGGCTATACTCTGTTATACTCACTCAGAGCAGTAACTTCAGAAGGTCATATCTCGAGTTCTAATGATCATTCTTCAGTGATTTAACGTGTGTTGGATAGCTCTTACTGTCTAGTTTTGGCATATCAATTTTCAAGGTCATTGAATTTATAGTTTTGGAGATATCTGCATTTTACTGCTCACTGTTCTATCTCTGCAGAGCCCCGAGAATGGTGGGCATGTTCCAGAAATTGATAAATCTTGTTTTCAGTGCTCAGTCCATCATTTGAAGTGTTTTAACTTGGATTGGGAAGCTTGCTAAGTCTATTTGCTATGCCCAAAAGGAGTTTTTCTAATTCCTACCAGGTTGAGAGCACTGTTCATTTCTTCCAGCAGGTGTATGTCCAAAAATTGCAAGTTTTGGGAGCTAGTCATTTCGCAACTAGTCTGTCTTGACTTAAACTTTTGGGATACATGTTCCAAAGTACTTGGCTGATATTTTGGTGGATTTAGGAAGCTTAAAGGGTCTACTAATCAACTCTGAAGTCTCAGTTGGCTGGTGTGAAGCTGGTTGTAGCAGCACCTACTCATCTTTGGATTGCATCCACCATCTCTCTTCACAGTGGTATCAGAGCATAGTCAAGCAACATGGGAGATGGATTTCCATCAACAATTGACAAATTGGATCGAAACAACTACCCGGCATGGTCTCTAAGGATGGAGGCTTACCTTCAAGGGACGAATCTATATGGATTCATATCCGGAGATGAAGCAATGCCAACCATGAGGAACAAAGGGCAACCATCAAATGAAGAAGTGGAAGGACTTTCGAATTGGTGTTCGAAGGATGCACTCGCAAGGTCCTATATTCTAAACTCAATCTCTGATTTTCTTTTACCTCATATCAAGGGATGCAAGACATCAAGAGAGACCTGGAATGCACTTGCTTCTTTCTTCTCTTGCAACACTCGAGCAAGGAAGAACCAATTGTGGATGGAGTTCACAACAATGAAGAAAAGCCCAAAGCAAAATGTGATTGATTATGTCACAAAGATGAAGGAGATTTCCGACCAACTTGGAAGCATTGGAGAGGTAATTGAAGAGGAGCAAATCATTAGACAAATCATAAATGGAATCAAAGCAGACGACAAGTGGGAGTCATTCACAACAGCCATGGATTTATACATGGATATGCATGTACCCGACCTCAACACACTCATGGGCCAACTCTTCACTCATGAAGCAAAGATTAGCAAAGGTGGTGAGTCCTCAAGAGTTAATCAAACTTCTTCCTTATACTCTGATAAAGCTAAGGTCAAGGACAAGTCAAACAATAGGAAGAATGAAGATGAAGGTAGCTCTTTCCAAGCAAACTTTGCAGGTAGAGGAAGAGCTAGAGGAAGAGGCAAAGGTGGAAAGCAAGGCAGGGGGAGATTCCAATCATCTCAACCTTGCAACATATGTGGCTTATCTAACCATACTACTGAAGAATGTTTCAGGAACCCGAGGAACTCAAGAGGAAGAGGATTCAATAGAGGTGGCTATGGATCAAATAGAGGTAGATACAATGGAGGCTACAACAACAACAACAATTACAACAACAACAACAACTATCGAAGTGGCCATAGAGGAAGAAGAGATTACAATAACTATGCAGAGGACCAAAGTCAAGAAGATTCATTATTGATTATGAATCTATCAGCAAAGAAGGGTAAGGATGATGATCACATATTTTACATTGATTCGTCATGCTCGAACCATGTAGCAGGAAATGTGGCTTTACTTTCTGATTTGGAAGATCCTCATAACAAGCATGAAGTGAAGACAGGAGATGATACAAAGCACTCGGTGGAGAAGATAGGTAATGTGAAGACATCAGATGGGAATATGAACCTCTTAAGCAAAGTCTTGTATGTCCCTACAATTACCAAAAATTTAATAAGTGTTGGACAGATTGTTGAAAAAGGATTGCAGGTTAGATTCAATTGATTTGGAGCATATGTTGAAGACCCAAGGCAAGGCTTTCGAAGGATTGCCAAAGGAGAAAAGACAAGAAGGCTTTTCACTTTTGAAGTGGAAGATACAAAGAACATAGCTTTGTTTAGCTATGGATCTCAAACTCTAACAGAGTTGGAGATATGGCACAAAAGGCTTGCTCACATTGGTGAGAGGACACTCAAACAGATTTGCAGGGACCAAAGTGTACTTGGTTTGCCTAATATCACAAGGCAACACATGATTTATAAGTGTGAAGCTTGTCAACTCGGCAAGGCTCATAGACAACCTTTCAATAAGAAAGGATATATGTATCAAAATCCTTTGGATCTAGTGCACACGGATGTGTGGGGTCCAAGTAAGGAGCCATCTATATCAGGCTCAAGATATTATGTGTCTTTCATAAATGATTGTAGCAGGTGGACTATTCTATTTTTCATGAAGCACAAGGATGAAGTGTTTAATTGCTTTAAGAAGTATGTTGCTCTTGTTGAAAACCAAACAGGTAGGACTTTGAAACGACTCAGATCAGATGGTGGAGGAGAATACTTCTCTTCTGAATTTGATGCCTTCTTGCATGAAAGAGGCATTAAAAGGGAAGTCACTACAAGGTATACACCCGAACTCAATGGTGTAGCAGAGAGCAGGAACAGAGATATTGTCGAAGCAGTAAGGTCCATGCTCAACAAAAAGGGATTGCCAAACTACCTATGGGCAGAGGCTGTGTCTACAGCCACATATCTCATAAATAGACTTCCATCTAAGTCACTAGATGGAACCACTCCATATGAAGTGTGGAATGGAAGAAGACCTAGTCTAGAGCATTGCAAAATCTTTGGATGCTTAGCCGATGCTCACATTCCTTCTCAAGTAAGAGGGAAATTGGATCCCAAGGCAGAGAAGTGTGTATTTATTGGTAATGACCAAAACCAAAAAGGATATAGATTGTACAATCCAACCAATAAAGGATTTTCTGTGAGTAGAGATGTAATTTTTGATGAAAACAAATCATGGTTTGATGATGACAGGAAAGTGAAGCTGCCTTATGAATTGGATGAAGACTTTCCATCACTTCAATCAAAGGAGCCAAAGCAGATTGAAGAAAGTGATTCGGAGATTGACCTAGAAGACTTGGAAAGACTAAAGCTATGGAAGAACAAAGGTAAAGCAAAGATGCAGGATGCTGCATATGGACCCGAGAGCTCACATCAACCACTTAGAAGGTCTTCAAGGGAGAAGAAGAAGAAACCAGAGAGGTTTGGTTACGATACTTCTTTGGTCACCAAGCACTCAATCTACATTGCAAAGGATTCAACCAATGAAGAACCTACCACATTTGAAGAACCACAAAGCAAGAAAGCTTGGAGAGATGCAATGGATGAAGAAATGGAAGCCTTGAAAGAGAATGACACTTGGGAGCTTGTACCTAACAAGCTATCTATGAAGATAATCGGATCTCGATGGATATACAAAATCAAGAGGAATCTAGATGGAAGTATAAATAGACACAAAGCAAGGTTAGTTGCTAAAGGGTTTGCTCAAACCCATGGTATTGATTATGAGGAGACTTTCTCTCCTATTGCAAAAATGCCTACAATTAGGGTTCTCATTAGTCTTGCTGCATCTAGAAATTGGAATCTTTATCAACTTGATGTAAAGAATGCTTTCTTGAATGGATGGATTTCTGAGGAAGTGTATATGGCACAACCTCCTAGATATGAGGATGCACATCATCCTAACTATGTATGCAAACTAAAGAAAGCTTTGTATGGATTGAAGCAAGCTCCAAGAGCTTGGAATTTCAGATTGGTGACTTATTTGTAGGACCAAGGATTCAAAGCTAGCAAGGCGGATACCTCTTTGTTCATAAAGAGGAATGGATCTGAAGTGATCGATTTATGTGTGTATGTTGATGATATTATTATCACAGGCAATGATCTTGAAGGAATCAAACAGGTAAAGAGTCAAATGAAGGAGGAGTTCAAAATAAGTGACCTCAGACCACTCACTTATTTTCTTGGATTGGAGTTGATCTACACAGATTCAGGTATATACATCACACAAAGGAAGTATGTGAATGACATGCTCGTCAAGTTCAAGATGGAAAATACAAAGTGTGCAGGTACACCTATGGAGCAAAATCATAAGCTTAGTGCTTATGAAGGAGAGCCAATTGAAGACATCACAAGCTATCAAAGCTTGGTTGGAAGTTTGAACTATGCAACTCTCACAAGGGTGGATATATGCTATAGTGTTAGCATATTGAGTCAGTTTATGCATAAGCCGAGAAGACCACATATGGAAGCGGCCAAGAGAGTCCTCAAGTACCTAAAGGGGACCATGAATGAAGGTTTGTTCTATTTATATACTTCAGATATTGAGCTAAAGGTCTACTCAGATGCAGATTGGGCCGGATCTAAAGATGATAGAAGAAGCACATCAGGGTATATATCATTTGCAAGTTCAAAAATCATTTCTTGGTCATCGAAGAAGCAACCAACCGTGGCATTATCTTCTACTGAAGCAGAATATAGAGGTTTGGCTAATGCAGCTCAAGAAATCATGTGGTTAAAGTCTTTGTACACAGATCTTGGACTTCATTCTTCAACACCTCATATTTTTGGTGACAACACAAACTCACTACATCTAGCAGCTAATCCGGTATACCATGCTAGAACCAAGCATATTGAAGTCCACTACCATTACGTAAGGGAGAAGCTAATGAGCAAGGATATTCAACTATCCTATGTCTCTACAGATATGCAATGTGCCGAGATGTTGACTAAAGCTCTTGATGGTACAAAATTAAGTAGATTCAAGTTGATGATTGGCTTGCAGGAAATCAAGGACAATTGAAGACTTATTTGAAGGCCAAGCATGTTAGGCTTGAGGGGGAGCTGTTGGTGCATTTTACCCAAGCCTACATGCTTGATATATTTGATATCATCCTCATTTGTAAGTCACATGAGTAGTCATGTGAACACCTCTTGTAAAAGAGTTCATTTTTATCTCTTGTATTTGAAAAAAGAAAAAAGGAAAAGGATGGCTTACCTCATGCATGATGTAAAAGCAAATTCGTGGCTATAACTACCAAAATCACGAATTTTTGAGCTGAGGGAATATCTCTTAACTTTGGGGATCACTTTTAGGTGGAGCCATTCGAATTCGAATTCAAAACTCCCTCCAAGAATAGCTATAAAAGGAGCAAGAAGGAAGAGGCGATTAGCAAGCCTTGTACGTGACCACTTCATGTCATTTTGTAGAGATTGAAGAGCTTACTCCATAGCTCTATCATTCTACTCCCAATGTGCAAAGATTCATTGCCAATGTGGTTGTAATCATATGTGAATCTATACATTTATCATCATTTACTTCTCTGTTTTGTTCTCTGCTATACTCACTCAGAGCAGTAACTTCAGAAAGTCATATCTCGAGTTCTAGTGATCCTTTTTCAGTGATTTAACGTGTGTTGGATAGCTCTTACTGTCTAGTTTCTGCATGTCAATTTTCAAGGTCATTGGATTTATAATTTTGGAGATATCTGCATTTTACTGCTCACTGTTCTATCTCTGCAGAGCCCCGAGAATGGTGGGCATGTTCCAAAAATTGATAAATCTTGTCTTCAGTGCTCAGTCCATCATTTGAAGTGTTTTAACTTGGATTGGGAAGCTTGCTAAGTCTATTTGCTATGCCCAAAAGGAGTTTTTCTAATTCCTACCAGGTTGAGAGCACTGTTCATTTTTTCCAGCAGGTGTATGTCCAAAAATAGCAAGTTTTGGGAGCTAGTCATTTCGCAACTAGTCTGTCTTGACTTAAACTTTTGGGATACATGTTCCAAAGTACTTGGCTGATATTTTGGTGGATTTAGGAAGCTTAAAGGGTCTACTAATCAACTCTGAAGTCTCAGTTGGCTGGTGTGAAGCTGGTTGTAGCAGCACCTACTCATCTTTGGATTGCATCCACCATCTCTCTTCACAACATGAACTAACAATTGTTTCTAATTTCAGATGAATTCCATCACCTTGTTCGAGGATATATTCTATCAGGAGAAAGAAAATTATGCATGGATCAAAAAGAACTGCCTACAATTGGTGTGTCTGCCATGAGCGCATATAAGATTATACATAGTGTGCAAGTTCATGCAGGTATCATGATCCGCTTTGAGCATTTTTTCACATCAACCTTTGTTGGTAAGACTTCTGATCTCAAAGATTCATTCACCATGAATGTGAATAAATTTTCCTTCATAATAAAACATTCCTCTACATTATTTGGGGAATCATTTGTTCTATCAATCTACATATATGGCTGACAGTTCACTTCCACATGCTGTTTTGCACAACCACAATCCAAAAAGAAACATTCAGGCATTACTTTATGAGGTGATTGCTTTTGTCTTTTCTTTCTTTTTGCTCGATACAAACATATATGCCATACTCCGATACCATACCATTGCTAAGCATTGGAAAAAGAACTCACCCACCCTCTTCTATGAAGTAACTACTACTTTTCGTTTATTACATCAAGAGGGGACACACACATATACTTAGATAGAAAAACTCGTTTTATGTGATTTTCAACTTTAGCCAACCATGAAAACATTTGAATGTTTGTCTAAAGAGCAGAATCAATCTGGAAGAGATCTAAAATTTGATGCTTATGAATATTGATATATACCTAGCATGGAAAAACTGATTAAAAGTAGTCATACAAAGACATTGGACAACAAATTGTCATTAAGGAAGCCATTGTTTTTTTGCGAATGCATGCTTTAAATTATAAATGGAACAAGAGTACAAGAGAGTTAGAGAGAATTACAAAGAAGCTTGATAACCTTTTCATCCCCTTCATGGGGGGGCCATTTCTTTTTCAGCTTGTTGCTTTCTAAGGTGAATTCTATGTGGGGTCAAAAAGGAGGTGAATGCTCGCAATTACGGATACTTCTACCAAGACAAGCAAGTGATTTCTCTATCGACCACTCTTTAGGAGTTCTATCAAATTGATGGCACATCTTTCTTTCCTTCCACAGTGCTTCACTTCTAATAGCATTGTTTTGCCTTGAAATGAAACATCATCATAAATGGCAGTAAAAAGTATAAAAATTACTGATTATTCTGAGCCTTAAAATTAAACAAGGTCATATGCTCCAATTTAACTGAAGGATAAATGATGGCACAGCTCTTTCAGCCAAAGCATTTAAAGTGATTGTTCTTACCATTTTCTGCAGGATGATGAAAAGACGTGAATGTAAAGAAGACCAATGAAGAACAGAAAGGTGCAAACAATGCAATAGCAACAATTTCAGTAATTCCAATTATCCATTGAACCACAAAAGTACCTCATACGAGCACAGGAAGATAGGAAAGAAACCAAATCGTAAAATGAAACAAGTGGTACAAGGGTTCTTGAGAACAGCAGCTTGGTCTTAACTGACTCATATACATACTGCAGTAACGTCAGCCCACATACACACTGCAGCAACATCCTTATCATGGATAACCTGCATGTGCATTGTGGTAACTGCACAAGGCCCACAAGAGGTCATAACATCCACAGGGCTCAATAGTTTGTTGCACTAGCTGGAAGGTAGTCCACTTGTTATTCTACAGTATAAGGTCTTACATTGCATAAGGCTCAATAATTCATAGCACTGGCTGTCAGCTAATCCACTTGTTATTCTCGTAGTATTGATCTTCTGAATTATCAATCAGAATTTTCAGATGAGCTCCTTTTCAACATAGTAGCCTTCCAGATACCTCTTACATGAACCACAACATCTCCTTTAAGAACAGGACATAGCACCTGCTCACCCTGAATCCTCATAATAAGTGCAAATTCCCTCTAAAAGATAGAAAGATTCGAGCTTATGAACTGATAGTAAACCATTTGTAGACTGGTGCTCAAATCAATGAGCACCCCTGTAGTCTTTGATCAGAACGAAATTCACACATTTTTCTGGCACCTGCTCTAAATCCATGCCTTCAATCCACCACTGACCAACCATCACCCCCGGCCCAGCAGGGCGTAAGTAGTCAAATGAAGCATCGTTAAATGGCCATGGATGTTTACCTGTGAGAAATATTAAACATACATTGGAACTAGCATTTACATCAAAAAACAATAAGGTGAAGGCAACAATTCTGTGAGAAAAACCTGGCTTTGGAAAACCATTAGGCACTTCCTTAAGATGTAATTGTCCATCTCCATATTCCAGAGCTATATTGCAAGGCTCTTCAGTAGCAATAACTTTTCTAATTTCTCGAACCTCAAAATATAGAGGAAATAGCCATCGTATCATGTTCTTGAGCATCCAACCTCCTGAAAAATATCAGGATACTGAAAACTAAAAAGAAATTGTGCAAGGTATTAATGGCATCCTTTCAGTACCTAAAGTTACTCTGCCATATATACTCCCATCTGTTGCGAGAAAGAATGTCTGTGAAAACCTCAGAATGATTAAAAATTCTTATGTAGAGATGTTGGATCAAAATAAAAACGTAGACACTTGCCTTCTGAAATTTGCTGAACCAATTCAGGGACCATGACACTGTCATTGTGCAGCAATTCACCATCAAATATCATAATACTGAACACCCATATCCCAACAGCAAAGAATGACATAGAAGAAACGATACCATCAAAGGCTTTTCCTGTCCATGTCACTGGCTTCATGAACAGCTCGCTCTGTGTACCAAGTAAAACACTGGCGGGCTCTAATGAAGGACGTTGTGAGAGTTCATACATTTGCCCCGTAATATCCCACATATTTGCAACATGCCTGCATGAAGTTAATTACAAGAATATTGGTCAATCGAAATTTCAACACTTTACTCATATGTTAGAATGATTTTCAGTTGTATAGCAAGATATATGAATAAATCACTGTGAGAAGAGCCCTCTTTACTTGGGGGTGAGTAAATCTAGCAGTCGATGCCTCCGCTCCTCTGGAATGTCTGCTATTTTCTTCCTGCACTTGGAGACTATTTGATTAATGAAGAGAACTAAAATGGCAAAAAAACTTTCCTTTTGAAAACATCTTATAAAAATATGCATGTGATGCTTATAGGAATAAACACTAATAATAATCGTCGACAGTCATGTAGAGGCTGCAAACCCAGGATGAGCAATAAAACCATATGACATTATTGATTTTACTTACCAAAGATAAGCAGCTTGGTTATAATTGTTTGGATCAGATGGTATCAAAAAAGAAGGGGGATCAAGCAACGTTAATACATCAAGCTCATCAAGGTAAACTTTTCTTCCAGTGTCCAATATCCTGTAAGGATCTTCACCTTCATTGTACTTCTCTTCAAAGTTAGGGGAAGGAATTCTTCTATTTTCATCATGTGATGTTCGTGATAACTTGTTTTCATTGCTCGAAAATGAGGCATCATTTGTTGCGACCTGCCAAACATGACAAGCCTAAAGTTCTTTAACATAGACCCCCCATTGTCCCACACCCAGAAAAAAAGGGAAATGAAAAGATATACAGAGTGATCTCATTTCAAAGAATTAGCATTCACCTGGCAAAAAAGGGCCTTTCTTGTGCCATTCACTCCCCTTTTAGCTGGGAATCCTAATTTGATGCTGATGTTAGCATTCAAGTTTCCGCTAGGTCTCAGTATTGTTCTGGGTTGAACTAGAAATTTTGAGACAGAAACAAAAATCAGAGCTTGCAAATGCTAAAAATGAAAATATTTTCTGTGTTCTGCGTGTGTGTGTATCTGTGTGTGTGTATCTGTGTCTGTGTGTGTGTGTGTGTGTGTGTGTGTGTGTGTGTGTGTGTGTGTGTGTGTGTGTGTGTGTGTGTGTGTGTGTGTGTGTGTCTGTGTGTGTGTGTGTGTGTGTGTGTGTGTGTGTGTGTGTGTGTGTGTGTGTGTGTGTGTGTGTGTGTGTGTGTGTGTGGGGTATTGAAGTCTAAAGATGAAACCTTTGCTGCATTTAGACAGTCCCATGCATTTTTCTACCACTCGGACATGTAAAAAGTTAAAATGTCTACGTGTAGACAATAATGGTGAGTTCACAAGTGCTGAATTTACCAAGTTTTTGCGAGTTAAATGGCATTAAGAGGGAGGTCGTAGTCCCATGCAGCCCCTCTTCTAATGGTGTGGCTGAAAGATATAATAGGATATCGTGTGAGAGGACGAGATGCATGTTCTCCTTGTTAGAAAAATAGCAACCTTCCATTGGGGAGCTAAAATTGCAGCAAATTTAAATCATAAAAGTAGAATGGTCACAAAGCAGAAATGGTCAGAAATGGTCCCATTTCTGGCCAATGGTGGTCAATAAAGTTTTGTTAGATAATGTGATAGTACTCATTGAGAGCTATCCAACCATATATAACACTCGTTTGCTTGGCACCAAAATCATGGTCAAAGTTAAAACCCTATTTTCTGAGTTCAGTAAGCAAGATTGACACTTGTCAACATCTTATCTAGACTTGAGGAATAAATTCAGTGACTTGTATTAGTGCCACATGGCATTAAAAAAGCACACGCAGAGTCCCAATTTTAGGGTTCTCGAAAATTGTGGAAACCCTAATTAGAGTTGTCACTGGCAGCTTTTACAAAAGTGCTGCTTTGGCCTTTTCAAAAGCTATATGCCTAGCTGATGGTATATTCATATAAAGAGGACCTTGGGGTCACTCAAACACACATGTTCATTGTTGTGGAACACCTTTTACTCATGTGAATGACATGTACAATGGTGCATAGTGAGTGGTTAGATCTACATGACCATACAACACTCGGGATTGTTTCCTTCTTATATAATGGTGTCTAGAGAACAGTTAAACTACATAACCATACAACTCTCAAAATTGTTTCCTTCTTATAAATGGTATCTAGAGAATGGCTGAATCTGCATGACCATAGAACACCCAAATTTGTTTCCTTCTCACATGTGATGTAAATGAGTATTATACTGAGTAAGTATAGGGATAGTATTAATAACTAATGAAAATCATATGTTAAGTCTTATGATTGCACATGTTATGTAAATGAGTAATTACACTAAGTATGTATATTGATAGTATTAATCACTAATGAAAATTATATGTTAGTGTTACGATTGTATGATTTTCGAATGTCTAGGCTCATAGACTCTAGAGTCATACTGATACATATTTCAGTATGTTGACGTGACCAACTTGGATGAATATGGTATTGAAGATGGGAGTGATTCCATAAATGTATCCATGTTATATGTATTGCACCCACTTTGGCTCAGGTAAAAAACAAAATACAAATGATGAGCTTGAGGCATGCATTCATGAGAACTTCCACAATGAACAAGTAAAATTTCAAAGATAATTAAAAGACTAGAGGATGTATTTCTAATCTTTCACGGTCATAACCTCTCTTTTGATCAAACTCCAACCCTTTTTTTAATAGATAGTTGCAACTTGTGCCTCCTTGAATAGAAATATGATACATCTTCTCCTACTTTAAGGTATTAAATAAAACGATTTGTATGATTATCAAAAATTTTATAAGTAATACTAATTAATATAACTCGTTGAAACTTAAAAAGAATCTTCTTTCTAGTTCGCAAAACAATCTAGCTATCAATGTGCTTCATAAAACTATATAGTCCATGTGAAAGAAATTGAAGCACATGCATCTCCTTCCAAGCAAAGAAGAAAAAAATATCTCGACATTACTCAATAATTGGTTTTCTTTCAATTGTAACATTCGATTGAGCAAACTTCTACTTTTTTCTAGTCTCGCTAGATCAATGTCAAAAGCATTGACATAGAGCATATGATAAATATTCAATCCATTCCTAGAAAGAAGTTAGATACACGTTCATTGTATGAAATGTCATGTGCTTTTGGCCAACTATGTACATCTCAAAATGTCTTAAGGTTAAGGCATCTAGATATAGAGTGGCCCCTAATTTGAGGCCAAGTTTCCCATGCATGCTATAGAATGCCACTCACAAAGCCAAGATAACTCTTGCATATCGCACATTTCAAGCTTTTATAAGATGAGACAACGAATTGCGAAAGTCAAAATGAGTGAAGGAGTTGCAAAGCTTGAGGATGTTGACATGGATTCCAATCGTACGTCTAGCAATGACCCTCTAATAGACCTAGATCAAAATCAAGGCTAATTGTCAAATACTCATGACTGGTCATCGGTCACTAGCTCTATTGGTTTCTCATCCTTACTTATCACATTACCATTTACCAGTTTAACATATTCTCTCATTATATTAACATCTTTATTATTTACATATTTATGCTTTACATATAATGTATCGTTGTTAATGCTCCAATTTTGATTACATTATCGATGGTCTATAGTTTAGAACTTATTATAAGATTTAAGGTACACTTTGTATGTTGGCAATTGTCTATGCATTTCGCATGTTCATCGTTATGAATCATGTTCTACCATGTGCAGTTAAAAATCTTGAATTACCATCAATGTGATTGGTTTGAAACTATGGCGCGTCCCAAATTGAATAGTTCTGAATCATGACAGTAGACTCAAATTAAAATTTCAATGTCAAAAAATCATTATATATATATACACATTAATACATACACACAAATACACGTGTGCATGTGTGTGTGTATAAATATACACACATCTCACACACACACACACATATATATACGTGTCTGTGCGTGTATGTATGTATGTATGTATATACGTATATATATATATTATGTATATATTGTAGATCAATTTCTTGATCTATTTGCTCAATGCGGTGTGTCCTCTTAAGTGCAATATGCACTGTGGGCTGCAATTTGAAGAATCGCTAGGGAAGAAAGAAGAGCATATACAATGACACAGTGGAATAAGAGAAAGAAGCTGAAATTATGAGTACAAACTGCTCAAAAGAGGATTATACAAACTTTGGGCAATTGGTAGGAGACATAAGCATACACCTTCATTCTAAGTGCTTGACTTCGGTTCCCTAAACATACATGCTCAAAATCTAGATTACCAATAGCTTCTCAAGAGAAGAATGGCCAATCACTGCTTGCCCACTACTCACTCAGAGTGCCAAGCTAGCTGATTCCAAATCTACCAAGAGTAGCACTAGTGGTAAGCTAAGAGCTCTACACACACAAAGAGAAGGCAAAGCTGCAAAAATGCATTCCTTCCTCGAGACTCTGGAGGTATGGGGATAGTTGGGACATGGATAGGTGTATGATGAGGTTGAGTTGAAGGTGACATACGTGGTGAAGGGATGTGGATAGGAGGTTATGCATTTGGGGTGGAAATAGTAGGAGGAGATGGAAGTGGTCTGGGTGGATTATATGAAGCACTATGGTGAGTGCGAACCTGAGGATTGAGGGCCTTTTTCCGCGCATATGTTCGTGAAGATGAAGGGGGATGAACCTTGATCACCAACGGGAAGGGCTCAGATGTTTTCTAATGCGTCACCTTTTACTCGTGCTCGGTTTACCGGGAGCTGTGGATGTATTGCGCTTCATGGAAGATGGTTGACCCACATTCTTCGGTATTTCCGTAAGCCTTGATGGTAAATTCTTTAGCCACAAGAGTATTATAGAAGAGTATAAATGAAATTTCTTCGCGTCTTTTTGTACCTGTACCGCATGCCTTTTCCTTTTTTCCATGATGGACGCCTATATTAGATGATGGAAGGGATATGGCACCCAGGCAAAACATAAAAGCGCGTCGCAAGCAGCCATATTGTTGAAGAGAAACTTGGATTCGACCCTTCTTAAGAGGATAAAATACTGGCATGCACATAAGATATGATAGTACCTTTCTGAGAGGTCGTTGGCGGTGAACAACTTCACACATTCCTCACATACCTTGCTTGCGTCGACTCCTGAGTATGATCTCCCTGGCAAAAGCAGTTCTGACTCTTTCATCCCCACAACCTTGTTTAGCATTTCCTTGGTAAGAGTTCTTGCAGTAAAGTGGGGAAAAGACTCGAAGAAGTCAATCACCTCGTCTGTTGCAATATTTTTGGTAAGTGGTACTTTGGCGATCTCTGTGAGGTGCATAGTGTGCAACTCATCCTCTGTGAAGACCTCTTCCAATGACGCCGGAGGAAGAGCATCGGGGGCGATCAATGTGAGTGAATCTTCTCCTTCACTTGATGACTGGGCTGAACCGGAACCTTGCTGATATGGTTGATCATCTGAGTCATAATGATTGCTGCTCATTGAATTTCTTGAAGATGATGATTGTGACATGTTACTTTGTTAATTGGCTGCTCTTTTCTTCTTGCAAAAGCCCCACCTTACTTGGCAAGTTCCTAGATTTTTCACTTGCATAAGAAGCATGAACAACAAACATCAAGGAACCTTGCTACTGCCTAAGGTCAAGTTTCAACAGGCAAGACTCATCTGCTTCATATGAACGAGATCCAAGAACTCTTAAAGCTAGAAGCTGGGATCTGCAGCGAGTGCGCAGGAGACTGGAGAGATCAGCAAGTCGATGGATGGATGATCAGCAAACTAGTGAGCAGGCGATTGGAGAGATCGGCGGAGGCGATGGATGGATGAGGAGCAGCAAGGATCGCAACGAGAAAAAATCGACTTTTCGCAAGTAGACTAACTCTGGAAAAAATCGACGCAAGTAGACTATATGGAAAAAATCGACTTATGCGATGACCAGAAAAATCGCCCTATGACCCCTAAAAAAAATGACTTTGACACTTTGGACAACGAAAAATCGACTTCCATTACATGACAAAAATTTGACCTAATAGCTTCAAAGAAATCGTCTTTTTGACATATAAAGAACACCAAAAATGGACCTAAACATTAAAAAAAATCGACCTTCTCTTTTAAAAAAGATCGACCTACCACCTTTTGAAAAACTCGTCATTTTTGACTTATGACCCAAAGAAACAAATCGACCTAAACACTTAAACAAATAGACCCAACAACTTAAAAAAAAAATCGACCTAGAACTTGGAAAAAAATCGACTCAAACACTAAAAAAATCGACTTTTTTTTTTTTGAACTTGGGAAAAAAAATCGACCTTTCTCTGAAAAAATCGTCCTAAAAAAAAATCGACCTTTTTTTTTAATGACTTGGAAAAAATTGACCTATAGTTTGACCCAAATCATCAATCGACTTATTTTAGGAAGTCGACTAATTAACCACCCCCAAAAAATGAATGACCTCCTCCAAATCCACGCATTAGCCAAAAAACTTGTGCATTATCCAAAAAATCGACTCAAACTTTTGTGATTGAGAGGTATAGGGGTAGGTATCCCGAGCAACATAACAACCTGGTGATACTTTGTTTGGATTAGTCTTGTCAAGAAATGGGTTCCTCACATGCTAGATTAGTTCAGTTAGATCGTTTGGGAAGATTCTATTTTATACGCGAGTGAATCCTTCAAGTGATGGATTGGATGGGATTTATTGATGCGGACTAGAGTACTAATAGCGCATAAGGAGGAGACATGGTATATACACAGTTCCTATAGTAGTGATTCATATCTCATTTTGAGTCTTGGTAGAGTTTGAGACGTGAACGGTTCACCAAAGGAATATGGGTCCCTTCAAGAGTGGAAAGACGTACCGCACCTTGGGAAAGGATTTCTGTTACCTTGTAAGGACCTTTCCATCCGGTGGATAACTTCTTTTCTTTCTTGTTGTACAAGCTTGGTTGATATAGGAGGACCAACGATCCTTCTTTGATCTCTGTCTTCCACAGATTCCTGTCGTGCTATGCTTTCCGCTTCATCTTCTCTTTCTCGAGAGTTGAATCTGCCATTGTTCTCTTTTCCTCCGGTTGATGTAATCTGTTCATATTGATGTTATTCATGACTTCCAAATTACCGATCCTTGGATGTCCCACTCTGCTCGATCCCTTTAGAAATTCTAATGGAGCTATTGCTTCAAGACCATATACTAAGTGGAAGGGAGTATGTTTCGTGGTTACCTTGAATGCCGTCCTGTATGCCCATACCACACCTAGGTAGGTAGTGCCCCATGTCAAGGGATGGAGATAGCACATTTTCCTCAAGAGCGAGATGAGTACCTTGTTGGTGCTTTCTTCTTGACCATTGGCTCGTGGGTAATATGCACATGATTTTTTGTGGAAAATTTTGTACTTCATAAATATTTCAGTTAGGGTTTTGTTGATAAAATGAGATCCTTGGTCACTTGTAACTTCAATTGGACAGCCATACCTGCAGAAAATATTTTCATACAAGAAAGATGCTACCGTATGAGAAGTGCAATCTTTTGTTGCCAGAACTTCTGCCCATTTGCTGGCGTAATCAGTGGCTACCAACAAGTACTTCACATTCGAGGGAGAAGTGATGGGATAGATTGGTCCCACAAAATCTAATCCCCATTTTTCAAATGGTCTCCATGATAAAGAAATTTGCAAGGGTTGGTTGTTGAGCTTACTTGGTTTTGGTGCACAACGCTGACAAGTGTCACATGTCTTTGCATATTCTGTTGCATCTCGAAAAAGATACGGCCACCATAATCCTGCATGTAAAATCCGATGTGCTGTTATGTGACCTGGATAATGGCATGCAGTTGTTCCTCCGAACTTCTTGAGGGCGAAAACAATAGCAAGTGCTTCTCTTGCAATAGTACTATAGTTGCGTTATGCTTTGGTTAAGATGCTACTAGCATAGTAAATGGGTCGGTCAAGTTTATGTTCTTTGCTAGGTTGCGCGAGTATGGCTCCTACCGCTATGCGTCCACATGAACGTGGAAGGTAGCATTCCAATCTGGTGCTACTAAAATAGGTGCACTGATAAGTTTGGTTTTTAGAAGGGTGAATGCATTGTCTTCTACTTCAATCCATTGAAAGGGTACCATTTTGCTAACAAGCCTAGAGAGGGGCTTAGTTATCTCAGCATACATTTTTATGAACTCGCGGTGATAGCCGGTATGTCCTAAGAAACTCTGGATTTCTTTTGCATTAATTGGTTTGGGCATATGAAGTATTGCTTTGATTTTGTCAGGATCGGGAGCCATACCTTTTGCTAAGACTATGTGACCCAAGACTGTTTCTTCTGTCACCAAAAAGTGACATTTGTTTGGATTGAGTTTCAATTTGGCTTCTCTACAAGCACTAAAAACATGTTCCAATTGACAAAGATGATCAGTGAAGTTTTCTACTCGAGTAGAACATCCAGTGTCTAAAAAAGTGGAGAAGTCGTCCATAAAGATTCTCAAGAATCTTGGCAACAACGATCGGAACATTGAGTAAACCACTCGATTGAAAGAGGAAGGAGCATTGCATAATCCAAACGCCATCTTAGTATATACATACGTACCCCATGGAGTTACAAATGCAGTTTTAGCTTGGTCCTTTGGATGGATGAACACTTGGTTGTATCCGCTAAATCCATCCATGAAACTGTATAAAACATGACCAGCAACATCTTCAAAACTTGTTCTGAAAATGGGGTTGGAAACCCATTGGGAATCGTAACCTTGTTGAGAGCCCGAAAATCGACACAAACACGAATCTTGTTAGATCGCTTCTTTTAGACTATTACCATCGATGATAACCATTCAGAATGCTCCACTGGGACAATGATCCTTGCATCCTCTAGCTTTTCTATTTCTTTTTCGACTTCCTCTGCATAATTTGGATTCAGTCGATAAATCCTTCCTCTTACTGGCTTCGCATCATGAATTAGGGGAATAGAATACTCTCCAAGGTGAACAAGAATTCCCTCTAAGTCATGGTAACTCCATGCAAACACATCCTTGAAATTTTGCATGAAAGTGGTTACCGGATGGAGCAAGGACGGATGATCCCAAAGCCATGTTGCTAGTAAGATCTGTTGTGAGTGTTCCTCATTTCCTAGATTGACTTGCCTTACAGGTTGAGACGACATGGCTGATTGTTCGTTTTGATCTTCAAAAATGCATTGTGGATAGGCCGGCGATTCCTCTATGTTGATTTTTTATTCCTTTTCTTGCATCCATGAAGGTGAAAGCTCTTTCATCCACGGTATGTCGGATGGTATCGGTAAGTCGTCTATTGCAGCTCTTTTCTCCTTTCCTTGGGTCAAATCCTTCGAGACTCCTTTCTTTCCTCTCCTCAAGTCCATGACGGGTTCTCCAAGCCCAAGAGTTTCTACCTGTTCAGAGTCTCCTTCACAAATAGATATGCCATAACATGGAAAGGCTTCCATCCATTCCAAAAGATCTTGGTCATCGTTTATTTCAATTTCATTACATGCTTCCGCAATAGGAATGTGTTGTACTTCGAGTATAGTGAAGGAATGAGCATTACCTCCATGAGATCCTTTCGAATCTAAGTGTACTTGTTTCTATACTTTCCCTGGCAGGTTAACTAAAATAGTATCATTTCCCCAATCATGCATGGCTTGGATGTGCCTTAGCCATGGCCTTCCTATGAGTGAAGGGAAGCCTCCATTGACCTACGGTAAATTTAACACCACGAAATCTAGAAAGAATGTCAGCCCGTCCATCTCTACAGGTACCTTTTCTACAATACCAAGAGGTTTAACTCGACTCTGGTCAGCCAAGGTTATTGTGAACTTTGCTTCACCTGAAAGTTGGAGTCCAAGTGATTTGAGGGTAAAATTTGGCATGAGATTTATGCCTGAACCTCCATCGATTATTACTCCATTTATAGTTATTCCATATATAGTGACTCATAGACATGGACTCCTGAAGTGGGTTAGAGAGTTGGTTGATACCTTTGTGAAGTTCTCGGAAATTGAAGCTTTCATCAGGTTTGTTGGAGTGTGCCCACCACTTATTGCAAGCATTGTCGGAGGAGACAATGTCTCTATGATCCCTATAACTTCACTTCTAAACCTTTCATCCAATCTTAATAGATCATACAATGATACCTGCTGGAAGGTGTTCTTTAATATTTCCTCCGTCTTGATGATGGATGGTATTGGCGAAGGTAGAGGAGGCTTGTTACATGAATGGAGTTCCCTCATCGTTTCTTCAAAAACTTTGTCTATTTCCAGCAAAACTTCAGAATTTTTCGTACCTGAGTCTTTTTCTTGGACTCTAGCTTCTGGACTTGAGCTCAAGGATGGGCTTGCATTGAGTTTTTTATTTCCTTCTTCTCTCTGTTGTGAATCAGGTTCTAACTGGAGCATAGCTTGGGGTTTCTTTTTCTGGTCCATGATTGTGCAGGGAAACATCTCCATGAAGTTGACCAAGATCACTTAGTGGAGTGGCATGAATCTGGGCAAAAGAGTCGATTTCAAAAAATAGTCTATTTTCTTGAATTGAGTCATCCTGGGAAAATAAGTCGACTTCAAAAATTTGACCTTTTTTAAGTAGACTATTTTTAAAAGTTTGGGCAACTTCAAGTTGACCATTTTCCAAAAATTGGTCTACTTTGTGAACGTGGTCATTTTTACAAAATTGGTCAAATTTTTTAGTC
>CM035417.1:98289558-98292058 GCA_020310875.1 Ceratopteris richardii | reverse complement strand
GTGCATACTTGCTGGAAACTTATTACAGTAGGTCATTTCTCTGATTTTACAGGTCATATTGCTGCAAAAATTGGGGCTTTTGTGAAAACAAGCACCCATCGCCTTGGTTTTACATCTATGTATGCCTTTTATGGTTGAAAAACAACAAATTTGTTGTTTTTGATGCAATTACAGCTTGCTGGAATTTTCTGAAATTTTCTGCAGAAAATTTCAGAAATTGTTTTTTGCAAGTTTTGAACAGTTTTTGGGCTTAATTTCTCAGCTATAGTCTCCTAAGGTGATTGCGCACAGGAAATCAGGTGAATTTTACCTTTTTGGTGAAATTTTGAAGCTCTTAGTGTGCAAACATGGCCTCTACCTCCTCTGATGTCAAAAGCTTGTTTGAGATCAAGAGATTTGAAGGTAATGGTTTCGATTTGTGGAAAGAGAGAATGTTGGGCATCCTCTTTCTTAAAGATTGTGAAGGGGCTCTTCAGGAAGTCAAGCCTGAAGATATGACAGATGCAGCATGGATGAACCTAAACAAGAAGGCCATCACTTACATCAAGATGGCTGTATCATATGAAATCTTAGTGGATTGGAAAGGCCTTACAACTGCTTTTGAGGTATGGGAGAAGCTGAAAGCCACTTATGAAAATACCACGCCTGTAAATCAAGTGCATCTTATGCGTAAGCTAGTGTGTATGCAGCTTGATGAGTCAAAAAGTGCGGCTGAGCACTTATCTTTGTTTACAGGTACTCTTTCACAATTGCAGGACTCTGGATTACCTCCATTTGATGATAAGCTTAAGGCCATCTTCTTGTTGATGACCTTACCTGATTCGTGGGAAACATTGGTTGTTTCACTTTCGAATAGCCCCAGTCTTACCTTTGATGGTGTAAGGGGTTCTATTTTGAATGAGGAAATCAGGAGGAAAGCTAGTGGAGAGGGCAGTGGTTCAGCCAATGTGGCTAGAGGAAGAACAGAAAAGAAAAGTGGAAATGTACAGAGGAACAGGAGCAAAAGCAAAGGCAAGGCTGAAGTGACTTGTTATCAATGTGGTAGGAAAGGTCACAAGAAGCCTGATTGCAGATTCTATAAAGCTGAACTAGAAAGAAAGAAGAACACAGGTGACAGGAAGAAAAAGGACACCAAGAATGAAGCACATGATACCTCAAAGGACAAAGACAAAGAGAAGGCCAATGTGGCCTCTAGTGTCATCATTGAGGAGCTATCAGATGCAGAAGATATACTTTGTGCTACTATGGAAGCAGAGCATGCTGAAGTTATTGATCCTTCTATTAATATTCATGCACAAGATATGCAGATCACAAAGAGGGATTTGATTGATGCCTTGCTTACTGTGAATGATGCTTTGTCACAAACATGGATTGTAGATTCAGGTGCATCGTTTCATGTAACTCCTATTAAGGAGTGTTTCACTACCTTTCATGCAGGCAGCCATGGACATGTATATCTTGGAAATAACCATGCTTGTTCAATTGAAGGTATTGGCACAGTGCATCTCACAGTGGATGGTACCAATGAGCTGGTTTTGCATGATGTAAGGTATGTACCAAGCATCAAGAAAAGCTTATTGTCTGTTGGGCAAATGGATATGCATGGATATAGTACCCTCTTTGAGAAGGGGTCATGGAAGCTTATCAAAGGCTCTAGGCTGATTGTTAAAGGTACAAAGAAAGGGACTCTTTATTGCTTGCATGGTAAAGCCTTGCTGGGCAAGTTTATTGCTTTGGCTGAAATCCATTCACATATGGAATTATGGCATAAAAGGCTTGGTCACATGAGTCAAAAAGGCCTTGATAAACTATGTAATTTGGACAAGTTTGATGCTAAAGGCTCAAAACTTGATTTTTGTAATGAATGCCAATATGGTAAGCAAGTAAAGAATTCTTACTACTCTGGTGTCTCTCGTAAGTCTAATGTGCTTGATCTTGTTCATTCTGATGTTTGTAGCATGCCCACAAAATCATTGGGGTTGCTCTTTACTTTGTTTCTTTTGTAGATGATTACTCTAGGAAGCTTTGGGTATATTTGTTAAAATCTAAAGATGAAGCCTTTGCTTCATTTAAGAAATTTCATGCATTTGTGACCACTCAAACAGGTAGAAAGCTGAAATGCTTACGTACAGATAATGGGGGTGAGTTTACAAGTGCTGAATTCGATAGATTTTGTGAAAATCTTGGTATTAAGAGGGAGCTAACAGTCCCATACAGCCCCTCTTCCAACGGTGTGGCTGAAAGGTATAATAGGACTTTATGTGAGAGGGTGAGATGCATGCTGTCCACAGCTAATCTCCCTCATGGATTTTGGGGAGAGGCTTTGAAAACTGCAGTTCATGTTTGCAATCGATCCCCTCATATGTCCTTAAAAGGTGGCATTCCAGAAGAGGTTTGGTCTGGCAAACCAGCTTCATATGACCACCTACGCATCTTTGGTTGCGATGCTTTTGTGCATATAAGGCCTGAGTTGAGAAGCAAGTTAGATGCAAAGTCCATG
>CM035417.1:98272058-98274558 GCA_020310875.1 Ceratopteris richardii | reverse complement strand
CCTCTCTCTCTCTCTCTCTCTTGACATGTCAGATAAGATAGCTGTCATGAAGCAAGCAAAGTCACTACAAGGTACTAAAGTATGGATAGCATATGAACTCACCCCACTCCAACTTAAAAATCGACCAGCAGAGTTAACTAAAGTCAGAGAAGCCACGAAGAATGGAAAGTGGGCCGTCTACAGAGGCGGTCAAGTTATTATCAGAGATTTCCATACCCATACCACATAGGAAGAAACAGCTATCTCCCTCATTTGTAATATATATTGATGTAATTTTGAAACTCTTATGAGTCATAAGAGTGCTTTGTAAGCCACATCCCCCCCCTTTTTATTTTTATTTTGATTTTTCCCTTTTATTATAGCCCCTTGAGGGCTTCCCCCCAAGTGGAATGTAATGTTTTGATGTACCTGATCGGTCCCATAGGTCGATTTCGGCCTCCCGTGGACGTTAATATATCTTTCTCTCTCTCTCTCTCTCTCTCTCTCTCTCTCTCTCTCTCTCTCTCTCTCTCTCTCTCTCTCTCTCTCTCTCTCTCTCTCTCTCTCTCTCTCTCTCTCTCTCTCTCTCTCTCTCTCTCTCTCTCTCTCTCTCTCTCTCTCTCTCTCTCTCTACAGGGGGCCTAGAGAGATTAGGGCTTTATTGGGGACAGAGGACCAGCGCCCTCTAGGTCGTTTCCTAGTAGAGCTCCAGCACCGTCGCGCATCACTCCTCCAGCAGCAGATGGAGATACACCTGAACCCCCCCCCCTCAGACTTATATTACAGATTTTTTCAGACCCACATACACTCGAGGCCCCATCTCGATGCGGGGTGTCACATTACACAGAGCAGAGGAGCTTAGACGACAGCGTCGACGACCGAGACCTCTTGTCCGGAGAGCTCGTCCACATCAGAGAGAGATTCAAGCGATTCACGCACGCCATGACATGGAGATACAGAGACGTCAGCAGCGCACCCCTATCGATTTGGACGCCCAGAGCATTTTGAGGATCGCCATGATGCCTTACCCACCGATGCATTATATCCTACACCCACTCCAGGCATTTAGGGGGTTGTGATACCATAGCCTCCCCTCCCTATGCATATCATATTTGTATCTCACCCATTGAGCATATAGAGTGCATACCCATAGCACCCCACACCCTTGATGCGAGCTACTATCCCTCCTTTTATACCCGTTCGCAGTACTCACACTTTATTTTAGTTTTGGATCACAGTGGATTGGATCATACTGATGTATATGTTTTGTCTCATAGGCCGATTTTGGCCTCTAATAGACGTTAAAAAGTCTTTCTTTCTTTCTTTCTCTCTCTCTCTCTCTCTCTCTCTCTCTCTCTCTCTCTCTCTCTCTCTCTCTCTCTCTCTCTCTCTCTCTCTCTCTCTCTCTCTCTCTCTCTCTCTCTCTCTCTCTCTCTCTCTCTCTCTCTCTCTCTCTCTCTCTCTGCGCGAAGGCGAGGAAGCATAGACTATACTGTTGCTTTGTGGATTTCCGCAAAGCCTTCGACATGGTCCCTCGAGAGAGACTACTACGGAGGCTCCAGGAGTTACAGCTACCATCAGACATGCTATGGGCCATCCACGCTTTGTATGTACGAGTCACAGGCAGGGTACGCTGCCCCGGCGGTCTATCAGGGTACGCTGCCCCGGCGGTCTATCAGACAGCCTTGTTAGCACCATTGGTGTGAAGCAAGGTTGCCCTCTCTCACCCACTCTCTTCGGGCCTCTACATCGATGAGATCACGGAGTATATACAGCGAGCAGGAGGACGAGGAGGAGACCTCGGAGGTACGCCAGTACACATCTTATTATATGCTGATGACATTGTCCTTCTTTCAGAGTCACAGGAGGGGTTGCAGTCACATTTACAGGCGCTCGATACCTTTTGCATGGAGAGAGGACTCATAGTGAACCTTGGCAAGACCAAGGTCATGATCTTCCATACCTCCAGGACAGTACGCCATCGCGCCTCTTTCAAAGCAGCTGGAGGACAGATAGAGGTAGTGGACTCCTACGTCTATCTAGGTGTCAGCTTCTCGGGGCAGCACAGGGGTATTCTCCATGGCACAGGCCGCGAGAGATAGATTGACGAGAGGCTATGCGGCACTTGCAGGATTGGAGAGACGCTGCTTTCAGACACATTTTCAGGAGCCCCGGACTAAGGGGTGGCTCTTTGACACTCTAGTGACACCCGCATTGATGTACGCAGCAGCAGTATGGGCACCAGGGATCACAGATGCGATGTGGACTCGGATTGAGAGGCCCCAGGTCACCATGATCTCACGCTTGCTGCGCAGCAAGCCCTCTGTTCCACATGACATTATACGAGCTGAGCTTGGCACACCACCGATGTTAGTGGAGGCCCTCTTCCAGTTGGTGACCTTTATTCTGAGAGTCAAAGAGCTACCCACCAGCCGACTCACCAGGCTTGCATTTGAGAGCTCTAGACATTTGGCAGAGACAGGGCATGAGAGAGTATGGTATGCACAGACTTACCGATGGT
>CM035417.1:98114558-98267058 GCA_020310875.1 Ceratopteris richardii | reverse complement strand
CATCAAAACTAGTACATAATTTGAAAACATGAATCTTAAGATTTAGAACTCAGAAAAAACTTAGCAAACCATTTCTACCATGTAAAAAAGGTTCCTTGAATAGATAAAGTCAAAGCACCTTTGCATGAGAATAATGCCAAGAAAATATAAGATCAAGATGCTCTATAACTTTCCAATTAAGAAGCTCTCATAAAGAAGTCTAAGTGGCCATCAAAAGACCTAAAGCCCTTAAGGTATCATGGCATACCTAACTATAGGATTGTTGATGTAGTAGAGCAATGGTTTAGAAAACGGGAGCAATACTTTATTGTAGTAAAGGGCTTTATTGATGTATGTGCAACTCTCCGCCCATTCTATTATTCCCTCACCCGCAACATACATAGTACTTGGAATGTTCTAGTGTAGAAACGTGACCATCATGCACATTCATTCCACCACCTATTCAAGGACCTTAGAATAACCCTAAGCTAGGGTCCATGGCTTGAGAATTTATTTGACCCTTCTTGCCTTTTTCTTGCACATACAAGTTATGACAATCTTGGTATATGCCTAACATTATCTCCCCTTCTAGATATCATTATCTTCAATAATTGATGAGGAAAAATATTTCTAAAGTAGAGCATTTCATGATACAGTTCCTATTGGGTGTGTGAGTGAGTGAGGAATCACAAAATAGAAGTACACACAAGAGCAAAGAAGGAGATCAATGTGCAAATAAGGGTGATGATTGGAAGATCTCTCTATAGAGCAATGATCAATATTATGAGAATGAGTGCAGTGAGAGCTATAATTGAATCCATAAGTACAAAGTACCAGCACATATGAGTATATCATGTATATGTGGTTACCTGAGCAAAAACCCTCTAGCCAACTCTACAATAAAAAAAGTGTGTAATAAACCCTCTAGAGCAAATGATGTGAACACATACAAGGAGTGATATATCAGCCCCCACAACATAATAACCATACATCTTTGGAAAAAGCTTCAAACTTGTCGCATGGAAGAGCTTTGGTGAATATTTCTACCACATTTATCTTGTGTGGCCACAGATACTAAATCAATATCTCTAGCATGAAGGCACTCTCTAACATAATGATAATGAACCTTAATGTGCTTTTTGCATGCATGAAACACTAGATTTCATGCAACTACCAATACACTCTAACTATCAGTGAGAATATGCATAGATGCATCAATATCCATGCATAAATCCATCAATAGGTGTCTCATCCATATGCACTCCATTGTAGCTTTGGATACTACCCTGTACTCAGCTTCACAACTCAATGTGGCTACATTAAGTTGCTTCTTAATCGAACAAGGTATGCATATTCCTCCAAACAAAAAGAAATTACCACTAGTGGACATGCATGTATCATGAAAACTAGCCCAATCACTATCTACAAAAGCATGAAAGCATGGATAAGTATCTCTACCATAAAAGAGACCATTTGGGCTCATGTTACATGCATATATCAAACATCCCACAACTTGTTGATAAAAAAAGTACCAAATGCATCATTTCCATTCTCAATTGAGAACCTAGCACCAGTTTCCAATGGTGTTGACTAAAAACCAAAATGCTGACATAGTTTCTCAATACACTTTTCTTTATGCATGAAAATTCCCCGCTCAATGGGTACAAATTGGATGCCAAGATAATACTCCAAAAGACCAAGCTGTGTGACATCAAAAGTATGTTGCAAATCAGCCATAAGCATTCCAATTTTCTCATCACATGACCTAGTCAAGAGAATGTTATCAACATAAAGAACAATCACTGTAAGATCAGCCCCATCTTTGAATACAAAATAATGTGCTTTCAATTGGACTGCATGTGAAACCAAGAGGAATCAAGTGCTTATCTGAAGTATTTCTTTGGAAATGCATGACGGCAGACTCTCCTTCTCAAGAGCTCAGCAACAATACCCTTGCTGTAGAAACCCGAACTCCAGCGTCACACATAGTACTCCTCATAGGGGGTGCAGAATACATAGAAAACACACAATACACAAACCATAAACACAGATTTCTTAGGTCATATGAATGTGTTCAAACTTACGGTCCATGGTTGACCATGCCACTATATGCTTTATTAAAGAACATATACAAAAGTGTCCTAGGCCATTTGGCCTTTCACATGGACACTAACGGTAACAATCTCCCACTAAAGGCCAATATGGCCAAAGTGTCTATGGGAGAAAAATAAAGAATGATAAAGAATACATGAGTATAAGTATACAAACTATACCTCCCACATCATGGGCATGTTACCCAATATACAAGTAATTTTGTAAGGTCATGGATCAAGTAACCACCATCAAGTGACAACATTATCAAAAGCTATCATGTGGTAGAGCTTTATTCAAAGCATTTGCAACATTATTTCGAGTATGAACCTTCTCAAGAATAATGTGCTCAGTGGCTAAGCAATCTCTAGTGAAGTGATATTGCACTTTAATGTGCTTGGTCTTTGTTAGAAAATAATGATCAAGAGGAATAACGTAGCAGAATTAGATTGTCAAGTAGAGTAAAGAGAGGCAAAACACGCTAAAAAAAATGTACGCAGATAGAGAGACAGAGAACTCAAATTCTCTAATTGTCAGCAGTAATGTATATACAATGATGATATTGTCCAACCGTGTGCTCCCACTGTGGAGCTTCAATGGCGATATAGAGAGACTCTAAATGAAGGGCTTTATAGTGTGCATAACCATGATTTCTCCTCATTAATTGGGCCTACATAATCCTCTTATTTAGGCAAGATTTTTGGGACCACCTAATGCTATGTTTTAGGCATAACCATCGAGATCATTTGTGATTTTGGAACCAGTCTCTAGACAGAACTTAGGCCATCGAACAAATCCGGACTATCAAACTGGTCAATGAACTTCTAGACAAGTTGACTACCGAACTGGTCACCACAATTCCAGATAGATCGACTACCAAACTAGTCACCGTAATTTCGGATAGATCAACTACCAAACTGGTCATCGCAATTCCAGATAGATCGACTATTAAGCTGGTCATACCTCTGAACTTTTGGTGTCAATAAAGTATATGCCCTGGCTACTAGACTCACATAGATCATCTAGAACTTTTGTTGGTCTCAAGTAGACCTCATCACAAATGTATGGACTCTCATAATGGCTTCTTCTCATAATGGAGGCCGTACAACTTAGAGTACCATGGATCATTTGTGATCACATGCGGGTGGAGTATTGAGTATATCTAATAGTCTTTGCATGATAGACCAGATTCTTAGCCAATGCAATGGCACTTTGACTATCAGTGAGCAAATGAAGTACATGTTGAGGTAGATCCATATCACAAGCAAGAAGAGAAAGCTACAATTCTCTATTACATGCCTCACTTGCTACAACATACTCTGCTTCTATAGTGGAAACAATTGTACATTCTTGAAGATGAGATCTTCAAGAGATAGCAAAATGAAAAATGTACCCTAATTTAGACTTACAATTGTCTACACAACTAGCATAATCATAATCTATGTAACCAATAATGGATGCTTTCCCTCTACCCAAGCATAGACACTTGTCCTTAGTGCCACTAAGATATTTCAAAATCATCTTGACCACTTCCCAATGCTTCTTGCCAAGATTAGACATATATTTGCTCACAACTCCCACTACAAATGCATTGTCTAGTCTCATAGCTACCATAGCATACATGAGACTATCAACAATAGACTGATAAGGAATTTTGATCATGAATTCCTTTTCCTCATTTGATTTGGGGCAAACATCCTTGCTCAATTTCACATATGTGGGTAAAGTGTACTCAACACCTTTCCACCGTGCATATTGAACATGTGCATGTTGATATATTTAGGTAGTAATGTGTGTGAACTGTTATCAGGATCTTACTCACACGCACATAGAGGTTGCAAACTTAGAAAATACATAGAAAAATAGAGACGCCAAGAGACGAGATTGAATGCAGTATTGGGTCCAATCTCCCCCATGCACTCCGTTTTGACAGTCCACATAGTGCATGTATTTATAGGAATTCTTGGTTACGTCGAAAAGAGTGGTTACATGAGAGCGGCTTCGAAAAGCATGCGTGAAAGTAAAATTTGGTGACTTTCGTAGAAAGCCTTTCTTTTAATATCAGAAACTGCGATCTACAATGACCCTTATTCGAACCACTATTTTTCTAACTATTTTTAACAATAGAACCTTCTACGCGGATTTATTTACAAACTAAATTATAAATCGGATTTATTGATGTCCACCCTAAAGTCAGATTATTGATGTCCTCCCTTTCACACTTTCATGCCCTCACGAACCTTCAGCTGCTATATCAAAAACACCAAAAACACATTAATACATTAATAAATTAACACTCCAACAATGCATTATTCAACATATTCCATAAGTTATAACATGCCCCTTAGTTGAAAAAGCAACTGACCTCAGTTGATAAAGTAAAATAAACATGGATGGCCAGTCAATTGTTCCATCACTGAATGAAAATAAGCATGTTCCATGTTCAGAAAAACATTCATGGAAATGTTCATGGAGGAATTACATTAATGTTTTTGTGTATGATATGCAGACATTAAGTGGTCATAATGAGGTGTTAATTGTGTTTTATGTATCCATTGACATTCTTCAATAGAGTGATTTTTTGTACTTAACCAAATATCGATGGTATTGAGTACTTGTGCGTGTAGTAGTGACATCATGATCAATTATTTTCTCAGGGAACCAAGATTTCATATTGTTCTTCAATCAAAGGAGGGTCATCAAGAAGTGGAGTGAGTGGTGAAATGCCTTTAAATGGTTTAAGTAAACTAATATGAAAAGAGTTATGTATATTCCAATGAGATGGTATATTTAATCTAAATGAATTATCATTAATTTTATCTATAATGTGAAATGGTCCATAATATGCAACCATACAAAATCATTTTCCTTGAATTCCTTGGCTAATCATTTTGTATTGATATTACGTGTGTATCGCTCTTGAATTTTCCTAATGTGCTCTTGAACATCGTGAAGTATAGAAATGTGATCTTGAGCAATAGAATCAGCCATCGGAATGTCGGCTTAGGTGAGTGACATGGGAGTGGGAAGCTTTTTACCATAAACAATTTCAAAAGGTGCACACCCAGTAGTGGTGTGTGTGGTGTTATTGTAAGCAAATTGAAGCAATGGCAATTTTTCATCCCAGTTAGTGGGACTATCTAATGAATAACAATGCAATTAATCAAGAATAGTACTATTTGTAGCTTCACTTTGTCCATTACTTTCGGGATGAAATGCAGAGCTAAAATCTATTTTAGAACCAAAATGTTGAAATAAGGAAACCCAAAAATGATTACAAAATCTAACATCACGATCAGATAACATACTTTAGGAAATCCATGATGTGGGAAAATGCATTTAATGAATAATTTTGCAGCCTGAGGTGTAGACAAAGTTTTCCTACATGGAATGAAATATGCATATTTACTAAACCTATCAACTATTGTCCAAATCATATCATTATGTGAGGAAGTGATGGGAAGACCTGTGATAAAATCCATAGAAGTCTGTTCCCACGGTTCGTTCAGAATGGGAAGTTGCATTAATAATCCAAATGGTTTACCATGATGATGTTTTACACGCTGACATACAATGCATTGAGAAACATAATGTGCAATATCTTTTTCCATGTGTGGCCAAAAGAAGAAATCTTTGCAGGCAGAAATGGTGCTTTGTATGCCTCTATGTCCCATGTAAGATGGTTCATGCATTTCTTTGATGACAAAATCTTTAAAAGCTTGAGTTATGCATAATCTGTGTTGAAAATAAAGAAAACCATTATGAAATGTATAATGTTCATCAGATAAAGATGCACCATTGTTGAAGTCATGCCATGCATGTGAAAAATACAAATCAAATGCATAAGTGGAAACCATTTCTTGAAAATAATGTATTTGGATGGTAGAAATATTATGCAAAACAACAGAATGTGAAGGAAATTGGCTAAGAGCATCAGCTACAACATTAGCTTTACCAGGCTGATATTGGATCATGGGTTGGAAATTTTGAATGAATGATGCCCATTTAATATGGCGATCAGAGATTAAAGGCTGATTTAATAAATGCTTAATAGCCTATTGATCAGTTTTAATTAAGACCTTACAGCCCATAAGATAGTGTTTCCAAATTCGCAAAGCATGCACAACTGCTAACAATTCTTTATCATATGTACTATAATTCTTTTCTGAGGGCTTAAGATTCCTACTCTCAAATGCAATGGGATGATCATTTTGCATTAAAACTGCACGTATCCCTGAACCACTAGCATCATTAACAACATGAAAGGGTTGTGAAAAATCAGGTAATTGTGAAAAATCAGGTAATTGTAAAACAGGTGCATGTGAAAGTGCATGTTTGAGTCAAAGGATTGTTGTTGCATAAGTCCCCATGCAAATTTTCTTTTCTTTTTCAATAACAAGGTAAGGGGCAATGCTAAATAAGAAAAATATCAAACAAACTTCCTATAGAAACTAGCCAACCCAAGAAAAGAACGAACATCATTGACTGATTGTGGTGTAGGCCATTCTACTATAACTTTAATCTTTTTTGGATCCACATGCACACCTTCACCTGAAATAATATGTCCTAGATATTCTAGCTTATGTTGAAAGAAGTAACTCTTTTCAGGATTAGCGTAGAGTGTGTTCTCTCGTAGTAAATGAAAAATTGTTTTAAGATGCTTCTCATGCGCACTATCATTCTTACTGTATACGAGTATATCGTCAAAAAATACAAGAACAAAAGCTTGGAAATCAAGAAAAATGTTATTCATAATTCGTGCAAATGTAGCAGGGCTATTAGTAAGGCCAAAGGGCATTACCATAAATTCATAATGACCTGTTTGAGTTCTAAAGGCAGTCTTAAGAATATCACTTTGTGTCATACAAATCTGATGGTATCGTGATTTTAGATCAATTTTACTAAAGACAAGAGCTTCTCGTAATTTATCTAAAAGATCATCTATTCGAGGATGGGATATCTATTCTTTATTGTGATCTTGTTAAGGGCTCTATAATCAATGCACATTCGATAAGTTCTATTCTTCTTCTCTACTAAGAGAACTGGTGCTCCAAATGGGGAAGAACTAGGCCTTATAAGTCCTTTCTATAGTAGGTCTTTTACTTGGTTTTCTATTTCCTTTTGGTGTAGTGGGCCATGTCTATAAGGTGCTTTATGAGGAGGAGAACTACCAGGGACTAAATCTATGCTATGGTCAAAGGATCCTTGAGATGGTGGTAGTTAAGAGGGATACTCAGACATAAAACAATCCTTATAAGCAGTCATGAAAGGTTTATGTGCATCAGGAAGTGTATGTGTATAATCATTGATGACATTGACAAAGACAATGCATGAATTGAATCCCTTCCTAAATGCACGTTTTATTTGAGTATGACTAATCAATAGAAATGGTTGGAAATCATGCCGTGCAGACAAAGTAATGATTTGACCTTTAAATTCAAAATTAAAGGTATGTGTATGGTAGTCAATCCATGGATTATAACGATGACAAAAAGGCATACCTAATATAACATCATAAGATTGCAAAGGTGCAATTAAAAATGTTCGTGAATCAATATATGGTCCTATGCTAATCGTACTAACATCTTGCACTTCTCATGTTACATTATAACAATTACCTTGAAATGCAACTTTTACTTTATACAAAGAAGGAAACGTTTTTAATTTAAGTTCTTGTACTAATAAATGTGAAATGAAGTCATGTGAACTACCATCGTCATGTAGAATTTTAACGAGCTTGTTGTTTATAGTACCCTGCATGCAAAGTAGAGAAAGAAGAGAGATATCGTTACCCAAGGTACTTAAGTCCTTCTCTAATGATTTCTCTATCCAAAGAGGAGGAATTTCTTCATTATGGGCCTCCATGTTATGTAATTGAGTTGCAGTGGGTTTCATGTTAAGAGGTCGCAATCGGCACTTTGTTTTTGTATGTCCAGGTTTGCCACAATTCTAGCAAGTGATTCGTGGTCACTTCTATTGGGCATCCATGGCTGAAGTTTATAGGGTAGGTGGTTTGGTAGGTTGGAAAGATGAAGCAACATGTGCAGTTGAGTAATTGGATTGTGGTGGACGAGGAAAACTAGGGTAAGCTAAGATATTAAAATTACGTTTCATGGGAAGATTTGGTTTAACAAAAAGTGGTCGTTGACGTGGTCGTTGTAGACGAAGTGACTTGGTTATGGACTGGAATTCTTTCTCTACATCATAGGCAAAAGATATAGCCTCGTTGAGGGTTGTAGGTCATAAGGTGTGAAGCTTAGCTTGGATTCCCACCTCGAAACCATCTTCGTATTTCCGCTACAAGCTATCCTCCAATACATCTTCAAGCATTCAAACCAATAGTAAATTTTGTCAGAACCGCTCCGTGTAGGTAGTAACCGTATCACCCTCCTTCCATGTAAGGGTCGTCCATGCACATCGAACATGTAAATGGTATTGAGGAGGAAGAAAAGAATCCTTCACTTTATCTTGGAAAGCCTTCCACGTTCTTGGACGCTCTGTACTGTGCCGCAGGACATTCCATCAGAGTTGAGCTTTTCCTACTAAATAGTTAGTGGTAAATTTGACTTTTTCACTTTCAGCATAGGTTTTGTCAGCATAAAAATCATCAAACTGTGAAAGCCATGAAAGGATTAAAGGGCCATCCTTCCGGCCATCAAGCCGTAAAAAATGGTAATTCTTAATAGCAATCTTGGAATGCGTGCCATCCGATTGGGCAGAGACAATAGCTTTGACCACCCTCGTAAGGTTGTCTTCATCAGTTTGCATCTTTTTTAGTATCTCGTCGTGCTGTCGGATCTCGTTCTAAGCGCCTCGTAATTCGTGCCGCAAGAGCTCTAGTTGTTGCTCGAGTGTGACCTCGGGTAGAGGTGATTCGCTAAAATCCTCCATGTTGTTCATAGGGTCCATGAGGATGTAGAGACAAAACCCTCTTGCTAAATATGTAAAAACAATTTTTGAGTTTGTTTGAGTTAAAATGTAAAAGGAATGGTTGTTCTTGGGAATTTAAAATTTAAGAAAGAGATGAAAGTTGTGTTAAATAAAGAAAAGAGAAGTAGAGTGACAACACAAAGAGATAGTGTAGTGGTAAAACACTTCCCTTGTGTGGGTGAGGTTGTGGGAGCAAATCCTCCCACCTTGGTGAATATAAAACTCCTTATTTCCACTCATAAATTAAAATTGGTTCGCGCGTAGCCAACAGCTACCAACAATCACCAAGGGAGACTTGGGTGCCAAAGATACCAAAGTAATGTCTTAGTTCTGCCTAAGTTCTATGCCTTAGTCGATGCCTTGGAGTAAGTCAAAGGAGTAAACGTAGGTGTAAACATAGGTTCTGGAATCGGAACAGAAATTGGAACCGGAAACGGAAACGGAAACGGAAACGGAAACGAAAACGGAAACCGGAGTTGGAGCTCGAATCAGAATCGAATCACGAACAAAGAATAGCGAAACAAAGATCAATTTGCCAAAACAAATAGAAATAGATCCCTCTGTAGTGTCGCATGCAAGGCTCTGATACCACTGTTATCAGGATCTTGCATACACGCACATAGAGGTTGCAAACGTAGAAAATACACAGAAAAATAGAGACGCAAAGAGACGAGACTGAACGCAGTATTGGGTGCAATCTCCCCCCATGCACTCTGTTTCGATAGTCCACAGAGTGCATGTATTTATAGGAGTTTTTGATTACGTCGAAAAGAGTGGTTACATAGGAGCGGCTTCGAAAAGCATGTGTGAAACTAAAAGCTGGTGACTTTCGTAGAAAGCTTTTCTTTTAATATCAGAAACTGTGGTCTACAATGACCCTTATTTGAACCACTATTTTTCTAACTATTTCTAACAATAGAACCTTCTACGCGGAGTTATTTACAAACTAAATTATAAATCGGATTTATTGATGTCCACCCTAAAGTCGGATTATTGATGTTTGCCCTTTCACGCTTTCACGCCCTCATGAACCTTCAGCTGTTATATCAAAAACACCAAAAACACATTAATACATTAATAAATTAACACTCCAACAATGCATTATTCAACATATTCCATAAGTTATAACATGAACACTCTAGGATCGCCGGGGCACTTTTTTTCTCTTTAAGAGGTTTTTTTTTCCCTGGCTTGTATATACACCTATTGCCCTTATGGGCTACTTATCTTTGTACATTCTCTAGTAATACATTCAGTATTGTGTGTTGTGCTCCAAGCTTCTTCTTCTTCTTCCTTGTGCTATTCGCGTGCTTCTGCAGACGTCTAACTCCAACAATTGGTATCAGAGCAGGTCGCCGCTTTATCTAGGGTGTTGTCTACACCTCTCCGATTGCAGTCTCAGATTCGCACGAAATTTGGTGAGCATACTCAAGGTGTTTCAAAGATCAAAACCACTTTGTTCTATGGTGCCGAAATTGCGATATGAGCTCGTTTCGGCTTCCGAACGTACTATCGCAGTGCTTCTGCAGGCTATTTCATCTTATTGTGCCAAAGGTATATAGCTGTTTCGGTTTGCCAGTATAAGCGTCTCAAAGTCTGCTACAGGTTTTGCAGAACTCATCTGGGCAGTTCCGTTCAACTTTTTGAGATACATTCAATTTTCTGCATCAAGGTATTTTAGTCATTGGCCATGGCTAAAAGCAATGATGTATTTCGTATGTTGGCTATTGAGGATAAGTTGGATGGTACCAACTACCCGTTGTGGGCTTATATGATGCGACATGTATTGGTTGCAAAAGGACTGTGGAACATTGTGCAGGGTGTTGAAAAACATCCTATCACACCTGCAATTGTACAACTGCAGGTACTAAAGTTGATGCAGAAGGTGTCAAAGATGATGATATTCTGCATATTCCTATTCGTGTTGCGGTTTCTGCTGCACCTACTGTAGAGCAGATTTGTTGGGATGGCAGAGATGCTCAGGCACATGCATTGATAGCTTTATCTGTCAAACATGCCATTATTCGTCACATTCGCTCTTGCAAAATAGATAAGGATCCTTGGGATACACTTACCACATTGTACCAAGCTAGGAATGAGGCTCATGTTGCTTACCTCCGAAAACAGTTGGAGAATGAGCACATGAATGAAGGTGATTATATGGACATTTTTCTAACAAAGATCAAAGACTTGAATGTGTATATGTGTGTGTACATATGTGCATATATATGTGTATAATGTATGTATATGCATGTGTATATGTATGAAACATGCATGTGTATGTGGATGCATTTCCATTTGCATCCATGTGCATGCATGTGGATGTGCGTATACATGTATTTACGTATATGTTAATATGTGTATGTGTATATATATATGCAATAATGCATGCATGTAAGTCTTTTTATGTGGTTGTAGAAATGTTTGTGCATATGCATGTGTATGTGTGTGTATGTCTAAGTGTATGTGCACATGTATCTGTGTGTATATATGTGTGTGTATGTGCATGTGTATATGTGTATATGTGTGAACATGCATCTTCATCATGTATAAGTGTATATGTGCATATCAATAAGTGTGAGTATGTTATCTAATGAAAATAACACAATTCAAATGATATACAAAGAATAGAAATTGTACTTACAATAATTAGCCATACTTTTTGCTTGATTGGCTTCTAGAATAACCTGCAATAAAGAGAGAAAGGAGAGAGAGAGAGAGAGAGAATTCAAAGAGAGAAAGATGTAGAAAGAGAGAAACAGAGATAGAGAGAGACAATAAGATAGAGCTTAGGCAAAACAACAATTTTGCATATCTTTGTTTCAGCTCATAAGCGCAGCGCAATTGCGATCATTGGAGAGCTCTTCGATCAGATGCGTGAAAATGCCGATCGAAGAGCCTCCAATGTTTTAATTTTTTTTCATCAACAGACCGTCGTATAAGCAATGGTAACGCGTTGTAAAAACCACTGGAATTGGCGTCGCATAAGCGACATTTTTTAGCGTCGCCTTAGCAATGCTCTATGCGAGCGTCGCACACCCCATCGCACCATACATTGAAAAAAACGTCGTTTTGTTCATCATTAAAAAATTGATGGTTCGCACGTGACGCTCATTGCAACGCATTTTGCAATTTTATAGTGATGAGATTGTGTCGCCTTAACCGTCGCTATGCGCCCGTATTCCTTGTATTGAGAGTCAGGCTTTACCACATAGTTTCTGGCTTGAGGCTGTCATGTGTGCAACATATGTACTAAACAGGTGTCCCACTAAAGCGCTACAATCTGTCACTCCATATGAGGCTTGGCATGATCGCAAGCCATCTATTGCACATTTGCATGTTTTTGGTTATTTGGCATATGCATTAGTGCCTGAACAACATCGCAAAAAATTGGATGATAAAGCAGTAAAATGTATTTTTGTTGGGTACAGTTCTGAAAGTAAAGGCTATCGTCTGTATCATCCATAGACTAAACACATTCTAGTTAGCTGTGATGTTGTTTTTGTGGAAGATGTTATTCAACCATTGCTTTCATGTACTAAGGAGACATCTATTAGCTCCAAAGACATCTCTGATACTTTGCTGCCTCTTTTTACAGATAAATAGTCTAGTGCTGGTCCTAATGAGGCAACTTCTCAGCCTTTGCAGGTTCCATGTGATGATGCAGATCATCCCATTTCTGATGCAGATTTACATGATGCACTTGTTGATGAGAGAGCTGACATTGAGGAGGCAAAAACTATGTCAAAATGGTTGGTGCAAACTTTGGATGACAACAAATTAGATGCACCTCTATCATATCGTACTTGATCATGCTCTTATAGTGCCTCTTTTGCATCAGATTGCTATGCTATGGCTGCATCTAGTCTCTGTGATGAGAATGAGCCTGTTTCATTTGACGAAGCACAAAATTAAGAAAATTTGATGGCTGCTATGCAATCTGAATATGATGCTATAATGAAGAACGATACTTGGTCTTTATGTGACTTGCCTCCTGGAAAGAAGGCCATTGGCATTAAGTGGGTTTACAAGCTGAAGTGTAAGCTAGGCTTGTTGCAAAGGGTTATGCACAGGAAAGAGGTGTTGATTTTGATGAGACCTTTGCACCTACATGCCATATGACTACTGTTTGGAGCATCTGTGCACTTGCAGCCCATCATGGTTGGAATGTACATGAGTTGGACATTAAAACTGCATTTCTAAATGGTGACTTGCATGAAGAAGTGTATGTTTTTCAACCCCGTGGCTTTGTGTAGAAAGGGCATGAAAACCAGGTGTGTAGGCTAAAGAAGGCATTATATGGTTTAAAGCAAGCACCACGTGCTTGGTATGAGAAGATACATGCCTATCTGATTGCACATGGTTTTGAGAACAGTCCAACTGAAAGCACCTTATATGTTAAGCATGCTAATGATGTGCTCCTGATCATTGTTGTCTATGTTGATGACATACTGCTCACTGGTCTTATTGAGAAGCATATTGCTGATTTTAAGGCTGATTTGCATGCCTCATTTGAGATGTCTGTTTTGGGGCATTTGCATCACTATTTGGGCATTCAATTTGTGCAAGTTGATGGTGGAATGGCTTTGTGTCAAACGAAATATATTGACACATTATTGCAGCGTTTTGGCCTTGAAGACTATAAGCCTATTGCCACTCTTATGGAGACAGGTTTACAATTGAGTCTTCATGATGCTGGAGATGCATTTGATGTTGTCCTCTATCAGCAGGCTGTTGGATGCCTGATTTACTTATGCATTACTCAGCTAGATATTCAGTTTGTTGTCTCACAGATGAGCAGGTTTATGCATTGCCCAGATGTCAAGCATTGGCAGGCGGTTAAGCGCATCTTTCACTACTTGAGTGGTACTCGGCTACTTGGGTTGTTTTATCCCAAGGGTGGATCACTACTGCCAGATTTGCATGATTTTTCTGACTCAGACTAGGCTGGTTGCTATGACACTCGTGTGTCCACTAGTGGCTTTTGCTTCATGCTCAGTAGCTCATGTATATCTTGGTTGAGCAAGAAGCAACCTACTGTGGCCACTTCCAATTGTGAGGCTGAGTATAGGGCAGATTTCACAGCTACTATTGAGTGTGTGTGACTCAGACGCCTTATGGCTTATTTGGGTGTTGGTCAATCTTCTACCACCACCATCTTTACTAACAGTCAGAGTGCATTGGCAGTTGCGAGGAACCCTGTGTTCCATCCTCGCACTAAGCACATTGAGGTGCATTATCATTATGTCAGGGAGAGGTTCTCTGCTGGGGAGATCAGCTTGGCATATGTGCCCACGTAGGAGAACATTGCAGACCTTTTCACAAAGGCTTTGCCTAGGGAGAAGTTTGAAGCTTTCCGCAAAGCTTTGGGCTTACTTCCTTTTGTGGAGTGATTTCCACATAGCTTGGCACTTCCTTATACATGAGTGCAAGCTACTTGTTCACCGCATCACTCCCAGGGGGGATTTGTTGATATATTTAGGTAGTGATGTGTGTGAACACTCTAAGACTGTTGGGGCACTTTTTTCCCTCTTTAGGAGGTTTTTTCCCTCCCCCCCCCCCCTTGTATATACACCTATTGCCCTAATGGGCTACTTATCTTTGTACATTCTCTAGTAATACATTCAGTATTGTGTGTTTTGCTCCAAGCTTCTTCTTCTTCCTTGTGCTATTCGCGTGCTTCTGCAGACATCTAACTCCAACAGTGCAGTACTTTGGATATGTACTCACTTTGAGACAAGTATATGCATCTTTTAATCCTATCACGAGTAATACAAATGCCAAGACTATGTTTTCCATCCCCCAAATCATTCATATCAAATGTTTGATTCAACTTCTTTTTGAGAATTGACAAGTCATAAGAGGACGTCCCAATAATCAACATATCATTGACATAAAGTATCAAGCATATCAAGCTGCCATTTGATCATCTCTTTGTGTAGAGACAATGATTCTCATTGCTTTGAGAATAGCCTTGAGACTTCATAAAAGCATCAAATTTTTTGTAGCATTTTGTAGGGGGTTGTTTAAGTCCATATAAGCTCTTCTTCAGCTTACAAACTAGAGTTTCTTTGTCACGAACTACATAACCCGCTGGTTGTTCCATATGGATCTCATTTGTAAGATCTCCATGCAAGAAAGCATTTTTCACATCCATTTGGACTAGCTTTAATTCCTCCATTTCAAAAAATCCGAGAAACATTTGAAGCGTAGTCATCTTGACCACTAGAGAGAAGATTTCCTTGAAATCAACACCATGTTGTTGTTTAAAACCCTTTGCAACAAGTCGTGCTTTATACTTTGGAGAAGCACTATCTAATGTGAATTTCAACTTATATACCCATTTACATGGTAAATCTTTCCTGCCCTTTGGCAAAGGTACTAAATTCCAAGTACCATTCTTGTGAATAAAATCCAACTCACTCTTCATGGCATGCTCCCACTTGATATGATCCTTTGTCCGCATAGCCTCTTTGTAGTAAGAAGGCTCACTAGCATTTGTCAGCATAACAAAATCTAAACCTAGAACATATCTATCAGGTGGATGTGAGACACGTGCATAGCTTCTCAATGGTTGTTGAACAGGAACATTTGTAGATTGATCTGATTGGACATTCTCTTAAACATCCCTATGTGAAACATTTTTATGCATGCTAACCAGAGGACTAGTATCCTCAAACACCAATCTTCTCACTTAAACCTCCTTTATGGGTTGTTTATGCATCTTAGATTCATTGAAAATTACATCACTATTGATCACTGATTGTTTTTTAGGATCCCATAAGTGATATCGAAATTGTCCTTCTCAACCATATCCAAGAAAAATGCATTTCTTTGAATTATGATCTAGCTTTTGTCTAAGATTCTTGGGTATCTGAACATATGCTTCAGACCCAAAAAATGGATGATGATCATAATATGGTGGCTTCCCTATCCATAACTCTTGTGCTACTTTCAGAACTTTGGTAGTACTATGTGAAAGGTTAATCACATGAATTATAGTCAATACTGCTTCTGTTGAAAAGCCTTTTGAAAATTTTGCATGATGTAGCATAGAAACTACTCTATCCTAAATAGTTTTATTCACCCTTTCTACCACACCATTTCGTACTGGGGTATAATGAGTTGTAAACTCTCAATGAATTCCTCTAGACTCACACAAAAGGCTGAATTCATGTGAGCTATACTCACCTCCATTATTTGAACGTAAAGCTTTGAGCTTAGTTCCTTTTACACTCTCAACTAAAGCAAGGCATTTTTTGAAAATAGGAAATACCTCATCCTTTGATTTGATAGGATGTATTCAGACTTTTCTAGTAGCATCATCTATGAAGTGACAAAGTAAAGAGAACCACCTAATGACTTTGTGGGCATAGGACCACACACATCTGTATGAACAAGATCTAAAGGCTAAATTGAAGAGTCAATGTGATTTTTATGCACATTCCTAGTTTGCTTTCCATATTGACAATGCTCACAAAATGAAAAATCAGAGAGAGATAACATAGGTAAGTAGCCAGACCGAGAAAGATTTTCCGTTCCACTACGAGATGTGTCCGAAACGGCCATGCCAAAAACAAGCCATAGGCTATCCAGTAACAACTAACAAGTGTTCTTTGTGTGATACAAAAAAAGGATAAAGTGAGCCAACTTTGCTTTCTTTTGCAATAACCATATTCCCCTTTGATATGTGAAAGGATTGAGCATAGAAAACCACCTTATAACCAAGGTCATCAAGTTGACCAACTAACATCAGACTACATGATAACTGAGGTACATGGTGTTGGTGTGTGTAGAAGTGTGAGAGACACACGAGAAACACACACAAGGATCACAAACACAACAAGACACATAGAGAAGATGGATGGTTGGAATAGCTCTCTCTATTGACGATGAATTGAACTGAACTAAGAGCTGAATAATATCCCTAAGTATAAAGTACCACCACATATGAGTGAATCATTGTGTACCTAAGTCGTGAAGCCTTACGGACTAGTGTCGACGAGACTAGACCTCAATCACCCCACAAGTGCATATAGTGGTGGACCGATACACGTTTAATTATCAATCTGAGGAGCCATATGAACCAAGTGTATGAAGACATGTGTGCACAAGATGGAAGTGAAGTGACTAAGCTACAATGCATGTGGAAAGACTTAGCTACTTCTTTAACTCACTTATCCTCTGAAAATATATGCCGCGATACCATTTACAGTAGTAAGCACAAATTCAAACTTTTCTCTCAACTCCAAACTCTGAATATGGGCAATATGGGTTCATTTTGAAGCTCTCGATGAGATGCATCTATTGGTGTATTTTCACTTGAATCTGACAGACACACTTCAAGTTATGAGAAAAATAGTGAATGGTGGGAAGCACCAACACTCACTCCACAACTCCTAATGGCTCACACACACACTACAATAGTTCAAAAGTGATGGGAAGGGATAGATAACAATACTACACACAGATTCCAAGCATTACACACACACAAAAGATCATCCAGAAGGAGGAAATCAGCAAGAAAGAAGCAAATTTGAAATTCTTATTCAATTCTTCACATGGCAAAAAATCTCTTACAAGAGTCACAAAGTGACTTATATACATGTGCCCTAAAAATGGTTCTTTCACACAAGAGACCGGCACTTTATTGACTAACTCTAATTTCCTACTATTTGACAAGAGTTATGTTACAATGAGATGGGCTTATGCATCTAGAGGACTCCTCTAGTGCATTTACATAGCGTCGAGGGAATTTCATCTGATTTTGAAGAAGAAAATTTATGTTCCTTAATTTGAAAATTTTGGGGCTCCTTTTTTGTGCCTCTTTTCTGTGCAACAATCTCCCCCTCTTTGTCTCTGTTGTCCCTTGATAGGCTTTGCTTTTTGTCTACAGCTTGTCTATAGCTCCTTAGTACATGCACCCAATGGTCGAAGAAGCGATAAGGATTGTCAGATAGTTTGTTACTTTATCCGAACTAAGTCCTTTGCTTCTGTAATCCCCTTGGTATTCCGTACATTCATAAATATGGGTAATTGTGTTAAGTCGGGCTGCCACACATGCAACGAGTGGCTAAGAATGTGATATTCTTGGTCACTCTCTTCAACTTTTCAACCCCGACCTCTTTCTAACTTTTGGACTTCGGATATTGCTTTGTTCTCACACATCTGACCATGTTGTATTTTTTGGAGCTTGTTTACTTCTTTCCACCACACACACCTAGTGGATGAGGAAGTTGTATGCAACCTCCCTTGAAAGGTCCTGGAATGTTGTCCTTTATTTCCACTCTTCGAGACCTGGTCCTTTTGTGTTGTAGCGTGATGCGTGCCTCTATGGGGCTTTGGGCAGTGGGTGGTTCTTTCTTAGTGAGCTGCTTTATTCTTTGATCTTCTTCTTCTTCTCTTCTTGCTTGACTCTCCGCCCACAATCATGTATGTGGTAACATGGGGAAAAAACATCTAGCCAACACTAGATTAAAAAGTGCCCATGTATAAGGAAAAGGTTCACATCAAAACTACGCGAGGAACACATAAGTGTAACAAACCCCCTTGGAGCGAATGATGTGAACACATACAGGGAGTGATAGATCATCCCCCATAAGGTAATAAGCCTAAAACTTTGTGAAAAACTTCAAACTTCTCCCATGGAAGAGCTTTGGTGAATATGTCTGCCACATTATCTTCTGTAGGCACATATACCAAATCAATATCTCCTACATGAAGGCGCTCTCTCACATAGTGATAATGCACCTCAATATGTTTGATCCATGCATGAAACACTTGGTTTTGTGCAACAACCAATGCACTCTGACCATCAGTGAGAATATGCGTAACAACATCAATCTCCATGCAAAGATCCATCAATAGGCATCTCAGCCATATAGACTCCACTATAGCTGTGAAAACTACCTTGTACTCAGCTTCACAACTCGATGTTGCCACTGTAGGTTGCTTCTTACTCAACCAATATATGCATGAGTCTCCAAGGAAAAAGCAATTACCACTAGTGGACATGCAAGTATCATAACAACCATCCCAATCACTATCTGTAAAAGCATGTAAGCATGGCTAAATATCTCTGCCATAAAAGAGACCTAAGCTCAAAGTGCCTCTAAGATATCTAAACACACGTTTCACTACTTGCCAATGCTTAGTGCCAAGGCTATGCATGAATCGACTCAACTGGGAAACTACATACTGTATATCCGGCCTTGTGTTGCATACTTGAGGATGTATGTATGGTTGAAAATGAGTCAGTGGATGTGTATGTGACACGCATCAATAACTTGAAAGAGCAATTGACAAACATAGATGAGATTATTCTGGATGCATCACTCATTTCTACATTGTTGAAAGGATTAACAGAATCTTTTCAAACCTTTGCTACTACACTCCATTTGGTTGCAAAAGGGAATCCTAATATATATGCATTTGATGAGGTTGGGTCTCTTCTTTTGCAAGAAGAGCAATCTAGAGTGAATAAGATTGGTTTGATTGAGGGAATGCAAGCACTTGCTATATCACAAAAAAGGAAAAGCAAGTATGGTTCAGCTTTGGGTTCATCAAAACCAAAGCCTCAACCTTCCTCTTCCACTCATTCCTCTAAGGATGGTGATTTGTGAAAGAACTTGGAGAAGCTTGTCGAAGGTAGAAAAGTGCGTTTCAAAGTGATGAAGTTTGGTCAAGCCAACCGGCACAAGACCAGCCCTTGAGCTTTTGGAGACTCAAATAGACCTTATAGGCATGCTATAAGTGCAAGGAAACACACTATGTACCTTGGAGTATCAAGGAGAATGAGTCGATACAAAACAGATAAGTTCGCGGGTCGACTAGCTCAAAAAAACTTACTATCTATGGAAGAGACAATGAACTTCAAATGCCCATAGCGACCAGCGTGATTACAATTAGAAAAAATCCTTTTATGGGAGTGATACACATAGGGTTGAGTGTATGGAATGCACAAAAGTATAAGGAATAAGCAAAATATGCTACAGGAATGAATGCGACATTCACCGGTGGTACCTCCTATTTTTCAGGAATACGCAGAGATTGACCCCGAGGCCGAAAAACTGAGATTTCTCCAAATCTGCTGAACCAAATGCTTTGAAAATTTACAGGCATAAACTAGACACTAATACCTTTCCAATGAGTCCTTTGCACTCAATTTGGAGCTCTGAGGAGAGAGCAGCAGCCTCTGCAAGATTACTGTTGGCGAAGAAGATGATGCAGAAATTGAAGGAGCAAGACAATGATGGTCACAAGTGTATGTATATTGCTTTCATGTATTTTACAAGTGATTCCAAGTCTTTATATAGACTCTAAGAGTGTTCCACGACTTTTACAACTTGCATTTGAATTCAATGAAGGTAGGAATGGTTGTTGGAGGGAATCAAATCACTTTCCTACAATCAAGGAAAAAAGTCAAGATCTTGATTGATCTATTTTTAGGTGATTGATTGCTTGATTGAATGCAACCTCAACCACCACAAATTCGTGGAATATGGGCTCTATATTGTACCTTTACATGTGTAAAGCTCAAGGCTTTTACAATGGTAAATGAGCCATCAAAAATCTCTCAAAAAAATACAATAAATGAGCATATGAAAAAGAACTCTCCAACGGATATTCTTTCGATGCGATATCCTTTGATGTAGATCAAATCCACCTCAAGCATAGTGTAAGCTTGATGTTCCAACAACTCCCCCTCAAGCTAAAGTATGCTTGAGTCTTCATTCTCTGATAGGTTGAATACCTGCCATAGCTTTGAATCTACAAAGCTTTATTCCATCAAGTGCCTTCGTCATCATATCTACTACTTGCTTTTCAGTCGGAACAAAAGAAATGTCAATCTCCTTTGCCATGAGCTTCTCCCTGATGAAGTGATAATGGACTTCTATATGCTTGGTTCTCGCATGAAAAATAGGATTTGCCGCTAGATGCATGGAACTTACATTATCTCCAAATATGTGAGGTTTGGAACTCACAAGTCCCAAATCTGTATACAATGCTTTTAACCATATTGCCTCTTGAGTTGCTATGGTCAAGCCTCTGTACTCTGCTTCAGTTGAGGATAAAGCAACTGTTGGTTGCTTCTTGGAACTCCATGACACTAGCTTCGAACCTGCAAATGCTAAGTAACCAGATGTACTTTTTCTATCATCCTTAGCTCCTGCCCAATCTGCATCTGAGTAGATTTTGATATCCAAATCGGAAGAGTAAGGATAGAATATACCTTCGTTGATTGTACCTTTGAGATACTTAAGTACTCTCTTAGCCGCATCCATGTGTGGTCTTCTCGGTGAGTGCATGAACTGACTAAGCACTCCCACACTATATGAGATGTCTGCCCTTGTGTGAGTAGCATATATCAAGCTACCTACCAAGCTTTGATACTCTTTTATGTCTTCAATTTTCTCACCTTCATAAACACTAAGTTTATGATTCATCTCCAAAGGTGTACCTGCAGGTTTAGTGTTCTCCATTTTGAACTTGAGAAGAAGATCCTGAATGTATCTTCTTTGAGTCAAATACATTCCTTCATCTGTGTATATCACCTGCATACCTAGGAAATATGTGAGCTCACCTAGGTCACTGATTTTGAACTCCTCTTGCATGTGTCTCTTGATCCTTTGAATGCCATTTAGATCATCACCTGTCACAATAATATCATCTACATATACACATAGATAGATAACCTCATTGTGATCCCTTTTGATGAATAGAGAAGGATCGGAGCTGCTAGCTTTGAACCCTTGGTCTTGAAGATATGTAACCAACCTGTAATTCCAAGCTCTTGGAGCTTGTTTCAATCCATACAATGCTTTCTTAAGTCTGCAAACATAAGATGGATGATTAGGGTTTTCAAAACCTGGTGGTTGTGACATGTATACCTCTTCACTTATCCAACCATTTAAGAATGCATTTTTCACATCAAGTTGGAGGAGTCTCCAATTCCTTGCAGCAGCTACACTTATCAATGTCCTGATTGTAGTCATCTTTGCAACTGGTGAGAATGTTTCCTCATAGTCTATACCATGAGTTTGTGAGCATCCTTTGGCAACTAATCTTGCCTTGTACCTGCAAACTGATCCATCTGAATTTCTTTTAACTTTGTATACCCATCTGCAACCAATTACCTTTTGATTCGGCGACATTGGAACCAAATCCCAAGTGTCCATTTCCTTCAATGCATCTATCTCTTCGTTCATGGCCTTTTCCCAATTAGGGTTTCCCTTTGCCTCTTCATAGGTTGAGGGTTCCTCTGAAATAGAGTCTTTTGCCAAGTAGATTGAATGCTTTGTAACAAATGTGGAATCATATCCATACCTTTCTGGTTGTTTCTTCTCTCTTGCTGATCTTCTAGGTACTTGTTTGGAGCATTCTCCAACCTCTTGCATCTTTGCTTTGCCTCTTGACTTCCATAGCTTGTAATCCCTTTCTCTTTCATCTTGGTCATCGTCTGTATCACTTCTTGGATCCTGGACCTGTGTATCATGCTTCCTTCCTAATTGATGAGAGTCAGAATCAAGATCATATGGTAGTGTTACCTTTTGTTTGTCTTCATCATACCAAGACCTGTGTTCTTCAAACACAACATCTCTACTTGTAGTGAATTGCTTGGTTGAAGGATTGAAGAACCTGTAACCCATCTGAGTTGAATCATATCCAATAAACACTGCCTTTGTTGCCCTTTCATCTAGCTTACCTCTTATTTGTGATGGTACATGAACATAAGCTAAACAACCAAAAACCTTGCAATGTCCAAGACTAGGTTTTCTTCCATGCCATGCTTCATAAGGAGTCATACCTTGAAGTGATTTGGATGGTAGTCGATTGACAAGGTACACTGCAGTTGAAATAGCTTCTGCCCATAGATAATGTGGCAACTTCTTCTCTTCAAGCATTGTTCGGGCTGATCCAACCAATGTCTTGTTTCTCCTCTCTGCAATTCCATTTAGTTGAGGAGAGTACCTGGTAGTCACTTCCCTTTTGATACCTTTATCCTGCAAGAACTCATCAAAATCTTTGGAGAAGTATTCTCCCCCTCCATCAGATCTGAGCTTCTTTAGTGATCTACCTGTATGATTCTCCACATGCGCAAGATACTTCTTGAAGCAATCAAACACTTCATTCTTACTCTTGATAAAGTATAGAATAGTCCACCTACTATGGTCGTCAATAAATGAGACATAATACCTTGATCCTGCCAATGAAGGTTCTTGACTTGGTCCCCATACATCTGTATGTACTAAGTCCAATAAGTTGTTGTGGATGTAGCCTTTGTGGTTGAATGGTTGTCTTTGTGCCTTCCCAATCTGACATGCATCACACCTGTTGATCATGTGTTGCTTTGATATGTTCGGCAGTCCTAGAACACTTTGATCCCTGCATATATCCTTCAAGGTTCTTTCATTCACATGAGCAAGTCTCTTATGCCACACTTCAAGCTCACTTAGGGTTTGAGACCCAAAGTTGAATAGAGCAATGTTCCTGGTTTCTCCTACTTCAAAAGTAAAGAGCCTACCATGCTTCTCACCTCGGGCTATCTTCTTGAAGCCTTGACATGGATCTTCCACAAAAGCTCCATGTTGGGTGAACCTAACTTGCAAGCCTTTTTCAACTATTTGGCCTACACTTATTAGGTTTTTAGTGATAGTGGGTACATAGAGAACCTTACTCAGAATGTTTGTCCTGCCATTGGAAGCTTTGACATTGCCAATCTTCTCCACATTGTGCTTCGTGTCATCCCCTGTTTGCACTTCATGTCTATGCTTTGGACTTTCCAAATCAGATAGAAGAGCAATGTTGCCTGCAACATGATTCGAACATCCTGAATCTATGTAGAACAAATGATCATCTTCTTTACCTTCTTTGTGGCTTAGATTCATGAGAAGCAAAGAGTCTTCATGTGGTTGATCTTCTGAATAATTGTTGTAGTCCCTTCTATTATAGCTTCTATTGTTGTTGTTGAAGTTGTGTCCACCTCGGCCTCTATTACTGCCATATCCACCTCTTCCACTTCCTTTCTGGGTCTTCCCATTGAACCAGCAATTCTGAGTGGTGTGGTTGGTCTTATCGCATATGGCACAAGGTTGAACATTCTGACCTTTCGCTTTGTCTTGCTTCGGTCCTTTCTTCTTCCCTTTCCACTTGCTCTTGCTTGCGAAGTTAGCTTGGGAAGTCTCTTCTTCATCTTCTTCCTTCTTCTTGCCTTTCTGCTTCTTATCCTTCTTATCTGCATATAGAGCACTAGATGAATTTCCATGATAAGAGTTACCTTCCTTTCTGCTATTGTTGGCTTCTTGATTGAAGAGTTGTCCAAGAAAGATGTTGAAGTCTGGAGTCCGCACATCCATGATGAGATCATAAGCCGTCGTGAAGGATTGCCATTGCTTATCACTTCGAATGCCGTTGAGAATTTGCCTCATGATGAACTCTTCTTCAATTAGCTCTCCAATGGATGCTAACTGATCCGCAACCTCCTTGACCTTGGTAACAAACTCTGTGATGGTTTGTTTGGGTGTCTTCTTCATTTGGTTGAACTCGTTCCAAAGATGATTCTTTCTTGCTTTGGTACTAGCAGAAAAGAAAGTCTCCAGGGCATCCCAAGTCTCTTGAGATGTCTTGCATCCTCTAATATGTGGTAATAGAAAGTCAGAGATAGAGTTTAGTATGTACGACCTTGCTTGAGCATCCCGTGCGCACCAAAGTGTGAGCTTATCTGTCTCCTCTTGTGTAGGTCCTCCCATGGATCTCGGAATAGGCATAGCTTCATCACCTGCTACAATTCCATAAAGATTTCTACCTTGCAAGTAGGCCTCCATTCTGATTTGCCAAGCCGCATAGTTGTGTCGATCAAGCTTCTCGATCATTGAGGGAAAGCCGTCACCCATCTTGAACTAGCTCTGATACCACTGAAAGAACTTGGAGAAGCTTGTCGAAGGTAGAAAAGTGCGTTTCGAAGTGATGAAGTTTGGTCAAGCCAACCGGCACAAGACCAGCCCTTGAGCTTTTGGAGACTCAAATAGACCTTATAGGCATGCTATAAGTGCAAGGAAACACACTATGTACCTTGGAGTATCAAGGAGAATGAGTCGATACAAAACAGATAAGTTCGCGGGTCGACTAGCTCAAAAAAACTTACTATCTATGGAAGAGACAATGAACTTCAAATGCCCATAGCGACCAGCGTGATTACAATTAGAAAAAATCCTTTTATGGGAGTGATACACATAGGGTTGAGTTTATGGAATGCACAAAAGTATAAGGAATAAGCAAAATATGCTACAGGAATGAATGCGACATTCACCGGTGGTACCTCCTATTTTTCAGGAATACGCAGAGATTGACCCCGAGGCCGAAAAACTGAGATTTCTCCAAATCTGCTGAACCAAATGCTTTGAAAATTTACAGGCATAAACTAGATACTAATACCTTTCCAATGAGTCCTCTTGCACTCAATTTGGAGCTCTGAGGAGAGAGCAGCAGCCTCTGCAAGATTACTGTTGGCGAAGAAGATGATGCAGAAATTGAAGGAGCAAGACAATGATGGTCACAAGTGTATGTATATTGCTTTCATGTATTTTACAAGTGATTCCAAGTCTTTATATAGACTCTAAGAGTGTTCCACGACTTTTACAACTTGCATTTGAATTCAATGAAGGTAGGAATGGTTGTTGGAGGGAATCAAATCACTTTCCTACAATCAAGGAAAAAAGTCAAGATCTTGATTGATCTATTTTTAGGTGATTGATTGCTTGATTGATTGCTTGATTGAATGCAACCTCAACCACCACAAATTCGTGGAATATGGGCTCTATATTTGTACCTTTACATGTGTAAAGCTCAAGGCTTTTACAATGGTAAATGAGCCATCAAAAATCTCTCAAAAAAATACAATAAATGAGCATATGAAAAAGAACTCTCCAACGGATATTCTTTCGATGCGATATCCTTTGATGTAGATCAAATCCACCTCAAGCATAGTGTAAGCTTGATGTTCCAACAATTTGCACAAGAAGAAGAGATGCAAATATTGTCGGAAGGCTGATCATACTATTGATGAGTGTAGAAAGCTTGCTAAGTGCAATGAAAAGAAGAAGAAATCTGACATGTCTATTGCTAAAAATTCAGCAAATGCAAAGAATGATGAAGCTAACATAGCCCAAGATTTTTGGGCATGTGTTGTTACATGTCATTATGATGCATCTTTGCATTCTAAATGTATGGTTGTGAGTGAGGTTGATTTAGATTGGTTCTTTGATAGTGGTGCTTCAAAGCACATAACATCATGCAAAAGATTTTTTGCCTCTTTGAAAGATGCACCCAAAGGAGGACGTGTGGTGTGTGCAAACATTGCCTCTTATCCTATCATTGGAGTAGGAGAAATTGAGCTTACAGTTGCAAATGGAGGTGTGATTCTCTTGAAAAACGCATTGTATGTGCTCCATATCAAGAAGAACTTAATTTCAGTTCTCTTGATTGCCAAAGCTGGACTTCATGTACACTTTGTTGATGATAAGTGTATGGTCCATGATTTCATCAATGGTGATGTTATCGTGATGTCCGATACATTTTGTAATGGTTTGTATCACATGGATACATACAAGAGGGCTGCCTTGAATGCCTTGGTTGCTCATACTTCTTCCATGGCTGAAATGGAGCTTTGGCATGCTCATTTTGGTCACTTGAACTTCAATAGTTTGCTTTATTTGCAAAAGAAGGACATGGTTATTGGTTTTCCAACACTTGAGTCCATTGAAAAGTATGCATGTGAAGGTTGCATTGTTGGAAAAATGCATCATGCTTCTTTTCCAAAAGATAATCATACACACACTACAAGAAAATTGCAGCTTCTTCATAGTGATGTATGTGGTCCCATCAAGACTCTATCTTTAGGGAAGCATGTATATTTTGTTACCTTCATTGATGATGCTACTTGAAATACATGGGTGTATCCTATGAAAGCAAAGAATGAGGTATTTTCTTGCTTCAAAGAATTTTTAGCTATGACTGAAAATTTTTCTTCACAAAAGCTTTTGACTCTATGCACGGATCGTGGTGGTGAATACATGTCACATGAGTTTAATGCTTTTCTTCATGAAAGAGGTATTTCACACTCAATGTACGGTGCCATATACACCTCAACAAAATGGTGTTGCCGAGCGGAAAAATAGAACTCTACTTGAAATGGCATGATGTATGGTTAAAGGAAAGCACCTTCCTGATAAGTTTTGCATGGAAGCGGCCATGTGTGCAAACTATGTGTTGAATCCCTGCCCTACAAAAGCATTGAGAGTCATCACTCCTTATGAGGCTTGGAATGGACATAAGCCCATGGTTACTCATGTGCGCGTGTTTGGTTGTTTAGCATATGCTCCTATGCCATCACAACAACATCACAAACTTGATGACAAGGCAAAGAAATCTATATTTGTTGGTTATAGTGCTGAAAGTAAGGGATAATGTTTGTACCATCCATTGACGAACGCAATTATTGTGAGTCGAGATGTGGTATTTGCTGAAAATTCAGTTTTCCCTCTATTTGAATGCAAAAAACAGCCAACAATTAGCTCACAAGATGTGTTTGATACACTCATGTCTTTGTTCCAAAATGGTGCACTTGACTATGGCAATATAGACCAGTCAATCGAGGTTCAAAGGGTTGAAAAATTCCAACAAAATAGAGTTGAAAATGTAGAGAATTTACAGTAAAACAAATTTTTAAGCCAAAAAATATCGAAAGTGTTGGAAATTTCCAGCCACATATGGCTGAACATTTGCACCAAAATATGGCTGAAAATGAGCATGAAATTCAGCCCACACATGATATACATGTTGATGATGTATTACATAATGAACGCATGTCTATCAACGGTGCACAAAGTATACTAAAGTGGCTGAAACAAACCTTGCAGGACAGCAAATTGAGTGCACCTTTACTTGGTAGAACAAGATCAAGCTCTCACCATGCATCAAGTAATTTTGTGGATTATTCTCGCTTTGATACCACTGTTGGGTGTGTGTAGAAGTGCGAGAGACCACACGAGAAACACACATAAGGAGCACAAACGTAGCAAGACACATGGAGAAGATGGATGGCTGGAATAGCTCTCTCTATTGACGATGAACTAAAATGAAGTAAGAGCTGAATAATATCCCTAAGTACAAAGTACTACCACATATGAGTGAATCATGTATGTGGTAACATGGGAAAAGACCTCTAGCCAGCACTAGAGTAAAAATTGCCCATGTATAGGGAAAAGGTTCACATCAAAGCTACACGAGGAACACATAAGTGTAACACATGGCATACATTATGCATAGTAAATTTTGAACCATTAATGAATTGCACAACCACACTTGCAATCCCCACAACGTCACACTAGTAAGAGTCACCAAGTCCCACGATACCAAGAGACCTTGCTTCATAATTAGAGAACCATTCTCTATGGGTGTCACATGGAAAGAAGCACTAGAATGTAGTAGCCACATGTGGGAAAGAGAATTAGCCATAAGAGCATTAATGGGAACAATATTGTCAAGTGTCAACACATCAATAATTAGAAATAGCATTAATTTCTTCAATCTTCACAGTCAAAGAAGATGGTGCAGGTAGCTATTTAACATTCCCATTGACATTTTGTCCTTTACCTTTAGCATTCTTTAATGCATAGAAATCTTTTTTCATGTGTCCTTTCTTGTGACAATAATGGCATTTGATATCCTCTTTCTTGATTTACTTCTACTCTTATTCCATTGACCATTTTATTCCTTGTTCTTGCTCCTACCATGTTGCTGATTCTTTCCTTGGTAAGAATCATGAACATTATATGCATCTCCACTCTGAGTGGCAACCATAGATTTTCTATGAATCTCCTCACTCAAGAGTGCTCCACATATGTCATCATAGACCAATTTACCACCAAGTGCACTATTGCTAATAGCTATGCAAAACGTATCCCATGATGATGGCAAGGTGCATAACAACAAGACTTGCTTTCATTTCAATATTCATATCCATTTTTTGAGCCTGTAACTTGGAGAATATAGCATCAAACTCATTTAGATGAGCAACAACTTTATCTGTGTCCTTTATGCAAAGTTCATACAACTTTCTCATCAGATGCACTTTCTTTGATGCTGTTTGTTCTTCACATGTATTGCATAACTTCTTCCAAAGTTCCTCTGCACTTTCACAGTCCAATACTATAAAGTAAACATGATATACCAGGTGCAATCAAATGGTAGACCTAGCGATTAATCCAACTCATCCCAATCATCTTCATCCATGTCAATAGGCTTCTTTGAGATTCCATTTACTAGCGTCCATTGCCTCCTCTGAATTAGTACATCTTTAATTTGATTCTTCCATAGAGCAAAGTTTGTGCCATCAAATTTTTGGACCTCAAAACTATTTTTGCCCTGGAAGTTATAGTTCCTCCTTAGAACATTGACACTAGACCCTAATCCACCAGATATGGCTGAGACCTCTGATGCCATGATGATAGAGAACTCAAAAAAGGATAACCAAGTGTCAGATTTTGGGAAAAAAATAGGAGAGTCTTCCCAAATGAATTAATGAGTAGTAATGATGCCATGAAGAGTCCAAACACCACGAAGGCTCAAAAAAAGGATAACCAAGTGTCAAATTTTGGGAAAAACATTAGGAGAGTCTTCCTAAAAAAATGAATTAATGAGCATTAATGACCAACCAAAAAGATTATGTGAGAATAAATGTGCTCACCTAATAAGTGTACCAAGGAGTAAATAACCACTATATAGTTGATAAAACCAAACAATCTAGAAAAACTTTGCCAGAGTATCCTCTGCAAAATGAGCATATGAGTAGTGTAAAAATCTCATAAAACTACAAGTACTTACATTTTAACCTGCATAGTGAATCATTGATTTCATTGCATATAATCAATTACCCAAAAGAAGCCAACTAGGCTTATCGGGCACCTATGAACAAATAGCATACATCTCCTATGAAGAGGCTGGGTAAGTCTTCCACCTGCATCAGTGAAGAGACCCCAACATCTGGGTGTCTCCTAATTAAGAAAACCTCACCAAGACCCTCTTTATGAAACGTAGAAGGCTTTACGCAAAAAACATTACTCCTATATCAATGACCACATGGACGTACATAAGCAATATACAAAAAAGCACATGTGGTGTGTATGTGCTCAATATAAACAATAAAATGGCACTGAAAAGGCTAAATTCACAACCCAAATACTAGCCAACAACACCTACAAGTGTTTTTCAACTCTGTTCTTTATGCTCAAAAACATGCATAGACTTGCAGTGGATGCTCCCACCACAACTAAAACCTTTCAAGAAACGTATAGGTTTACTAGTGTGGCTAAAAGAACTGCCTCAAAAGGTGAACATTCATTGTCAAAGAAGTACAAAGAGCACTCTTCTTGATGTTCTTGAACTGTGTAAAGAGTACTATGCACAAAAGTACTTCAAAATGGCCCCAAGTATCGAAAATTCTTCATTCTTTGAAAGCAAAGAATGAAGCTTTGAGGGCCCAAAACATGCTCAAGGTAATGTTAACCTTAGTCTTTCCCCTTCTTCAAACACCACAAAGTGTAGCTTAGTGGCAAGAAATTGCCAAATAAGTTAGCTTCCGGCGAACAGTATTGAGATAGGTGACCTCTCTAGAAGTATCAGGAACTTTTGTCTTCCTTGATCGTTGAGGTCCTCCCTCATGCGTAGCGAACAATGCCGACAATGACTTTGGTGATCGGATGACAAGGTATGCCAAAGTCTATGCCTTGGACAGCACCTTAGTCGTAAGCCTTGGATAAAGCTTGTGGCTAATGAGGCCACTATATGTTTTATTGAAGAACATACACAAAAGTGTCCGATGGCCATTTAGCCTTTCACATGGACACTAATGGTAACATTATGTATTTTTTCATAACATGCATCTGGAGCTTCCTTAAGACCATACAAAGATTTACACAAGCAAAAAACCATATGCTCTTGTCCTTTGATGGCAAATCTAGAAGATTGCTTCACGTAGACCTCTTCTTACGAATCTTCATTCAATAAAGTTGTTTCTATATCTATTGATGCTTTTTCCAACCATGATGTGCAACCAATGCAATCACATAATGAATGATAGTCATGCGTGAAGTAGTTACAAAAGTTTCCCCATAATAAATTCCATATTTTTGTGCATAACCTTATGCAACTAGTTTGGCTTTGTAGCAATCAATGCTATCACCTAGAATATTCACATAACTCTCAAGTACAATTTTTTGAATATAATCCAATTCCAGTTGCATATCATCCAATTTAAATCATTAGATGCATCATCAAAAGTGAGTGGCTTATCATTACATGCAGCTGCAATAAAAGATACATCCACAAAATCATTTGATCCATGGCAAGAGCTTGATCTTGTTTTGTCAAGTAAATAAGCAATCAATTTGCTATCTTGCAATGTCTTTTGTAGATTTTGCATTTTTTATAGATTTGTGTTCCTCATGTAATACATCACCAAAATGTACACCAAAAGTGGCTAGAATATCATGCTGATTTTCATCCATGTGTGGCTGCAAATTTCAGAAATTTCTAAGCATGATTTATTGGACATTTTCAACCATCTTTGGCCTAGAATTTTTGAGCCATCTTTGGCTAGAATTTTTTGGCTATGTTACTCTACAAATTTTGGGAAGTTTTAGCCATGTTTGGATGGAATTTTTCAGCAATATTTGGTTGAATATTTTCAGCCCTTTGAACCACATTTGGATGGTGTACATGGTCACAGTCAAGTGCATCACTTTGAAACGAAAGCAACTGCATATGCTAAACAACCAAATATGCACATATGACTAATATTGGCTTCCAATCATTCCAAACCTCAGAAGATGTGATGATTCTCAATGCCTTTGTGGGACAAGGATTCAATAGTTTGCAAACATGACCACTTCCATCCAAAAGTTATCTAGAAAATGCTTTCCTTTAACCATACATCATGCCATTTCAAGAAGTGTTCTATTCTTGCACTCCACAACAAAATTTTGTTGAGATGCATATGGCACTATACATTGGTGTGCAATACCTCTTTCAACAAAAAAAAGAACATTAAATTCATATGACATGTATGCACCACCACAATCCGTGTGAAGAATCAAAAGATTATTGTCACAAAAATTTTCACCCATAAGTAAACACAAAAATTTTCACCCATAAGTAAGCATATTTTAAATCAAGAGAATATCTCATTCTTTGATTTCATAGGATACACCCACCTATGGCATGTTGCATCATCAATGAAGGTGAAAAAATAAACGTGATTTCCAAAAGATGGAGTCTTGATCGGACCACATACATCACAATGAAGAAGTCGCAATTTTTGTGTAACATGTGTAGCACCATCTTTGGGAAAAGAAGCAAGATGTATTTTTATAAGTATAAAACCTTCACATGCATGATTTTCAATGGAGTTAAGTGTCTACAAGCCAATAACCATATCCTTCTTTTTCAAGTAAAGCAAACTATTGAAGTTCAAACGACCAAAACAAGCATGCCATAACTCCATTTAAGCCATAGAAGAAGGATGTATAAGCAAGGCATTTGAGGAAACTCTCTCATATGTATCCAAGTGATACAAACCATTACATAATGTCCACAACATTATAATAACATCACCATTGTTGAAATCATGAACCACACATTTGTTATAAAAAAAGTGTATGTGAAGTCCCACACTAGCAATAGTAGGAATTTCAATCAAATTTTCTTGATACTGGGTACACACAATGCATTCTTGAGAGTGAAAATACCTCTATTTGCCATACGCTGAATTTCTCCAACTCCGATAATAGGATAAGAAGCATTGTTTGCACATACAACATGTCCTTCCTTGTGTGCACCTTCAAAAGCTATAAAAAATCTTTTGCATGAATGATATGCTTTGAAGCACGACTATAAAAAAACCAATCCAAATTAGCCACAATAATAAATGTAGAATGTGATGATGAATCATAATGCCATGTAACAACACATGCCCAAACATATTGAGAAACATTTTCCTCATCATTCTTTGAATTAGATGTATTCTCAACTATAGACATGTCGAATTCTTCATCTTTTCATTAGGCTTGGAAAGCTCTCTACATTCATGAATGGTCTGTCTACTCTTTCGACAATACATGCATCTCTTTTTCTTTTGCATATCAGCATCAAGAGAGGAAGAAGTGGATGAGTGTTGGTGCAGATCAATCACCAATTGAATGTTTGAAGACTAAAGAATGAAGGATGAGATCAAGTCTTGAAGCTTGGAAGAAGGATACATTCAAAATATATGAGGAATGTACACATATGTACATAGTTCACTTAGATCTTTGATTAGTCATAGACTTGTACAAATTTATCTATAAATACCTTGAAAATGTCGAGGCGTGATATGAGAGCATATGTGAGAATAGATAGAAGTCAAGAAAGAGGAAGTAAGATGTCATGAGACATGTGAAAAGTTAGTTGAGTTTTCTCTCATCACTCAACTGTAACTTTCTGAGTAATTGAAGAATTATTGCGCCCGATCTTTTCGTGTCTGCTCCTTCTGTGGTAAATCATTTGTGAAATCCTTTTGAGGATATCTAAATGCATAGTTAATGAGTCTATGGCTTAAGTTTCAGAGTCTAATTGTAAACAGGCTAGGAGAATTGTTAGTAGGAACATTCATATGTGTTGAATGTTCACAGTTCTTTGAAACAGGCGCAAATTTCGATTTTAATCTTTTGATCAGTTCTCACTCCATAGTTTAAAGTTTTGTGCAAGTAAGCACTTAATCTTTAAGTTGGAAGGTAATCTACTCGTGGCTAGAAGCATTTGCTTAAACAGGTTTTGTACTGAGAGAATTGAAGTTAAGAAGTTAGGGGTGTCTAAATCGACTTCTCAGAAGTGCAGATTTAGACATAGGTAACTTGTGAAGTTGATTTCTCAAGTTATACTAAACCTTTTGAAGAACTTCAACTTGGAGGAGGTGCGTAACTTCTAGGCGACACTCCATACAAAATTTCATAGAAAACTTTACATGTTTGATAGGTCAATGAGAAGAAATTGTGCAGCAGACTTTCTGTGTTTTATCTTCTTCACAAAATTTTTTCAATTTTTGATAATTTGGAGATTGGACCTCTAATTTAGTGAAGGTTTTGACTTACTCTTGATATAGAGGTGTTCTAAATTTAAGAGTAGGTTGTTCTTTTGGAGATTAACACTCTCCATCAATGAGGAAGATTGAAGCTTTGGTTTTGATGAACCCCAAGCTGAACCATACTTGCTTTTTTCCTTTTGTGTAATAGTAAGTGCTTGTGTTCCCTCAAGAAAACCACTTCTATTCACTTTTGATTGCTCTTATTGCAAAAGAAGAGACACACCTCATCAAAATTATACATATATTGGATTTCCTTTTGCAAACAAACAAAGTCTAGTAGCAAAGCTTTGAAAAGATTCTGACAATCCTTTGAATAATGTAGAAATGAGTGATGCATTTGGAATGATCTCATCAATGTTTGACAATTGTTATTTTAAATACTTACTATGTGTACCATATACATCCACAGACTCAGTTTCTTTCACAAGTAGGTAATACATGCTTCATTATGCATGGCATACAAAGAAGTAGGTGTATCCCAAGGCTATCTTGAATTAGTGCATGATCATATGTGTGGAACTTTTTGCTTCACAAAGAACAATCAATGCATGAGCTTGAGCATCCTTTCCACTGCACCTATGTTGCTCTTGCATAGGTGGAGAAGGAATAATATTTGTACTTGAAGAAGAACATGAATATATGATAAGCATTCATAGTAGAAGAACACCATGTCACTTATCAACATTTGCCACTATATTCCATAATTGCTTTGCAATAAGAACATTCTTCATCATGTAAGAACACATTGGATAGTTGGTCTCAACATTATCCTCAGCTTGAGGCATGCCAAGCAAGTCATTATTGCTTTTAATTGCATATAAGAACTCAAAAGTAGCAAAATATGAACTTCAACAAAGTTGAAATGCAAACTAAAATGAAGCTCATAATCTACAACTCCGATGAAATTTTTGACTTCATGAATGGTTTTCAAAGGAGATAAAACCCAATGTGCCTATTGTAAATATTCTCTGAGTGTTAAGCCTTGTACTTCTATGTGCTAGAACCAATTTGCAATGTTAAAAGTGCACATAGTGATGGACACAAGAAATAATGGGTTGAGAAGGAGTTGAACTTGCTCTGATACCATTTTTGGGTATGTGAGTGAGTAAGGAAGCATGAATAGAAGTACACACAAGAGAAAAGAAGGAGATCAACATCTAGGTGATGTTTGAAAGAGCTCTCTATAGATCAATGATCACTAGCATGAAAATGAATGAAGTGAGAGCTATTAATGAATCCCTAAGTACAAAGTACCACAACATATGAGTATATTGTGTATTTGTGATTACATGGGGGAAAAACCTCTACCCATCTTAGAGTAAAAAGTGTCCATGCATGGAAAAACATCTCACATCGAAGCTTCTCGAGGGACACATAAGTGTAACATTTCCCAAGTAGCATTTGTAAGCTACTAGACACTCCTTGATGGCATGGTTCCTTAACCAATTTTGCCTCTAATCTAGTATCCTACATAGGGAATCATCCAAGCCCTCATTTTGCTACAAAAGAATAATACCTACTATTAAATTATTCTACCTAGATATATATTTCCTAAGTTTAGTAACTTGAAACATTGATGGTGTTGGTAGTAGCCAAAGGCACAGACGTAGAGGTAGCATGTGAAGGTGGACTACAAAGAGTCGTGGGGAGCCATGCATACATTTTTTTCTCAAAGAAATGTATTTGATATTACTCTTTCAAGACCCCAAACAATGATTTTTATCACTTTTGTAACATATGTATCATAGAAAGACAAAATTTTGTAATTAGCAGCTCCATTTTGTGCAAGTTGAGGAGTCCTCGAACTTGAGGAGCTTAGGTAGAACAAGCATACCAATTTTGGCTATTTTTAGACCTCGTTTAGACCTCCAAATAGTGCCTAAAACCTATTTTTTAACTATGCTAGACATTAGATGTGAAACCAGTCAAAACTACTCTAGAATCTATAAAAAGAGCTAGAGAGCTCATTTTTGAGGTTGGTTAGTGTGAACTTAGAGCAAATGTGAGCTTGTAATAGTGTTATTGAGCAGTAGAGTCTACTTTCAACCTTCCATTGTGTCTTGCTTGTTTCTTACTTGTGTGTGAATGTGTGTGTGCATATCCATGCTTCTCACCTTCACTCTCACTACTTCTTGCATTCATGATCTTCATATCACTCCTATCTCTTCCGTGGATTGACATTAAGGAGGTGGAGCTTCTTAACGTGCTGCTTACCATTGTGCTAGAGCAACATCAAATTTGGTGCCGTTGCCGGGGATCGAGTTCTAGGACGAATGCGTGATGGTAAGAGTATAGCAAGAATTGGCATTGGAAGGTAAAAATTTCAGTCTTTGTTGTTGTTTTTGAGTAGTTTTTTGTGTTTTTCATCTCTTACACTCCTCCTTCACCACGGCATCATCTTCTTCCACTCCAAAAAAAATAAAAAATTTTACCATATCCACCTATCCTCCTCATTTCCCTCATTTGTGCATGCGAGATAGAGAAAGAGAGAGAGAGAGAGACAGATAAAGAGAGAGAGAGAGAGAGAGAGAGAGAGAGAGAGAGAGAGAGAGAGAGAGAGAGAGAGAGAGAGAGAGAGAGAAAGAGAGAGAGAGCTTTTGAGTGCACATAGATGTGTGTGTTTTTGAGTGCTCTTGTAGGCACAGTGCTCGAGATCAATAGGAGAGCTCCAAAAAGGTGAGAAATTTGAATTTCTATCAAATTTGCCATAGGTGTCAGACCATCACGATGGTCTGACAAAGTCGACTTTTTGGTAAGCATATGATGGGCGCATACCATCGTGATAGTTGTGTTGACCATTGACCATCACGATGGGCTCATGCCATCATGACTACTCCTTAGCCAGACCATCACGATGACTCATTTTTGGACCATCACGATGCTTCACACCCTCCAACCATCACGATGGTTCCAGAGCATCGCGACGGTTCAATTGGACCATCGCGATGGTCCCAGACCATCGTGATTACCTTAGACCATCACAATTGTCTGCTTGAAACACCAAATTTAGGTTTTTGATTTTTTTCAAATATAAGGCCTATTTTGAGTGAATTTTTGAGTGATTAGGCATATTGAAGACCCCTTTCACTCATATTTGGAGAAAAGTCAGTCTACCTATTTTCACCCCTGAGAGCCTGAACGTCCATAACTTTCTCATTCGAAGTCCGTTTTTTGAGCTATAGGGCTCATTAGAAAGCCCTTTTTGAGTTCTACACACATCAATTGGTTTTTTCAAGAATAACGTGTTGATATTTAGATAGGACAAATTGAGGTTGACCCATCTGTGGGATTAGGAAAGCAAGGGGGCACTTGGGAATTTCATAAGGAGAAAAAGGGACCCTTAAAAGTGTATATATCAAAGTGTTTGATCACTGATTTAAGAATTGGCCTAAACGTTGGATTTGTATAGGTCTAGCAAGAGTCATCCAAGGGCAATGAAAGCAAGACAAAGGCGAACTAGGCAAGGCTTGGGAAGCATGACTTCTTGGGCATCAGAGCTATGAAAGAAGCTGACTCGAGCTTGGAAGAATACTCAACCCCCTCAGTCAATTATTAACTTAGGCTAAACATCTAGCATTGTGGATTGAATTAGGATGACGATAGGAATGCATCAAGTCCAAGAGATTTAATTTTTTCAAGTCCAAGAGCAAGAGAAAAGTGGGTGATATGAAAAACCTAAAGGAAAGAACTTAAATATGACAACGAGAATTCAAAAGTACAACGAAAAGTCAATTCCTGACGCACACATTGAGACAAGACAAGAATCTAAAGGAATTAAAAACAAGACAAGTGACTGAGAACAAAGGAACATTGACAACCCGAGTGTGCATTGGGTGATTAAGGGAGTAAATTCATGAACCTTAGATCGGGAAAGCACAGTCAGAACCAACGAAGCCTTAGATCATCAGAAGCAAGTGTAGGAACTACTACACGTTCATGGGCACAACAATTGAATAGCTACCCTTACGAGTTGGCCTTAGATACTAGTGAGTAAGAAATGGCTTTTAGCACAGACAGACCAAAAGGAGGGTTAAGCATAGCATATTTGGAAAGACCCGAAGGACCCTACAGGACCCCATTAAAATATGTCCGAACCAACCACCTAGGTGCTCACATCTATGAGGATGGTTTGAGAAGATCAGTGGTTCAGTTGCATAACCTTGACCAACCCATTGGACTAGAACATCTAGTGGTGAAATTTGAGAGAGATGCTTACATAGATAAATAAGGAAAAATGTACATCATAAGTACTCAACCTAACCATACCAATGAGTTTGGTGTAGTTAGTCCTGAGGCGGAAGCAAGAACCCAAGGAAAAGAACCATTAGGAGATGAACCTAGGACACCTCAAGGGAAATCTATACTGACAAGAGTACTAAACCCAAAATGGATCCCTTAGGATAATAGAAGCATCGAATGATTCTTGAATAAGGACATTGATGAAGCATTTTGGAGATACAAAATGGAACAACCTAGTGAGATAGGCTCCATTACGATTTACAAATTCAAGGACCTAGATACACCTGGAAAGGTTATATACTTGGACAATACCTCAGAACGAGTGTTTGTAGTATCAGATAATGCAAGACATGCCTATACATGGAGAGGCGAATTAGTGTTCCCCCTATCACGAGCAAATGTAAACACTAGCCATCATGGTGCCAAGACATCTGTAGCTCACGACACTCAAAGAGAGAAGAACAAAGAAAGGCCAGAAGTAAGTTTCACTCATCCCATAGGGAGGGACAGACCAACCATGGACACTGATAGATTGGAACAACAAAGGGAACCAATAATACTAGGTGGTAGAGATGATTTTCCTCTACCTAGACCCCGTGAACATCCAAGGATACTAAGACCCACTCAATTATTAAAGTCGATGAAAATTTACTTTGATGGGACAGGAGATCCCTACGACCATGTGGCTGAATTTAAGCAGGTGTTGCGAGCAGAGCAAGTAGAGGACATGTTCGCGCAATACAATGCTTTTGGACTCACATTAAAAAACACGGCTTTAACTTGGTTCCAACCATTGCAACAAAGGCAATTTAGAGATATTCATCACTTGTTAGAGACATTCATCACATAATTCTCTAAAAGTGGAATCAGTCATGATACTTCTTCATTGATTCATAGCTTCAAACAAACCCGTCAGAAACAATCAGACTTGCAGGACGTAGGTTTAGACAATATGTCGAGAGATGCCCAATGCAAGAACTACCCTCTCAGGCCAAGCAAGTATCTTTGTTTTTAGATGACCTCTTGAGCTCTAAACTACGATCCTATAACACTAGAGCAATGTGTACAAATTTGCATAGACATTGAGGACAATTTAAGAGATGAATTGGAACTTTCAAAGGTCTATAAAGACATAGATATCTCATCTCAATCATCCTCAAAGATTTCTAGCTCGATTAAAGACCTAGCAGAGAAAGTGACCCAGAAACTAGGAGTTTCTAGCAAACAAATGCCTAAGTTAACAACAAACAAACGTTGTTACTCCTATGGTGGTGATCATATGGCAAATGTGTGTCCCAGTGTAACACAACATCAGCCAACCCTAGTGGATAATACTGTACAATTGAGAGATGATACACAAATCACACGACACAAAATTGCCCATACAACAAACAAGTAGTGCAATCGAACTACCCGCAAGCATACCCCCAAACAGGTAGGTATCAAGGTCAATACAATGCTCAGCCTCATTACTATAGGCATCCACAGAACTACTCTTATGAGGCTAAAGAGAGACCACAACCCGTTTTAGCTCAGCAGCCACCATCCCTAGCTAATGTAATCTCAGTAAAGTATGCTGCTGCAGAAGAGAACCTCCATAGGGCTTTAGTGCCTTCTTCATCCCTGATCATTGATAGTGATCCTGATTCTAACAATTTTGACTCCACCCATGTAGATAGTCCACTTGCATATTACATGGAGTCACCAAAACATATGGAAACATATCAATATGATAGTCCACCCCTGGAACCTAGTTGAGAGCCCGACTATGCCAATATCATGTACACGAACCCTAACCCACGACCCCAGTGAAGACAGCCAAGACCACAAGGCCCTAGAGGACCATGTTTTAGGTGCCAAGGAGATCATTTCATTAAGGATTTCCCACATACTATAACATACAAGGTTTTTGTGTAGAATGTGGTAAAGAGCATGTCATAAGAGAGTGTCCGAAGAACCCTGCTAATGCCTCAAAAGTGATGCCCATTAATGTGATAGGTATTGTGCATAACTCGGATGGATCCAACCCAACATACGTGCATCCAACTGGTCGGGTACCACTCAAGTAGCAAAAGATGCGCTTAATCACTTGCCAATGATTGACACATGTGCAATGCATAAACCTTCTCATCTGAAGGACAACAAATTGAAGATCATGCCAGGTTATGCATAAGTAAATCAAACATCCAACAACTTGCTAATAGAGAACAACATCAAATGCATCTTCAACATCACAAAGACTCAACCATAAAACTATTGCCATAGGAGTGGCAATAGGTTTGCAATCTTCAAGGCTGAAAAATTGCAATAATGTGTAAATATTTTGTTTAACACAGAACTATTCCCCCATCAACTTGCATAAATTGAATGCCCAAATAATGATGCAAATGCACCAAATCTAACATCTCAAAAGAGGCATGCAAATCATCCTTAAATTTGGAAGTTGGTCCCATTCCCACAAGGAAAGAAACCCATAGGCTGCAAGTGAGTTTACAAGGTAAAGCACAATGCTGATGGTAGCATAAGTAGGTACAAAGCACGATTGGTAGCAAAAGAATATGCACAAACATATGGCATTGATTATGAGGAAATGTTCAGCCCTGTAGCTAAAATGTCTACTGTCAGAACACTTGTTGCATTAGCTACAACAAAAGAGTGGACTTTACATCTGATGGATGAGAAGAATGCCTTTCTACATGGTGAGTTACAGGAAGAAGTATACATGGACCAACCACAAGGATATGAAGATTCAAAGCACCCAGAGTATGTTTGCAAGTAGCAAAAGGCTTTGTATGGGATTAAGCAAGCTCCTCGTGCATGGCATGCAAGGATTGCTGATTACTTGACCACCATTGGATTTTCTATGTGTGATGTAGATCATTCACTATATGCAAGGAAGGGTGATGATGGCATCACGATTGTGGCTATTTATTTTGATGACTTGATTGTAGGTGGTGATAATTTAGAAATCATTAAAGAGGTAAAGCAACTTCTTATGCAAGAATTTGACATGAAAGATCTTGGTGGGCTACGTTATTTCTTGGGCATTGAGTTTATACATACAGAAAGAGGTATATGGATGTCGCAAAGGCAATATGCTACAAAAGTATGGTATGACTGATTGTAAGCCAATTTCTATGCCATTAGATCAGAATTTGAAGTTAGATACTACAGCAGGTGAAGCATTGGAAAATGCTACTATGTAAAGGAAAATTGTGGGAAGTTTTATATATCTCACAATTACGATGCCTAATCTTAGTTACACTGTTGGACTTGAAAGTCAATTTATGAAGGTTCCTAGGAAGCCACATTTAGATGCTGTGAGGTGCACTCTACGCTATGGGAGTGCTACTTTGGATTATGCATTGTTTTATGAAGTTGGTGTAGATTTGCAGGTTCTTGGATATAGAGATGCAGACTCGGCTGGTAGCAATCCAGATAGAAGATCTACTAGTGGCTTTCTGTTCTCACTTGGGAGTGCAGCTATTACATGGAGCAGCAAGAAGCAACCCACTGTTGCTTTGTCGAGTACAAAGGCTGAGTATAGAGGTGTTGTAATGGCAGCATGTGAGGCATCATGGATGGAGATGCTCCTTGCCGATTTAGGTGTGGAAGTGCAAAAGCCTATCACCATCTATTGTGATAATCTTAGTAGTATACAACTAGCCTAGAACCTTGTTTTTCATGCTAGAACAAATCATATTGAGGTACATTATCACTTCATCAGAGAGAAGGTATTAGCAGGTGATATTGATCTTGTTTATGTGAGAACAAATGAGTAGGTTGTTGGTATTTTCACTAACGCACTTGGAGTTGAGAAGCGGAAGAAGTTTTGAAAGATGCTTGGATTAGAGAACATGGCATTGAGCTTGAGGGGGAGTGTTGAGATATCAAGCTCAACATGTGATCCAGGATAACACGTATCACTTTTTCATTTCTCTGACATGTATAGTGGTCATGCCAGTAAATGTCAGGGACGCTTCATTAGATTTATCTACCGAGAGTGATGTCACATTTGTTTCTTGCTAGCTCACTCATTTGTGGACATTAGGTTTTCCCTTATGTACTGGTCGTTATATATTGCACTTGTTGTATTCTTGTTTTTAGGTCATTCTTGTACATTCCTTTTATGTAATAGAAGAAGAAGAAGAAGAAGATCATTCTTCCTTGCCTCAATCTATGTGTGTGCTCCTCTTTGATTGTGTGTGTGTGTGTATGAGCTCTCTTCCTTATCTCCTTCCTCGTGACATACTGGGATGGGTGACCTCTTTGGAAGAGTTGGAAACTCCATCTTCCTTGATTGTGGAGGTCCTCCCTCTGGCACCAGTAGTGACTTTGGTGACTCGAATGACAAGGTATGCCAAGTGTAGCTCAGTGATGAGTAGCACCTCCTTTAATGTCAATCCGGGAAGACGTGAGGATGGTATGAAGACCTCGAGCAAGTGGCGGCACAAGTGCGTGAGTGAGAAGCACACCAACATGCACACACATACACACACACACGCACACACGGCAAGACAAAGAGTGAGAATCAATGGAGTTCTTAGATTACTTTTCAAGAAGCTCTTACAAGTTTGTTTCAATTACAATCTAACCTCAAAAATGAGCTCTCTAGCTCCTTTTATAGTTTTTGACTAGCTTTGGCCCTGTTCAGACCTAGTGTCCGGCCTAGTTAAAAATTAGGTTCCAGGGCTTATTAGAGGGCTCAAACGAGATCTAAAAAATATGAAAATTGGCATGTAGATACTTCTAAAGCTCCTCAAGCTCAAGGACTCCTTGGCTTGCACAAAATGGAGCTACAAAAAGATGAAATGGTATTTACAATGGTGTTTAGTGATGAGAATCACTTTGAATGGGTGTAAAGGATTTGAAAAATTAAAGGTTGCCTTAGTGCTAGATCTGCGTGAGTGCTCGTACTTGCTTCTTCATGAGGAAAATTATTGGCCTATTTGCCAGATCTTCGTTGACTCCCTTGTCTGCTTGTGCCTTCTCTCCCTTCTGACTCTCTTCTCTGACTGCCATGCCTCGTTAGTCCTTCAGTTCCTTGTCTGCTGCTAACACCCCCCCCTCTCTCGCGTCTGTCGTCCTTGACAGACCCTTGTTGTGTGGGTTTTTGGATATAGTACTCGACGACATCCTGCGCTAAGTGATGTTTGGCAATTCTCAATCCTTTGGCCAAATCTGTGAGTAGAGCATCCCAGTCTACCGGCCCGGGAACCTCTGGATGTGGTATACGTAGCTTTTTGGAATGGAGAGCTTGTTCCACTGCAAACAAGTGCAAGAGATGGGATGGTCTGGGAATGAATATGTCGGAGTGATATTCCCAGAATCCCGTGACAAACATCTCTTCAAACGTTTGTTTGAAGCAGGCCGGTAGATATTTGATGCGAGCGTGCCATGCATACACCACATTAATCGATGGGGTTGTGCTCATGTCGTATACGAGGTCCTGATTACCTTCATTAAATCCTAGTGCTGAGAGATGTGGTTCCTTGACATTTTTGAAGGTCCTGAAGGTGACCAACATAAGTTCGAAAATCTTCAGGCACATCTGAGTCATGACATCAGGTACATTCTTGAACCGGACCCCCCAATGTCGAATCGTCGAAATCATATATCCAATAGTAGGTGGGCCCTTAGGGGGTGCGAAGTACACATAATTGAGCCACTTCTCACAGCCTTTAATCGTCAGCACTGTTTGTGTGTACTCCGGCCATGATCTCCTTCGAAATACAGGGCAATAACATGGGTTATATTTGATGTACAATGGCATGTTGTTCCATGTTCTTACCATTTCCGGGTAGGTTTCAAGCAGCCGAATTCTCCAAGTCGGTTGGCGGATATGTCCCTGCTTGGCACTCTCTGGGATGTCGTCAGGTGCAAACTGTGTGGCAGAGGTTGGTTCCCTTGAGGTGTGGTGCTTGATCTCCGCATTATAATCCGCCATTAGAACGCAAAAAGGAACATACAGGTCGTCCGATGGGCCGATCCACCTATGGTGTGAGAGATTCTTAAAATAATCGGATTTTATTACAACCTCCTCCAATTGTGACATCAATGCGATTTGGACTGCCACCCTGTCATCATGCGTCGTGGCTACTTTCTCTAATTTTTGCATCCATTCAGGTGCCTCAATTTCAATTGTGTCCATGCCCTGTTCTGTTCGCTTACCCCCGGGTGTTGGCATCGGGACATAGGGATCCTCGAATGTTTCTTCTACTTCAATTGGCACAAGATCGTCAGGCTCGGGCTCTACTAGAGGGGAGGGCTGACGCTCGTATTGCATGACCTTGCTACGTAATTCCTCAAGTTCTGCCCGGAGTTTAGTGACCTCTTCAGATGTATCTTCTGCGGTTGTGATCTTGCTGGGTGATGTCTGTCGGGTGGCCAACTGCCTTAGCAAATCATCTCTTTCTTTTTCTAAGGTGGCATGGGCCTCCATTAGATCTGCATGAGTTTCTAACACCACTTTCATATTCTCAGAGGGAATTGCCTTGAATCGCTCTGGGTCAATCTCCTGTGGGGAACCCTCCATGGATGCCTCCAGATTTTCTTCGTTCTGTTTCTGTAATCGTTTATTTTCCTCTAGCGCTGTAGACATATGCTTGCGTAGGAGGCCCAATTTCCGTCGAAGCTTCAGGTTTTCCGTGATCTGAGAATGTAGCAGCTCGTCCATGTGTCGTCGTTCTTCATCATCTGCTTGGGGTGGGTTGGCTACTAATTGTGCATATTGTTCCTGTAATGTCACGTCCTGCTGTTGTAGTAGCTGCTTCTGCTCTTCAAGATCCATACATCGTGCTTGGAGATCTGCGTGGCTTAGGAAGAGCCTTGTATGTTGGTTGTCAAGGTGTTGGTAGTGTTGCTGAAGTTGGGACATGCATTGATACATATTATTAAATACATTATTAAGAGGAATGGTGGGAGAAATGGTGTTGAATGCAGAGGGGAAGGGAAAGGGAAAGGGAAGTGTGGATGCAGTACTGGAGAAGGGTGAGGGGGGAGGTGGGGGAATGGGAGATTGTGGGTAAATGGGGGGTGGGAGAGGTGCAGATGTGGGTGACACCTCCATGGATTCAAAAGTGGAGGCCGTGGTGGGAGTGACTGTGAACATGGGGATTGTGGTTGCGGTGAGAGTTGTGAACGTGTATAGCGGTGTGTGTAATTGTGAACTCCCAGGAAGTGTGATCGGAGTAGTGGGGTTTACCGTGGCTGTGGTCAAACTTATGTTTTCAGTGGAAATAGAGTATGTGGGTTGACTGATGGTTTGTGCGTCGGTGTGTGTAGTGGGTTCGGAGGTGGTGACAGTAGAGGTTACAGTGGTAGAGGGAGGTGAATGGGGCGGATGTGGGGGAGAAGGTGGCAAAGGAGGTGATGGAGGTGCACTCGATGTGCGGGCTTCCTCGGTGTCGTGAACAGTGTGTACTGTGCCAGTGGTTGTGGGGGTGCCTTATGGTCCTGATCCTAATACATTCATTCGCTTTCCCGTTCGTGGGGGGCGTCTGCCATATCTTTTCTCTGTCCTTCGTGATTGCACTAGTGCAGTATGCACCGTTTCAGGTACTCCCAAAGCGTCCGATATCATTTCCAAGGTGGCACGGTATTGCTCATCCACACCTTCCTCCTCCAGAATCTGCTTCATGAGGGCTTTACCTGCAGCTAATGATAGTCTGTGTTGCTCTTGAACTCGGTTCATCGTATCGTAGAGCTTCTTTAATGCGTTAGTATAGGCTGGGGCACCTTCCAGTGCTTGTAGGGCTTCCTGATCATACTCTTGTTCTTCTGCTTCTGATTGTCCACCCTGTGCCTCCTCATGTGCTTCTTCTTCATCGTCCACATTGACTACGTCCGGTTGGCTGGGCTGGGCTTGGTCTGGGGCAGTTTGCTGTCCACAAGCTTGCTCTGCTTCAACTTCCGCGTTTACGGCTTCGATGATTCTAGCAACTTCTTCGTCCGTTAGATCCTCCAAAGTGAATCCATGCGGGAATTCCAGATCAGTCGGTACTGGTGTAAACACAAGATTAGGGCCATCTGTGCTGTGCCTGGGTAACCTGATAGTAAATGGTTGTACTCGGCGGGGAAGTCTTGGGGTTGTTTCAGGCGTTAGGGTTGCACCGCGAGCTTGTGCACAAGGCATCTGGATAGCACCTCTCATCTTCTTTGAGGGAGGCCCTACAGCTGACAATCTGCGTTGAAACTCCTGTGCTCTGGTCCAAATGAGAGCCCTCTGCACTGGTACATCATATGCGAGACATCTGTACACAATTCTTGTAAGCGCACAGCAACCATACAGTACAGACTTCTGCTTCTTATACCATCTCTGATGAGCCATGTGAATCTGGTCGACAATCCAGTGGGGCATATTGATTGTCAAATCAAAAGCATCCGCAAGGTAGAGGCTAAACCAGATCTTTTTGGGAGGCATTGTGAACCTTTCTTGCGTGGGGAATGCGAAATGTTGCATGACCATGCGTAAGTGAATGGCGATCGTAGGTGTCATCGCAACCATGTCCTTCAACTTCATCAGATTCCTGTTCTTCATATTGTCTGGAACCATAGTCTCCTTCTCGGTTGGAATGTGCATACCTTTCATGTCGAGTGCTTCTCTTACCAAGTTGATAGTCAAGCGGAAACGCTTCAGCTCGTTGCCCCTTGTGAGTGATGGGAGCACAAAGGAGCTGTATCCTTTCTTGTCTTTGCTGGGAGTGAGGGTACTAATTAAGTATGAGCACCTTAGAAAATCTGGCTTTGGTAGTTGGAACTTGAAGTAACCGTAAAGCCCAGCCTTCTTCCATATTGACTTCAGTCCTTCATTATTCTGTAGCTTTTCAAACTCCCTGGTAAAGAAATGGTATCTGCCCCAACGTCCATTGAATTCTACCTCAGACTCCCACATATATGTGCCTTCACCCAGAGGTCCAGCAACGTCACTGAACCAGTGTGAGGTTTTGCCCACCGGCATTGTGTGACCCTGTGGAGGATTCTGAATCGGTATGGCATGTAATGCCCTTAATGCCACTGGTCTTTCTTTTAATTCCTCCTCAACCGGAAGGCTTTCGATGTCCACCACTTGGGGGCTGGTGCCTGCCTGGGAGCTAGTTCCTACCGTATCTGCCATTTTACTTCTTGCTGCCTGTCTCTGTGAGAATATACAAACATGTGTTAACATTGTACAGGACAAGGGAGGATCGTTGTTGTTCCCATTACAATATTAACATGAGGGTCGGGAGCGAATAATGGGTTAGTAAGTGCTCGGTGCAAGTGTGTGTGCGGTTAGCCGTTCGGTAGACCTAAGAGTTAAGTGGAATGATGTAGTGTGATAGTGATGTGGTTAGTAAGTTATCATGGATTTACAAATGGGGTCTGGGGGTTTGTTACAAGTCTGAGGCTGCCAAATGCAGTGGATGGGTTTTGCTCTTGGTTTCGTAGAGACTCTAGAGAGCTTTATCGGTGTCTCGGTTTGAAAATGAGGCCTTTTAGGGACCCATTTACAAGTGATTATATGCGTGCTCATGGGCCTTGGTGTGTTCCTAAGTGTTGAGAACGAGTGAATACTGGCTGTGCGAGTAGATGGGTTATGCTGTATAGGTTGTGGCCTCGGCGTAGCTACTTGCGCCCGCAAACAAGCCTTAGGCACCCAAATTTGTCTTGATTGTGGGCTAGCCTTTATCGACTTCTTGGGCACCCAAATAGATGTCACGTTAGCAGAAAAATTTCTGAAAGACTTCTTATTAGTATCGTGTTGTTGGTGACTAATAAGAGGCTTCGTCTGTGTGGTTGGCTTGAGTGCAACCGGGTGTTCGCCTTTCCGTACCCACACTTGTTTCACTTGCTGGGACATTTTGCTACGTAGGTACTTTTGATCTCGGACATAGGAAGTGCTCTGCTTCTTCTGCCTTTGATCCATCTTTGGTTGCTGCCTCCTTCTGGCCTTTAGAAAAGAAGGGAGTTCCGTTGCATCCCTGACTCCTTTTTTGCGAATATCATTCCTCTGCAACACATAGTTTTGGACAAGAACAACATGGTCATCTTCATGTGTAATCCTGGAAGGACCAGGAGTCTGTGCCTTTCCTAGATCTTTGAGTGCTCCATTATCTAACTCTACTATAATTCGACTATGATTGACCCAAACCTGAAGAAGTCCACTTCTTAGGTTTAAGTTGACTGCTTGGTCATAGATCCAGTCTTGACCCAAGACAAGAGGTTCAGTGAGATCCTCGTCTTGACAGACTAGTACTTTAACTGTTATTGCCTCATCATGAATGTAGAGGGGAAGTTCCACCTCGCCCATGCAAGGGGTTTCCACGCCTCCCAATCCTATGAGATATGCTTCCACAGGATTGACAGTTAACTGCAACTCTTGACAGTAAGACAATTTAACAGCACTAGTGGCTGCACCTGAGTCAATCAAGGCTCTTACGGTCCTTGCACTCTTTCCTTGTCCTATATCTATGGTTATGAAAGGACGTCGATCAATTATCCTATGCGAGCTTGTTCCTGCAACTTCACACATGGCCATAGGATATCCTTGATCTGCATAGTCATTCGTTCTAGGTTGATCTCTACCTTGCCTTCGTAACTTCAACCTTCTGATGCGTTCTAAAGCTTCTGCTTGAGCTTCTTCTCGAACTCGCTTTTCTTCCTCTTTGCGTTTCTTAGCAGTGTTGAGTCGGCTGAGCATTTCCTCCGTAAGGGGTTCCTGATACAACTTGACTCTGCATCCGCTAATATAGTTTGGGAGAACATCACCCTCTAATGTGGCCAGTTGTACTGCTTCACTCGTGGAGATCCTATTGATGATCATAGGTCCGTAGCCTCTCTTTTCTAGTTTCCTTGCGTGTTGTTTCAGTGTGTAGACTAAAACTAGATCTCCTGCTTTCAAACCCTTATCCTTCACATGGGCATCGAAGTATGCCTTCTGTCTCTTCTTAGCTGCATATATCCCTGCAGCTGCTCTCAGTCTTGTTTCTCCTAATCGTTCAAGGTCAAAAAGTCTAGAGGAGAGTTCATGACCCGTCCACTCGTGCTCTTGTGCGACTTTCAATGTAGGTATCAAGAAATCCAAGGGCAGCACCGCGTTTTGGCCAAATACCATCTGAAAGGGGGTGGCTTGGAGTACCGTTTTGTAGGCGACTCGGTATGCCCAAACAGCATGGTGTAGCTGTTTGTCCCAATCAGAGCGTTTAGTGTTTACTAGTTTTGTCAGTACATTGCATAAGATCTTGTTGGTGCTTTCGGCTTGTCCATTAGCTTGAGGGTGATAGGGGGCAGACTTCTTATGAACTACCAAGAATTCTTGGAGTAGATTTTCAATCACTTCATTCAAGAAGTGAGTGCCTCTATCACTAACGAGCTCTATAGGCAGCCCATATCTAGTGAACACATTCTCAAACAAGAATTTAGCCGTTGTCTGAGCGTCATTCTTTGTCGTAGCCTTTACCTCTACCCACTTAGTGAGATAATCTGTTGCAACAATGATGTATTCTGCATGGGAACCCTTAGCTGGGGGATTAATAGGACCTACGAAATCTATTCCCCACTTAGAGAAAGCACGTCCACCCATCATAGGTTTCAGTGGCATCTCATCTTTGCGTATAGGATACTGAGTCCTCTGACAGACATCACACCGTTTCACATAGGTATATGCATCCATGTGAAGGGCAGGCCACCAGAAGCCCGCAAATAGTATTGCCTTGATCACCCGATCTGGTCCAAAGTGTCCTCCTGCTACACCTTGGTGAGCAATTTCCAAGATCTTAAGATATTCACTTTCATGGACACACAGCCTTAGGTAACCATCTTTACCACGCTTATATAGATTATCACCAATGAGGGAGTAATCCTGGGCTTCTTGTTCTAAACTCCTTTTCCTAGCCAGAGTCATGTCTGGAGGGAATGTTTTTGTCCTCAGGAAGGATACTAATGGTTCACTCCAATCTGGCACAATGGACACTTGATATAGAGTGGCGTGTTCCACAGGTGGTTTAGTGCAACAGATTGGGCATTCCTTGCACAACTTTTGGACATCCGCTTCCATAGTTGGCCAATACACTCCGAATCTCCTTAGTGTTTGTAAAGTTCGTTGCTTTGAATGGTGTTGCTCTAACGCACCTACATGTGCTAATTGCAACCATTTAGCGTACTCATCCTCTTCTACGCAACAAGACAAGATCCCTTGATCTGTGTGCTTGTACATACTTCCAGCCATGATGTGGTACTTTTGGGCTTTTACAACCTCTTTATTCCGTGTGTTCACCACTGGGTGATTAGGCCCGTATGTCAATACTGGTACCAATGGCTTAGCCCACTGCGGCACCACTTCCAAATTAAACAAGTAAGCATCAGGTAAGTCATCTGACACTCCTTGTGGGGCCTCTCCGGATGTGAGCCTAGAAAGATGGTCTGCTCTCAAATGAGTCCTACCTTTCCTTACCACAACCTCAAAATCATACTCCATTAGCAAGAGAAACCATCTCACTAATCTTCCTGTATTGCATGGCTTGTTTACGAGGTATAGCAATGCCTGATGATCAGTAAAAAATTTAAACTTATTTGCAAGCAAATAGTGTCTAAATTTCTTAACTGCATATACCATGCCTAATCCTTCTCGCTCTGTAGTGGTGTAATTCCGTTCAGCCGCATTCAATTGTCTACTGGCATAGGCAATTGGAAGATCCATATTTCCTTCACCAGTAGGTTGTGCAAGCACACATCCAATAGCATAATTGGATGCATCCACATGAACATGGAAAGGCTTATTCCAATCTGGTGTGGTCAAGATTGGTGCTGAACATAATCTTCGTTTAAGCTCTTGGAAGGAATTCTCACATTCATCCGTCCACTCAAAGTTTGTCAGAAGTCCGTACATGGGCTTTGCAATGACAGCATACATGTGTATTAATCGTCGGTAATAACCACAATGCCCCATGAAAGCTTGTACTTCCCTGACATTCTTTGGCCTAGGTAGCTCTGTGATGGCTCACACTTTCTCTTCGTCAGTAGATATGCCATTTTTTGACACTATGTGTCCTAGAATCTTGCCTTGCCTTACCATAAAAACACACTTTTCTGGGTTCAGACAGACTTGATATTCTCTACATTTGTCAAAGATTTGTCTGAGCTCAGGGATATGGGTTTGTCTAATGTTGGAATGAGCACAAAGATCATCAACATAGACCTCTAAACTCTTCGTCAGGAACTCCTTAAACACATGGCACATCAGCCTCTGGAAGGTAGCTGGTGCGTTGGTAAGCCCAAATGGCATTACTCTAAAAGCAAAAATGCGCCATTCTGTGGCAAAAGCCGTTTTATGCTGATCCTCTGGAGCTATGGCTACTTGATTGTAACCCGAAAAACCATCGAGGAAGCTGTACACTTCCTTGCCTGCTACTCTTTCTAAGAGATGCTCTGTGATGGGAAGCGAATAGTTATCTCGAATCGTGGCTGCATTAACCTTCTTCAAGTTAATGCACACACGCAGTTTGCCATTCTTCTTGGGCACCACTACGATGGGGGATACCCATTCAGTGTGCTCAATTTCGTAGATAAATCCAGCTTCAACCAGTCTATCTATCTCTTCTTTGATCCTAGCAGCGTAATTATCGTTATATGTATAAGGCTTTTGCTTAGAGGGTTTGGCATCTGAGGTCATGGGGATGGTGTGTGAGCATATGTCTGGGTCAACACCCTTCAAATCCTTGTAACTCCAAGCGAATACATCTCTGTATTCTCTTAGCAAGACAATCAATTCGTGCTCTTCTTCTTCAGTCAGGTCATGGCCTATGTACGTGCATCTCTCTTCCCCTTCTTCTATGGCTATAACCACTTTCTTGGTAGTTTCTTTGTTGTCATAGGCCTCCCCTGATTGTGCCTCTCGTTTAGGCATTCTAATCATGACTCTCCTGTCATCTATCTCATACTTTTTAAAGTTTGCAGGGACCTCAAACAAAGATTCTTCTTCCTCTGGTGTGACAGATTTCTTCTTTCTTTTCTTTCCTTCTTCCTTCGTGGTCATATGTGTGGCTAGCCTTACATCACTTGTAAGCTCTCCATGCCTCTGGGGTTGAAATTCTACTTCATAGAAGTATTCCTCATCTGATGCAAAAGGTGGGTCCATGATGATTGACTCGAGATCGGAGTCACTTGCATCCTCAAATGCATCAAGGCTAGGTTCGCATTCTTCTAGAACTGCCTCTCCCATGATTGGCTCTATGGAGAAGACTGAAATGTCATAGCCATCCTCATGACAGTGAGGTGTCCATTGTTCATTGATGGCTACGTCCATTGTTGCTAAGATTTCTGCCCAGCCATGGGGTTCAAATTCCTCGTCAGGAAAGACTACAGGTGCATAGGCTGGGTCTTGAATGGGTCTATGAGTTTCGTTTGCACCTATTTCTCTGGCCTTTTCTCTCTTCTCTTCCTCTACTGCTACTTTGCACATCCATAAGTGGGTGTCTTCATGCATCCATGAGGATCCTGACCCTATGGAATGCACAGATTCCGTATCATCTTTGGCTCTATGGATGGGATTCCACTGGATAGGAGGTACATCTCTATGAGAGTAATCTTTGAGATTTACTTTGGTTGTAACACCTAAGTGTTGCAGGTACAAAGAATTGGTTCCCCAATCCTGGACCACTTGCAATTGTCGCATGAAGGGTCTTCCCAAAATCATCTCATAGGCATGATTCTTGCTAAAATCACATATAGCAAAGCTATGCTCAAACTCAACACCACAAGTGGTGAGAGTTATGCCTTCTAGCAATCCCAAGGGCCTCTCTATATGACCATCGGCCATTTGCAATTTCATCCTCGTGGGTCTGAGTGCTGGCTTGCCCCAACGCTTCCATAGGGAGGTGGTAGCGATAGCAACTCCTGCACCTGAGTCTAAAATGGCCTTAGTGGTATGTCCTTGATAGGTGATGGGCAGGTAGGTGTTTCCTTCTTCCCCTTCACACATTTCTCCTATCTTGTCCAATGGTATTTCTGGCACTGTCTTCTGGGATCCTACCCGGGAACGTGGTTCTGCAACTTCAGTTACTTGACTGGCTACATATTTCCGCGCTTTTGGTCTATCCTTAGGCAGTTCTTCCAAAGTGAGATCGCGCTGCACCTTGGTGTTCTTTACTACCTCCGTGTTCCTAGGTATGACTGAGTCGTCGTTCCTTACCATGACTGTGGGTGCTCTCATACACGTGGACTTTGCTTCCCATGGGCCTGTGAAGTGGGGTAGCTCTTGTATGGAATTAGACTCAAAGTCCAATCTCTCGTGAGACTGAGTACTCTCATGTTCCCCGTAAATAGATGGGATGTCTTGTGGGAATTGGTCGTGTGCATCATCCACAAGTTCAAAGGGAGGGGCGACTTCACTTTCGTTATCCCATTTGTCTTCTTGAATCTCTCGTAGGAAGTCTGGTGCAAACCGATTCATAGAAGAAGAAGTGTCTGGCTCCGTAGAATTAGGCACATAAGCAACCTGGGAAGGAGGGCTTATTCTATCGTTGGCTCTCTCCTCGTTCTCATAGATGGCTGGAGCACAAGCTTCCTAGGGAGGATTACTTATTCTATTACTTTTCCGAACAGGCTCATACGCTCCCTGAGAAGGAATGTAGGCAACCTGTGGAGGTACGTAAGCTTTCGAGGGAGGCTCATCTGCCTTTTGGGGGGAAAGATAAGCTTCTTGAGGAGGCACATGGGCTTCCTGAAGAGGCTGGCTTATCCGTTCTCTTGCCCTTTCCTTTCTTTGAGGGGCAGGTTCCTTTTCTGATTGTGCAATTAGCCTCTCTATTCTTTCTAGCAGTCCATCAAAGTGTAACTGCGTCTTAGCTGAGCTAGAGATGTTAAATAGGCGACTGACCTCAAACATGGTCTGAGCCAATTCCACCATTTTGGCACAAATTTTGGTTAGTTCTAACTCTAGTTCTGCTCTAGGGTAGCACTTTTCATGATCAGTTACGTTTGGCCCTTCTTGGATCCTGGCCTGATATGCTTTAAGCATCATATTAAGGTCCTCGGGAGTGGGATCTGCTAGGACTGATCCTACTTTGGGGGGTGGTGGAGTCGTATGAGGCGGGTTGGAAGGTGGTGGGTCGGATGGAGATGGGAATGGTGGTGGTGGAGTAGTGTGAGAGGGAGTTTGAGTAGTGAGTTCGGTTATTCTGGCTCTTGTTTCTCTTACGCTTTCCTCGAGTTCACTCATCTTCTTTGCCCATTGCCTTTTCATTCTTTCCCGACTATCTTTCCAAGCTCTAGTCCTTTTCTTGGTTATGCTCTCAGTTTCACTAGCCTCTGGGCCCTTTTCCTGGCTTGCCCCTTGGTTTTGCTGCAATGCCTGAGCTCTAGTGACTACCTGTACTGGTGCAGTGGAAGTGACACTTCCTGAGGAATCTACAACCAACCCAATCACATTAATGGGAGTGATTTTTGGCATATTATTAGGATTCTTAGGGCAATCTCGTAAGAGATGCTCCTTTCCACACTCTTGGCAATAGCCCTGGATTGTCACTGATTGGGGTTGTGTAGGTGCAGGCATGGGGCAATCACGAATGAAGTGATCTTCCTGACATCTGTAGCATGGTCCTCTAGGAAATGGTGGTCGTACCTGCCTAGGTTGGGGTCTAGGGTTGGGGTTTGTATACATGACATTCGTGTAATCTGACTCCCAACTTAGTTCATTTGGCTCTTCACTATAGTAGGACTCACCGTGTTCAGGAGACTGCATGTAGTAGGCCTGGGGACTATCAACATGTGTAGAATCAAAGCTATGGTCACTGGGATCACTGTCTAAGATCAATGGGGTTACTGGTACTATGGCCCTATTCAGGTTTTCTTCTGCTGCGGTATACTTTACAGGGATTACGTTAGCGGGGTTTGGAGGCTGTTGAGCTAGCACCGGTTGGGGTCTCTGTTGGGCCTGATATTGTGGTTGGTAGGTTTGTTGGGGTCTAGCATATTGTTGTGGTGGATTTTGGTTCTGGTATCTGCCTTGTTGGTAGGGCTGAGGGTAGGTTTGTCTGACCGCTTGCTTGTTGTAAGGACAGTCTTGTGCTGTGTGATTTGTGTATCTTCGTTCTAGGGTGCAATATTGGCTATTTGGATTGATCTGGGGTTGAGCCATAATGGGACACACGTTTGCCATATGGTCACCACCACAAGTATAACACCTTTTCACAGGAGCAAACCTTGGGATTTGTTTGCTAGTTACACCTAATTTCTGAGCTACTTTCTTTGCAAGTTCCTCGATTGACGTGGATTGCGTGGAAGAGAGGCTAGAGGCACTATCCGAATCTTTGTATATCTTAGCAAGCTCTAACTCCTCCCCTAGGTTATCCTCAATGTCAATGCACATGCGTACACACTCCTCTATAGTCCTAGGGTCCTTCAGATACACATAGGATCTCAATTTCGTACTCAACAATCCATCAAGGAATAAGGCTACTTGTTTGGCAGGTGTGGGTAGCTCCGAAACAGGGCATCTTTCAAGATATTGTCTAAATCTTCTTCCTGCCAATCTTACAGTCTCTTGGGGAGTCTGTTTGAAGCTGTGAATCAATGAGGAGGTATTGTGTCTTATGCCACTCTTAGAGAACTCTACAATGAAAGCTTCTAGGAGTTGGTCTATACACCTGAATTGTCGCTCATCCAATGGCTGAAACCATGTAAGCGCTGTGTTCCTAAGGGTTAGACCGAAGGCATTGTACTGCGTGAATAGATCCTCCACTTGTTCAGCTCTCAAGACTTGCTTGAACTCCGCCACATGATCATAGGGATCTCCTGTGCCATCGAAGTAATTCTTCATGGACTTAACTAGCTGGGTTGGCCTCAAAGTCCTTGTGTGCTCTCTAGGTCTCTGCAGAGGGAATCCATCCACATTTCTTTGGTTCCCCGGAGCTCTATGTCCCTCAGGTTCCACTCTATTCGTTTCCGTCCTCGTTCTTTCTCTGCCCACTGGGTTGGCAAAGCTTACTTCTGGTCTATCTCTACGTCTGTCTCTTTGCATTCCATGAGCTTGGGATGTTCCAGCTCCAGGGTGACCATAGGATACATTCGATCTTGGTTGGGGGAAAACGAATTCACCCTTCCAGGTGTAAGCATGCCTATCATTTTCTGTCACCACAAAGATCCTCTCCGAAGCGTGATCTAAGTAGGTCACTCTGCCTGGGCTATCAGGATCCTTAAACTCATAGATCATGATTGTTCCTATATCAGTTGGCTGATCAGATTTATACCTCCAAAAGGCTTCGTCAGTTTCTCGATTGAGGAGCAAATCTATGCTCTTGTTGTCTTGGGGAATCCATTCCGGTGTGATAATCCTAGTGAGAACCGATGTGCCTCGGGGGGTTCTAGGTTCTACACCCATGTTTCCTTGTTCCAAGTCACCTAAGTCCGCTTCTGAGATTACGTTCCCAAATTCATCTGTCCTATCTGGGTGACTGGTAACTACGTATATGGTTCCTTCTTTATCCACATAAGCTCCGTTTTCAAACTTGACGGCTGGGTGCTCTAGTCCTATGGATTGATCAGGATTCTTAATCTGTACCACAGATCTTCCTAGGCCGTCCTCATAGATGCTAGCACTTAATCGGTTGGTCCTAAGGTATTCCAACTATGTTTTGTAAGGGCCTTCTACCCTGTGCAAGTAAGGCACTCCTGAACTTCCTGTAGGTCTGTCCATGCCTTGAGACATCTCTGACTCACTGGTCTCAGAGCTAGGGTAGTACGAGTGGTGGCTCAACTGCTGGGCCCAAGACCTAGCAGTGTGGTTGACACTAGCCTCTGAAGATCTAAGGCTTTGTCTCTCCCTTACTAGATGTCGTCCTGATCTAAGGTTCATATGCCTATCTAAGTAGCCCAATTCTTTGCCCAGAGTACAACCTCGTTGCTGGTTACTTTATATTAGTCGCTTGGTTCTTTTTAGTTATTTCTCATGTTTAAGGTCTTGTCTGATATTACGTCGTCAGGAATACTTGAATGTTCTTCGTGCTTTTAGGTTGATCGTTCCACGTTAGGTTCTTTTCCTTTATGTTATCGACAGTACAGAGATTAGATTTTTAGCTTGAACTTGAGTTTTTAGGTAGTCTTCAACTTGATAACTGCCTATCGTCGCCCTGACTTACTCCTACCTCTAGTCGTTCTTAGCCTAAACTATGAATTGACAGAGGGGGTTAAAAGTTTCCAACCTTTTGTTTCCTGCTTGGTTGCCCTTGAGTGCCCAGGAATTGTGTTCCCAAGCTTGCACTTACACTTGCTTAGAACACCTTTCGAAGCTCTCAATAGATTTGTAAGAGTTCCAAAGTTAACCTTAAGATTTAAATTCCAAAGACAGAACCGATGATTTTCAGTCCTGTAGCACAAACACTAACTTGCATAGTGATTTTTAAGAAAACAATTCTAAAGACCCCTGACTTTGATCCCCCTGGGTATGGTCAACTTCAAAATACCCTATCTGAATATCCACGCATTATCTTTATAAAAAACAGTTGACTGCGTGTAGTATATGCCACGAGCTTTCCAACAAGCCCTAGAGCTCAAAAAATTGATTTCGTATGAAGAAGTTATGACTGTTCAGGGTTTAGGGGGGTAAGACAGGATTCAATCTGGCTGACAGATCCTAGGATTTTCTCCCAAAACACAAGTGTAGGAACCTCAATAATGCTAATGGATTGACTATTTTGCCCCAAAATTATCCCAAAGTTTGAACAAAAGCAAGCCCTAATTTTTGGCCGAAAAGCCTGTCAATCGCGATCGACAGGTCTGTCAATCGCGATTGACAGAGGTGTCCGTTGGGCCTGTCAGTCGCGATCGACAGTGTCAATCGCGATCGACAGAGTCGATCGTGGCTATCAATCGCGATCGACGGTATCAATCGCGATCGACACGTTTTTCGGATTTTTCGCCGAAATTTCAGTCAATCGGGGGCCTATCAGTCGCGATGGACACGTGGCTATGCGTAAAAGTCAATCAGTCGTTGAATTTCAGTCGGTCGCGATCGACGGTGTCAATCGCGACTGACAGAGGTGTCGGTCGTGAGGTCTGTCGATCGCGATTGACAGGGTCTGTCGGTCGCGATTAACAGAGGCTGTCGGTCGCGATTGACAGAAAAACACTGAATTTTTCTACTGTTTTAGGTGATTTGGGATGTGCTCATCATGCTTGTGCTAGTGGTGAACTTTGTTTTACCAAATGATCGAATTTTCTGTCGATCGCGATCGATAGAGGCTGGCGACTGCGAGACAGATTCGACGAGTTTTGTACCTGCGCAGGGAGCTGGGGATGGTGATTCAGCAAGGTCCTGCAAAAAGCTCAAGAAACATGCAAGAAAACACACACGCAATATCGCTCTCTCGCTCTCTCTCACAAGTGAAATGAGGGAAATGAGGTGGGGAAGGTGATATAATAAAAAAAACAGAAATTTTCGCGATGATGGAGATGGAGGTGGGAGATGGTGATGAAGATGGTGAAGGAAAAACAAGAAAATAGATGAAAGTGAAGAAAATACCTACAACTCCAACGCGTCAACTCTACGTCTTACCATCACACGCTCGTCCTCAAAATTCGATCCCCGGCAACGGCGCCAAAATTTGGTGTAGCTCAGTGATGAGTAGCACCTCCTTTAATGTCAATCCGGGAAGACGTGAGGATGGTATGAAGACCTCGAGCAAGTGGCGGCACAAGTGCGTGAGTGAGAAGCACACCAACATGCACACACATACACACACACGCGCACACACGGCAAGACAAAGAGTGAGAATCAATGGAGTTCTTAGATTACTTTTCAAGAAGCTCTTACAAGTTTGTTTCAATTACAATCTAACCTCAAAAATGAGCTCTCTAGCTCCTTTTATAGTTTTTGACTAGCTTTGGCCCTGTTCAGACCTAGTGTCCGGCCTAGTTAAAAATTAGGTTCCAGGGCTTATTAGAGGGCTCAAATGAGATCTAAAAAATATGAAAATTGGCATGTAGATACTTCTAAAGCTCCTCAAGCTCAAGGACTCCTTGGCTTGCACAAAATGGAGCTACAAAAAGATGAAATGGTATTTACAATGGTGTTTAGTGATGAGAATCACTTTGAATGGGTGTAAATGATTTGAAAAATTAAAGGTTGCCTTAGTGCTAGATCTGCGTGAGTGCTCGTACTTGCTTCTTCATGAGGAAAATTATTGGCCTATTTGCCAGATCTTCGTTGACTCCCTTGTCTGCTTGTGCCTTCTCTCCCTTCTGACTCTCTTCTCTGACTGCCATGCCTCGTTAGTCCTTCAGTTCCTTGTCTGCTGCTAACACCAAGGTCTATGCCTTGGTCACCACCTTACTCATAAGCCTTGGGTGGGTATATATTGTTATTGTGAGTGTCCATGTGAAAGGCCAAATGGTCATCAGACACTTTTGTATATTTTCTTTCATAAAACATATAGAGGCATTGTCAACCAGAGTCTGAAATTTTGATTGCATTTGTAACACCTAAGAAATATGTGTTCATGCTCTCTGTGTACTGTGTTTTTCTTGTCCATTTTGCATACCTATGTGGAGTAATATATGTGGCATCTAGAGATTGATTTTCTACTACGAGGCTATCATCGTGGAGCTCTTGAAAAGGAGAGTCCACTATGGTGCATTTCCAAAGAAATACTTCACTAGTATCAGAGCATTTTGATGCAAAAGGTTTGTTGCTTTTGTGCAAGCAAAGCAAGCATCCACTTGTCCACCCAAGACTTATGACTAAGGTGATGACCAAGTCATAGATCTTGGCATACCTTTTCATTCAAGTCACTGAAGTCATCGTTGGCACCATTTGCTATGTGTGAGGGAGGACCTCAATGATCAAGGAAGATGGAGGTTCCCAGTTTTGCTCTCGGGTATATGGAGTAATGAACTTAAGGATAATGTTGAAGGAGTGGGTAAGAGCTTGAATTAACTCATTGGCAAAGTGGGTGCTTCTATCCGACACAATTTCCAGAGGGATGCAAAACTACAAAAAGAGATCACTGTTAAAACATTTGGTGACCACTATAGCAGTGGCTAATTAGACTGCGCATGCCTCAACCCAGCGAGTGGCATAATCAATGCAAGCCAGGATGTATCAGTTGGCAATAAGTGTAGCTGGAGGAGTAATCAGATTGATGAAATCCAATCCCCACTTCTGGAAAGGTTCCAAAGGGCGGACGGGTTGCAAAGGAAAGTAGTATCATGGAAATGGTTGGCTCCTGCATTGGCAAGGATCACACTATCAAACATAAGCATGCACATTGCATTACATTGTCGGCCACCAAAGTCCGCTCTACAGAATCTTCTTATGCATCAAATCAACCAAAAAATGACCACCTGTAGGCGTGGAATGGGCTGATGCCAAGACCGAAGGCACCTCATGAATAGGGACACATCGGAGCCAAGCTCCCGATGGATCAACATGGTATAATTGTCCCACAATGACATGAAAATGCTAGCTATATAGGGCCAGCTTCTCTCGAGTAGCTATAGATAAGGAGTCAGGTGGGCAACCAAAAATTAATAAGGTCATGAGAGTATCATAGTATGAGTCTGCTAGATTTCAAGTAACCAACAAAGAACTACGTTCAACCCTATAAATGGCAAGGGATGAATCATCCACTCCCATTGGGGCTTTACCCAAATCTAACTGGGAAAGGAAATTAGCAATTGAATCGGATGAATTAGGGTGACGAATCATGTCATAAGCAAACTCTTGAAGGAGGAGAACCCAACGACTGAGTCATCCACCCAAATTCTATTGCCAAACCAAGTAGGTTAAGGTGGAAAGATCCACATGAAGTTTAAATTTGTGACCTAGGAGGTAATGCCAAAATTTCTTAATAGAACAGATAAGACCCAAACATTCACATTCACTGATGGAATAATTGCATTTGGCAAAGGCTAAATGACAGCTAGCATAGTAAACGAGATGGTACCATTTTTCTTGAAGTTGCATCAATACGTCCCAATGGCAATATCCAAGGCATCCACAAATACATGAAAAGGCAAATCCCAATTCGGAGCCTATAGGATAGGAGCTTGTGTAAGGAGTTGCTTAATGACACTCTGTAGCCCAGTGAAAATAATAGAGGGCGACACTCCTTAATTGGGTGAGAGGAATTATTAAATGGGCTAACCAATGGAGATGGTGACCATGCCAATGGATTTGGACAAGAAATCTCAAAACTTTCTTGGGCGACTTTGGTGGTCGGGCTTGTAGAATGTCCTACACCTTATTAGGATCAACTTGAATCCCTCAGTGAGAAATGATGTGGCCCAGTAACTTGCCATAAGTTACAACAAAAATGGATTTGTTTGGATTAAGGTAAAATCTATAATCTCTATACTTTAGAAAGCAAAGGTGAAGGTGCTACAAATGTGCCCTTGTAGCAGCTGAAATTGAAAAATAATCAAGATATACCCTCATGAAACTAGTGATATAAGGAGAGAAGATATCCTGCATATATTGCTAGAAAGTGTTGGGGACATTTTGAAGCTCAAACCACATAATTGTACATGTGTAGACCCCCAAATTTGTTATAAAAGTGTTTCTAGGTATGTCTTCTTTGGCCATGCGGACTTGGTTATAGCTGCTACACCCATGAGCTACAACATCATCCAACATATTATCCAAAAAGGGCAAAGGTAAGGGGTTATGGATGGTGGCAGCATTGATTTTTTGATAGTCGACACAAATTCGAAGTTTCTTATTTTTCATAGGTATGATAACTGTTGAGGAGATCCATTCCGCATGTTCGACCAAACACTACAACATATGAGCCTTATACTGGCTCTTATACTTATTCAAATACACAGGGAAATTTAGCCCCAACATCAGTATAAGTGCTCGTATAAGCATCGATACAATAATGTGGGTATAAGCATCGATATAAGGGTTGGTACGTGCATATTATCGCCGATACAAGCAGCAATATAGATATTGATATATTTTTGCCGGTATACATGCCAATATTTACTTGCAAACCAACGATATAAGTGATCGTATATGTGTTGGTATGAGAATCAACGATATAAGCATCAATATGTGCATGGGCCAAATCATCGGTATGTCCCTGAGCATATTGATGCTCATTCTAGTACCTATACCGAAGAACATATCTAGAATTTTTTTTTGGACATAGTGTGTTGTCTCTTGCTGCAGGAACATGACAATGCTATTGTGTTGACAATACACTACCAAAAAAAAAGCGAGTACATGTGACATGTACTCTAGTGGTTACCCATTTAGGGTTTAGATGACTGGCAACCAAAACATGATTTGATAAAGCAAAACACATTGTTGAATATAAAAGAGATATGTAGGAGTAGAATTAATCATGAACCATGTATAAAAGAGATATTCCATAAATGAACCATGTACAAAAGTGTGGCAAACCATTGCCATATATGAGCCAAATACAAAATGTGGCAAACCATTGCCATATATGAACCAAATACAAAATTGTGTCACACCAATGCCATATATGAGCCAAATACAAAATTGTAGCACATCACTACCATACACATGCATAGAGGGATCAAAACATCTATATGTGTAGTCTTGAAACAAAGCACATTCATGAAATGAGACAAATTGACATGATATTTATAAACAACAACAAAAAGACACTAAATCAAGTTCAAAAGCTCACCTCATCATAAATGCTCCCATGAAATGACTGCACGTGTCCCTTCAAGTTCCCCAACAATGCAACCAATCCATGAAGATATCCATAAGCCTCCTCTACTCATGTTAGAAGATGAACCATTGCCAACTCCTACAACAAATATGCAAAACGTGAGATCAACCATGACATGCTTAACACAAGAAAATTCAATCATCAAAATGATACTAAGAAACTCATTACGCGTAGTGTTGTACCCATTGCTAGCCAAATGTGATGCTCCGACTGTATTTGGACATGTGATGCCGAATCTCATTGCTGACGATATCGGTTAGGAGTCTGCTACTGCTCATCACGAATCATCTTCCACTCCTCACGGTCTAAGCATACATGCTTTGCTAAGCCTCCTTTGAGAGCATCGTGAGCCTTTGATTGTCAATGGGGCATCAGCTCATGCACCGTGTGCTGAATCCACTCTGAGCTAACAACAAGGTGCCTAGGTGCTGGATGGTATTCATGATAGATCTCCTTTGTAATTTTTGCAATCCTTGTCCTGTTCACTCCATTCGACCATGACAGGGTCTCCAAATTGTATGGAGCACAATTAACGTATGCATTGATGCATGACCTTTCCGGTCACGTCCATCACTTGAGCTCCATCACATATACAATACACCTTGGAGTCATCATGAACTCCATCACTAGAGCTCCATCACATATACGGTACACCTTGGAGTCATCATGGTCATGAGCACCCCAAGGTGTATGTGGTGTACTATGTGGTGTACCTACATCTGAGGTACTCACCCTAGGAGTAGTTATGGGTGACATAGCATCCTTCGCATTGCCTCCACAACATCCACCTCCTCTAGAGCCACCCATAGATCCACCTCTAGAACTTGCTCCTCCAGAACATGACCTAGACAAATGAGACAAGCCAACATCTATATTGCATTGTATTGAACACATACATTGACTGCTGGATCCACTAGGGAATGATTGAGAAGATGGTTGTGGTGGAGTCATAAAGCTAGGAGTGTCATGGATGGTAGTAGTCCTCTTGATCATCGTCCTGGTACAACATATCTTTTGTTACCTCCTTGTGTACTTTGTCTTCTTCAAAGAACTCTTCTTCTAGGACAATGATGTGTTCCTCCTCGCATCTCAGAGTCTAGTGTAGATGGAATTTCTTCTACGTCTATGTCCTCACAAATTTTTCTGCTACATGGAGAGGCTTGTAAAACAAATAGCCACTGTGGTTCTTTCGAATATGGCATAAAGACAACTTGCTTACACTGTTTGGGAAGTACAAATGTGTCTCTCTCATCTATCCATAGATTCGTGGAGTCTATCCTTGTCCCACCTCACTGTTGTGTTTCTTCTAGTAGTGACTACTTTGAACCATTTCACATCAAACAGAAAGTAGTCAAACCTCTTGAACGATAGCTTCAAGATATCTTGGATCACTCCATAATACTCGAGCTGGCCTTCTTGAGCATTGACATCTCTTGCACTAGCTCTACTTTTTTGGAGAAAGTCCACCACCACCCCACTATCAAAAGTAGACCTATTTTCATCGATGCATGCGATCTGAAAAGTGTCATCCATGAGACCATAGTGCACCATATTTGTAATACTCCGGATCCAAAAATGCCATCTGATACCATGTGGAGATGTTATGATATTTAATATGTGATACATTTAATTATATACACTAATTTTAATCTAAAACCCTATTTTTTTAATTTGGTTACAAATACTAATTTTTCTTCCTAAAACACCAATTCCAATACCCTTATTTCTTATATATTTAATTATACATAGTACATTTGATTATTTATTCTATTTTTTTCCTTATATATATATATATATATATTTGATATATATACTGATATTAAACCTATAACCCTATTTTTTTATATTTAATTATATATATTTATTTTAATTCAAAAACCCTAGCTTTTTTCATATTTAATTATGTATACTAATATTTATCATAGAACCCTAGTTCTTTACATATCTAAGTATATATACTTTTTGATCTTAAAACCTTAATTTTTTATATATTTAATTATAAATAGCACATTTGATTATATATACTATTTTTTTCCTAATTTTTATATATATTTGATTATATATATATATATATTAATATTAAACCTTAAACCCTATTTTTTATACATTTAATCATATATATTTATTTTAATTCAAAAACCATAATTTTTATACATTTAATTATACATTGTACATTTGATTATATATACTAATATTAAACTCAAAAATCATAATATATATATATATATATATATATATATATATATATATATATATATATATATATATATATATATATATATATATATATATATATATATATATATATATATATATATATATATATATATATATATAATTGTTTTCCTAACTTATATATATATTTGATTATATTTGTATATGTGACATGTGTTCATGTGTATGTGCGTGTATGCATGTGTATATATGTGTGTATGTATGTAGAAGCCAAAAACCCTAATCCCAAAATATGTATGTATATGTGACATGTGTGTGTGTATGTGCATGTATGCATGTGTGTATATATGTGTGTGTATATGTGTGTATATGTGTATACAAAAACCCTAATTTCTTATATATTTAAACATAGATTGTACATTTGATTATATATACTAATTTTTTTCCTATATATGTGATTATATATATTAATAGTAAACCTAAAATCTTATTTTTTTCTATTTAATTATATATATCTATTTTAATTCAAAAACCCAAATTTCTTATATATTTAATTATACATAGTACATTTGATTAGATGTTCTAATATTTCTCCTAATTTTTATATATATTTGATTATATATATTAATATTAAACCTAAAAGCCTTTTTTTTATATATTTAACTATAGATATTTATTTTAATTCATGTGTATATATATCTAATGTATGCATGTATATATACATATTTGTGTATGTGTATATGTGTGTATGTATGTAAAATCCAAAACCCTAATCCTAAAACCCTAACCCTAAAACATGTGTATGTTTGTATGTGTGTATGTATATGTGATGTGTCTGTATGTGTATGTGCATGTATGCATGTGTATATATATGTGTATGTGTCTATGTGCGTCTATGTGTGTATATGTGCGTATGCATGTGTGTATGTATGTAAAAGCCAAAAACCCTAATCCTAAAACCCTAACCTTAAAACATGTATATATAGGTATGTGTGTATGTATATGTGTCGTGTGTGTATGTGTATCTGCATATATGCACGTGTATATATGTCTATGTGTATATGTGTCTATATGTGTATATGCATGTGTGGATGTATGTAAAAACCCTAAAACCCCAATCCTAAAACATTTATATGTGTGCATGTGTGTATGTATATGTGTGTATGCATGTGTATGTATGTAAAAGCCAAAAACCCTAATCCTAAAACCCTAACCCTAAAACATGTATATGTGTGTATGTGTGTATATATATGTGACATGTGTGTATGTGTATATGCATGTATGCATGTGTATATATATGTGTATATGTATGTATGCATGTGTGTATGTATGTAAAAGCAAAAAACCCTAACCCTAAAACATGTATATGTAGGTAAGTGTGTATGTATATGTGATGTGTGTGTATGTGCATGTATGCATGTGTATGTATATGTGTGTGTATATGTGTATATGCATGTATGCAAAAACCCTAAAACCCTAATCCTAAAACCCCAATCCTAAAAAATATATATGTGTGCATGTGTGTATGTATATGTGTGTGTATTTGTATATGCGTGTATGTATGTAAAACCCTAAGACCCTAATCCTAAAACCCTAACCCTAAAACAAGTATATATATATATATCTATATATATATGTGTGTGTGTGTGTGTGTGTGTGTGATATGTCTATATATATGTATGCATGTGTACATAGATAAAACCCTAAAAACTTAATCCTACTTAATTCTAAAACATGTGTGTCTCTGTGTATGTGTATATGTGACTATGTGTGTCTATATGTATGTGTATGTATGTATATGTCTGTGTATGTGTGCGTATGTGTGTATGCATGTGTATATATGTGTATGTGACTATGTGTGTCTATGTGTATGTGTATGTATGTATGTATATGTGTGTGCATTTGTATATGTGTGTATGTGTACATGTACATGTGTGTGTATGTGTATGTGTATGTGTGTCTATGTGTGTGTAAGTGTGTCTCTTTTGTGTGTATATATATGCATGTAAGTATATGTGTGTCCATATGTGTATGTATGTGCATGTATGTATATGTTTGTGCATGCATGTATGTATATGTGTGTGTTATGCATGTTTGTATGTATATGTGTGTGTATGTACATGCGTGTATGTATATGTGTGTATGTATGCATGCATATGCATGAATATGCATGAGTATGTACGTACGCATGTGAGTGTGTGTGTATATGTGTGTGCCTATATGTGTATGTATATATGTGTGTATGTGTGAAAACATGTGTGTTTGAATATGTGTGTATGCATGTATGTATATGTGTGTCTCTTATGTGTGTATGCATGTGAGAGTGTTTGTGTATGCATATATATGTGCATGTATGTGTGTGTATGTATGTATGCATATGCATGAGTATGCATGTGTGCATGTATCTCTGTCTCTTGCTCTTTCCCTCTCTCTTTCTCTCTGTCTTTCATCTCTCTCTCTCTCTCTCTCTTTCATCTATCTCTTTCTCTCTCTCTCTCTCGCTCTCTTTCTCTCTATCTCTCTCTTTCTCTCTCTCTATCTAATAAAGAAAAAAACAATACATGCATGTATATAAATCATTTAGTTTGGTGTAATTTCCTTCAGATCACTCGTCAAAGCACAATTGATGTCATCTCTCATCAAATTACAAAAGGCCGATGCCAAAAAGCTCTTGCAAAACAAAAGAGAGATGTGTGTATGTAGAGAGAGAGAGAGAGATCTATGTGTATATGCACAGGACGAGCACAATGCATGTGCACAAATGCGACAATAATAGATCACAATTCAAAATAGAGGAGTGTTGACTTTTTGCTCTCAGGTTATTAAATTGCACTATTAGTACATGCATCAGTATTTTTCTTGGGACTGTCGACACTTATATCGACACCTATACCAATGCATATACCAATGCCTATACTAACACATATACTGGCGACAAGTTTTTCTGATGCTTATACCGGTGAAAACTCTCCAAATGTTATACCAATGCCCAAGTGACCATTGATATGGCTAGCATGGTTTTTGCAAACATTTCCAACAATCATACTGACGTTGGGGTATGACCGTCAGTATGGGTAGCATCATTATAGGACTCATATGTTGTAATGGGAACAATAAACCCAACCCATAATAAGCGATCCAATTCATCCTTTACTTGTTTGGCATAATGGGGGTTCTATAGCTTTGTTGCTTGGCCGGATAAACATTTGATTTTAGCACCATATGATGGTATATTCTAGGGTCTAATCCCTTCATGTCCTTATAATCCCATGCAAATGCATCAACAAACTTAGTCAACAATGCAAGGAGATCCCATTTATAAGATTGCTGCCCAAAGTTACTGTCCATCCTATGATGAAGATTCTTCTCTAATTCTGCTAGGTCCAATATATCATCCGGGCAAGTTTCGATCTCAACTGAGGTAGGTTGAACAATACAGGATACTGGAGACCAGTGGTCCACTACGTGTTGTAAGTCCACTATTCCTAAAGAGAGAGAATCCTGGTTGGCTGAAAGGAATGCCATTTTCTCACATCCAAAACAACATATGGAATGGTTCAACTACATAAGGCCTAGCATGTATCTCACAAGATTTAATATCATCAAAGGGAATAATGTATTTACGATGGTAACATTTGAAGATCAATTCATGTGATGAACAATCCTGTAAAACTTTGGCATTCTTTAGCCAAGGATGGCCAAAAAGTAAATTATAATTTAGGCTAGACTTGGGTAGACCCAGAACAACAAAAGTCATGTAAAAAACTGCACCCTTGAGTGTAATGGGAATGTGCCGGACTAGCCCCAATAGATCGACCCTAGATTGGTTAGCCATATGAACAAAGAACTTTACTGGTTAGCCATAGAGCCACATGATCAACTATTGTGTCTAGTCTAGGTGTATAGTAGCAATAGCTGGTGTTGGGATCTGATCCAGATTAGCTTGTTGCTAAAATTATTGCTCGATGCGCAGGAAAAAGAGTCAATAATTGTTTGAGATGCAAGGTGATTGATGCTTTAGAAAAAATGTCCCATGCTTTGCTATGAGATGATTCTTTTGGTAGTGTTCGAATGGTTCAGGTGGTTTTGCTACTGAAGATTTTAGTGTAGTTGATATGAAGGGTTCTACTATCTGAGTAGTGACCAATACATGATCAGGGAAGACTATAGCTTCAAGTTGGGCCCACTTTTTTGTCTTGGATAACATTCGCTGTTGCTCCTTAAAACCTGGTTCAAACACTTCAGTGGCTGGTTACAAGACTTTACCTGATCGTGTCTAGATAGTAGTAGCTTGTGCTTTGAAAAGTGCAATAATGACCATGTTTTTCATTTGGTTTTGTTGATCCTTCTTGCATTGTCATATTCTTGAGCATCCTTACAATGTCTACAAATGTGGCCCAGTTCACCACAAAAATGGCAACATGGTTGGATTGTTCTATTATTGGCATTGGTAGCACCTTGATTCCAACATCACTAATTGTAATTCCCTGGTCGTGGTGCTTGAAAGTTTGTATAAGATGAATAAACCGTGTTTCGAAGATGAGGGGGGACATAATTTGCTATAGGTTTATCAGACTCTTGTATTACTGCATTTATTGCTAACTGATTCTATATCTTGTGCTGAGCCCATAAAAGTGATATTGGTCAAAGTCAACCGCAGTCAAAGTTGATCATAGTCAAAGTCAAAAGGTCAAAGTCAAACTGTTCAAAGTCAATAAGACTCTTGCAGTTAGGAGCGTACATGAATCGACACTCAAATCAAGGCAAGGACTATTCTTGGACCATTCTAAGTGTAAGCAAGAGTGAGCATAGTCTAAGCAAGGCAAGAGAGAGAAGTGCAAGAGACCCACAGTGTGCGACACAGAGAAGGGAAGTGCAAGGTGTGCATGAAGAGTGACTAAGAAAGTGTGCAGAGAAGTGCTAAGCTAGTGCCCCAAGGATTCCAAGGTCTTATTGAAGTGTGCAGGTGCCGACAGAAGTGTTCATCCCTCCCCCTTATTGGAAGCTTGGTGCAAGGTGTGCACAAGTGCAGGCTTGGAGAAGGTGGAGGTTTGGTGCAGAGGAGTCCGGCAGCAATAAGACCTTGGGTATTTGGTATTTTGTGATTAAGTATTCTGTGGGATTCTACACAGAAGCATTGGGTTGTATTCTTGGATTGTATTGTGCATCACCCTTGTATTTGTCTTCTTATAATCAACCGACAGAGGCTTAGGCTTCTAGTGTATATCTTTCTTCTTGTCTTTTCATTTTCTCCTACAAACACTCAAACTCCTTCTTGTCCAAGAATCCCCCAACATCTTGGCATTATAAGGACACATTTCTGTAGAGTGACTTCCGTTCTTAGAGATTGCAAAATAAACCTGATTCAATGCACAATTCATTGCCACATGTCCTAGATTTTTACACTTTATGGAAAAGAACTGTTTCAAAACGTCTTTAGATTTACTCTTGCCAGTCTTCACCCATTCTAGATCTTCTGCAAATCCATCGTCTTTGTGTTCCAACTGTAGAGTCATTTCAATAATAGTATTGAGTGTCATACCACCAATGCACCAAATTATCATAACTTGACCTAGTTGTGGGTTAAGACCATTGATAAACCAATGGGTGATGACATCATTTGATAAATTAGCATTTGCCTGAGGCAATTGTCGGAGGTGAGTACGAAAAATCGTGGCATACTCTTGCACTCCTTGGTTTGGTTTTTGTCTATCATTCTTCAAGAAGTCAAAAATTTTTGCTGCACTTTTTTTTTAACCAAAATTGTTGCAAGAAAGCGTCCTAAACATCATCATAGCATTGAAAGTGATTTATGTCAAATTTCATTAGCCATTGTGCTTCTTTGTTAACTAGAGTTGATTGAAAGACTATTGCTTTGTATTCAACATCATCTAGGTTATGTATGTTGGAGTTTGATGTTTGTGGAAGCATGCGAACAGTGCAAGGAAGAAGAAGAAGCTTGGAGCACAACACACAATACTGAATGTATTACCACTAGAATGTACAAAGATAAGTGACCCGTTAGGGTTATAGATATATATACAAGGGGGGAACCTCCTAAAGAGGGAAAAAATTGCTCTAGTGGTCCTAGTGTGTTCATACACATCACTACCTAAATATATCAACAAATCCCCCTTGGGAGTGATGCAATGAACAAGGAGCTGGCACTCAAGTATAAGGAAGTGCCAAGCTATGTGGAATCAATCCACAAAAGGACGTAAGTCCAAAGCTTTGCAAAAAGCTTCAAACTTCTCCCTAGTCAGAGGCGTTCTGAAAAGTTCTTCAATGTTCTCCTGTGTGGGCACATATGCCAGACTGATCTCTCTAGCAGAGAACCTCTCTTGGACATAATGATAATGCATCTCAATGTGCTTAGTGCGAGCATGGAACACATGGTTCCTTGCAACTGCCAATGCAGACTATCACTGAAGATGGTTGTTGTAGAGAAAAGAGGCACAGACGAGGAGCCGCAAAATTGTAAAATTAATGAGCATAATTTTTCTTCTTGAAAATCCTATGAAATTCCCTCGAAGCCATGTAAATGCACTAGAGGAGTCCTCTAGATGCATAATTCCCAAATTCTTGTAACATAACCCTTGTAAAATAGTAGGAAATTAGAGCTAGTCAATAAAGTGCCGGTCTCTTGTGTGAAAGGAACATTTTTAGGGCACATGTATATAAGTCACATTGTGACTCTTGTAAACAACTTTTTGCCATGGTGAAGAATTTAAGGAGAATTTCGAATTTGCTTCTTTACTGTTGATTTCCTCCTTCTCCATGATCTTCTATGAGTGTATAATGCTTGAAATGTGTGTGTAGGACTGTTATCTATCCCTTCCCATCGCTTTTGAACTACTGTAGTGTGTGTGTGAGCCATTATGAGTTATGGAGTGAGTGTTGGTGTTTCTTCCCATTCACTCTTTTACCCATAACTTGAAGTGCATGTGTCAGATTTGAGTGAAAATACCATCAATAGATGCGTCTTTTTGAGAGCTTTGAAAGAAATCCAGTATTGACCATATTCAGAGTTTAGAGCTGAGAGAAAAGTTCAAATTTATGATTACTATTGTAAATGGTATCGCGACATGCATTTTCAAAGAATTAGTGAGTTGGAGAGGTAGCTGAAGTTTTTTCACATGCATTGTAGCTTAGATACCTCACTTACCATCATGTGTGCACATGTCTTCATACACTTGGTTCATATGGTTCCTCAGATTGATAATTAAATGTGTATTGATCCACCACTATATGCACTTGTGGGGCGATTGAGGTATAGTCTCATCGACACAAATCCCTTAGGCTTCACAACTTAGGTACACACGTTTTTGGCACAATTGCTGGGGAATAAACCTAATCAAGGTGACTTTGTGATGGTTAGAGCTATGGAGTGAAGGAATCATATTTTTAGAGGTGAATTCGTTTGGTGGCAAGTAGTCAAGTACTTCAACACTTGTTACTTCACACTCTTGGGGTGTGTGTAATGAGTTTTTAGGTTTAGGGTTAGGAGTGAGGAAGTGAGGGAAGAATTAGGGTTAGGCAAGAGAGAGGAGTAGAGTAGGAAGAAGTAGAATACATCAAGAAAAATCCCAAACATTATCTAAATTAGTTCAGTATAGGTAGTAGGTAACCCAGGAGTATAAAAATCCAAAACATTAGTTCAATTGGCCATTTTTGAGGTTGAGTATCGTGAGGAGAGAAGCGACCAATATTGCAACAGTGGTATCGTGCCTAGCAAGCTAAAAAGTGAGGTTGAGGGCACAAAGTTTGGTTGAGGCATCCCTGGAGGTAAGCTATAGCAAATTTTTGATATAAAAAACACTTCAAGAACGCACACATGCGTGATTAAAGTTGTTTTTGGTATTGGGGGGTAGGATAAAGAGTTTTTTGGGAGTCTTTGAGTGATAGAGAGGGTCAACAGTGAAGAGGGGAGAGAAATAAACATCCTTGCACAAAAAAATTTGAGTTTGGAGCATTTTCGACTGAAGTATCATGATCGGTTGAGTTTTGGTATCGCGATACCAAAATTTACTAGTATCGCATACTCACCTAGTATCGTATCACTGCATACCCACTTGAGGTATTGTGATATCGTTCCAATATCATATCGTCAAGTGCTAGTATCACGATCACGATCGCCCGGTGGTATTGTATTGCGGTCCACCTAGTATCATATCATCCCAGTCACGGTATTGTATCATCGATCAAGTGGTATCGTATCCTGTGCAACATTGGTATCCTATCGCCAAGGTCTTTGGTATCATATTGCTCATAAAGTCAGTATCGTATCGTGAGCATTCCAATATCATATTGTGTGATTTCTGGTATCGTATTGTGTAGTGGTCAAGTATCGTATCGTCGACTACCTTGGTATCATATCCTGGGGTTGCAGAGGTATCGTATTGTCTGCACCTCCAATATCATATCGTGCCATTCAGTGGTATCATATCGCCAAGGACTTTGGTATCGTATCGTGTCAAGTCTGGCATCGTATCGTCTGTGTGGTATGGCCTAGAGCGGTATCATCCAGAACTGTTCCAGCTATTTGGGAGCAAAAATTTGAAGTGATTGAGGAGTGAATTAAGGGAAATTAAGGAGCAGACATAGGCCCAAAGGTCTAAATAAACTTAAGATCAGGATGGGTGCTTAGTAGCTGGAGAAGTGTCATTTCATCAATAGGAAGTGCAACCCAAGCTAGTCATCACTCGATTTACGCGAACACCTCTAGTGACTCAGAGGAGGAACTACCCATGGCGTTAGAGGACATGGTTCTGTTCCCAGGGAGAACTTTATGTCAACTGTGGAGGGTGAATACCGCACCTCTCTGTAGTATGTGTCAACAAATCGGCAAGGAATCTCTACTTACCTTGATGGTTTAAATAGGTCCATTGCAAGAATGGTAAAGTCTACCGAATCAACAATAGTGCCAAGGCCGGCAATTAAGTACGAGGGAGGAGTGTACATGGATAAATTTGGTCACATCTACGTAGTGATAGAAAACCCAGATCAGATCAATGAGAGAGGAGAACTAGAGGGACAACGAAACTCGGGGAGACCTGACCCTAAAGAGCTAGTAACTACACCAAGAGGCAAGTCGATGGTGACTCAAGTCTTGAGAGGGGATTGGATACCTCAAGATGATTACCTGTTGGATGTATATCTAATTCAGGGATCACAATTACTATTATAGACAAATTCACCCATTCGGGGATAAGAAGTAAGTCCAGTAACCATTTATGAGTTAAAGGATCCCGAAGATGAGTCTAGAGTCACATACCTAGACCAAAACCAAAGAAGGTATTGGCCCGTAGATGCACTTGATAGATCTCAATTGAAGTATATGGGGTTGCCTATATTCCCTCCTTGAGAGTAGGCAACTACCTCACACAACCCTTTCGAAACTCATCTAGGAGTGGAGAATACAATGTCAGGACAAACGAGCCAGGAAAGTGTTCCCAATTGAACTCATGTGCAATTCACAATACCAGAAATGCAGTCACACAACCAAACCCACCCAGGAATAGGCAACATGAGTCATCCAACCATTAGAACAAGGCCATAACCCTTTGGACTTACCCTCACAGTAACGGCTTTTTCTTGGTTCCAAACATTGGATCCAAATCAATTTGGAAATATTGAGCAATTTTTCCAAGAATTCATGGGGGAATTCACTAAGAGAGGGATTAAACACAACTCGTCATCCTTAATCCATAGTTTCAAACAAAACCCAAATGAAACTGTGAAAAGAGCTACCTGAGGCCCTACTAAATCAGAAGACACTAAGAGTACCGTGATGACTAATTCTAGTAATGTGGAGGAGCTAGCAGATCTAGTAGCCAAGAAGTTAGGAGTCTACGGACAGAGAAATTACGAGAACCCACCAATGAGAATGCCGATACTACAAAGATGTAGCCTATGTGGTGGAGATCACCCATCTCACATGTGTACAAGAGGAGGAATAGGCATGCCTCAAGCTTACCCATACGATAGGCAGCCACTTCAAGGACCCAACTTGTACTACCCTGTGGAGCAAAAATACACTAACCATACTTCTAAAAATTGCCCATTCAACAGGAAGTCAAGACCCATGAATCAACCTCAGTATAGGCCTTATGGATACCCTCCTAGAGAACAAGGAAGAGAGATCCCAAGATACAACCCCTATCTAGGCGCACAAGGAGCACCTAGACCATATGAACAAAGGGGATATGGACAACGGAAGCCAGTATTAGGACAACAACCACCCCTTCCACATAATGTAGTGCCAGTTAAATATACCCAACCAGAGGAAAACATGGAAAGAGCCATAGTACCAGCTACACCTTTAGCTAGTACATAAACAACAAATCAGGGATACGAGCAAACCCAAGGAGAATACTAGCCATATGACACCAATGTAATGGAGTATGACCAAACTTATGACCCACAATACTATGGTTATGAAGGAAATGACAACACTTATGGACCAGAGTATGCAAACCTAATGTACACTGCACCCAAAGCACCAGCACCCATGAGACCACCCGTTAGACTGCATGTGCCAAAAGGACCATGCTATAAATGCGGAGACGATCACTTCATAAGAGAATGCACTCTGCCATACAACCCACCACCTCCTAGGACTTGGGAAGGGTACTGCAATGAAATGTGGGAAGGAACATCTATTTAGAGAATGTCCAAAGAATCCCAATAAGACTCATAACACAACACAAATCAATGTGATCGAAGTAATTGAATCATCAGGAAGTGATAAGGAGTACACAGTATCATTAAAAGCCATCACACGAGCGCAAGCCAAAGGACAAGAGAGAAAGAAATTAAACTCCGAACAAGAGGTGAACAGGGACCTAGAACCCAAGATACAGGAAGTGGAAGATTCGAAAGACCCACATGAGAGTAATCAAATGAAGAAAACACTAAGTTGGAAGAGCAGAAGGGAGAAACTTAGAAATAAATGGACAAAAAATAAATAGGACAAGAAGGATGTAAAAAACGATAACAAACTTGAGGAATCGAAAACACAAGAAAATACACCACAAAAGTCTCATACACAGAAACTAGATAAACTAGGATCAATCCTAGTAGAGCCAAGACCAAACGACCTAGACATGTGGTTGAAAGCATATCAATCTAGAATCACGACTGGACCAAACATAGAGCAGCATGAGAAACTCTACCCACAAGGGGAATTAGAGAAGGAGAGATTGGCGATATGCAAAAAACTCATAGAGGTAGCCCAAGACACTCTAGAGAAGACTATCCAAGTCCTCCTAGAGACAAGAATATCTGAGAATCAATACAAAGAGTGTTTTAAAGAGAATGATAAAAAATCAATAGGAACACCTAAGGAGAAAGATAGTAAGGAAGAGCAATAGAGCACTCGGGGTAAATCCATTTCTATAATCCCTGAACTAGAAGCTGATTGGCCACAAGAATTGTGGGGTAGGATTTAGGAATACTGATGAAAAAAGAATGGGAGTTCAAGGCCACCCTTTGAGGAGTTGGACATTGAAGAAAACCAGCCAACTCCAAATTTGGATGAAGTATATGAAGAGGCTTCTATGTTAGACCGAAATAAGGAGGAAGCACAACGCTTTTCCACCTTACTGAACTATATGGGAGAATACGAGAAAAGGTCTATAGTTTTTCATGCTCCCATAATTTGAAACAAGGAAAATGGGTCTTCAGGTGAGACCTCTTACAATCTAGTAGAACTCAAGAAGACCAAGGTACAATGTCAGTTGGCCGTGGAAGAGTTACTACGAGCCAAACCACAATTATGGAAACAATTGGCAGGACAGTTGAAATTAGAAAATGAGGAGAATAAAAAGAAAAGTAAAGAAACTCAAGCTCCTTCTACCATACAAATCCCTATTGACAAAGTTGGAGAATTTAATGAGGGCTTACCCATCACATATAATGGATACATGACAAAAGCCATTTTAGACACTGGAGCAGGCATAGGCATAGCCACCAAAGAAATTTGGGAGAAATGGGGAAAGCTAGTCCTACGTCCAACATGTATGAAGCTACAATTAGCAGATGGCCATGTAGAAAGACCCCTAGGAATATTGGAAAAGATCAAATTGACTACCTATGAAGTAGAATTTGAACACACTCTAGCCGTATGTCAATTTGGAAAAGCAAACAACTACGAGATGATATTAGGACGACCCTTCATGAGACAACTCAGGGTAGTACAAGACTAGGGAAGAGACGCATTATACCTACAACATCAGGGGACTACTGCCAAGATCAATTTACATACCTTTTTGTATAGGGACGTACCCCCACTACAATGGAACCCCATACACAAGGAAGAGGATGATTTGTCAATTCATAGTGCGGGTTCAAGTGACCAATCATGGATGCACGAAGATGCTCAGCTATGGATGTGTAAGGAAGCAAAGCGGGAAGAGAGAAAAATTCAAACATGGCCTATCAATTACCGGCCTGTAGATGATCTTATGTATATGCCTCAAGTTTTCATGGATGAAGTTTTTGAACCACATGGTTGGATGGAGATTCTTGCCACATTAGATGTGTGTATACATGAGGAGGTACTAACCATGAATGAATGTGTAAATTTTTACATGGTAGTCCTTCAGGAAGTAGAGGCATGAGAAGTATTAGAAAAGGAATGGAAGGAGGAGTACGAAAGCATAGAAATGGAACCAGAATTTGATTCAGAGGAACGTTATTTGGAAGTAATTCAAACCAATGAAACAGAAGGAACACTGAAGGTACTAGCAATAGAAGCAGCCCAGACAAGACCAAACAATGAGGAGACGATAGATAAAGCCAAACCAAACCTATAACTTTTTGAAGTCCCAGAGCACTTCAAAAGATATGAAGTAGAAGAGAGGAGGATAGCTATTCAAATGCCCAAAAGAGAGGCAAGAGAAGGAGAAGCATATGATAACAAGGAACAAATGAAGAAAGTGATAGTGACGAAGGAAGAAGGGGAAGAAAGGTGTACTTACATAGGAAAAGATGTGTCACCTGAAGAGGAAGAGGAATTGATAAACCTAATCCGAGAATATCGAGACGTATTTGCATGGACCTACAAGTACCTCAAAGGTGTAGATCCATCCATTTGTTCTTATCGAATCCCAATGATACCTGATGCAAAACCATCGAAACAATGCCCTTACACTTATAACAATGTCTATTAAGCAAAAATTAAGGAGGATGTAGCTCAATGATGAGTAGCACCTCCTTTAATGTCAATCCGGGAAGACATGAGGATGGTATGATGACCTCGAGCAAGTGAAGGCACAAGTGCGTGAGTGAGAAGCACACAATCATGCACACACATACACACACACACGCGCACACACAGCAAGAACAAAGAGGAAGACAATGGAGTTCTTTTAGACTACTTTCAAAATGCTCATACAAGTTCAATTCAATTACAAGCTAGCTTCAAAAATGAGCTCTCTAGCTCTATTTATAGTTTTTCACTAGCTTTTGGCCCTGTCCAGACCTAGTGTCTGGCATAGTTAAAAATTAGGTTCTACGGCCTATTTGTGCTACTTCTAATACTCCTCAAGCTCGAGGACTCCTCGGCTTGCACAAAATGGAGTTACAAAAAGGTGAAAGGGTATTTACAATGATTTGTAGTGATGAGAAGCACTATTATGCAGATGTTGTTTTGGAAAAGTTTGAATGGCCTACTTGCCAGATCTTCGTTGACTGCTTAGTCTGCTTGTGCCTTCTCTCTGCTCTGGCTCCCTTCTTTGGCTTCCTTGTCTTGTGAGTCCTTCAGTGCGTTGACTGCTGCTACCAACACCCCCCCTCTCTCACGTCTGTCGTCTCTGACAGACCCTTGTCTAGTTGTGCGTTGGACGTAATATTGAACCACATTGGAAGTGAGGTGGTGTTCTTCTAATCGTAGCCCCCGTGCTAGGTCTGTTAACAATGCATCCCAATCCACTGGACCTGGGACGTCTGGATGGGGCACCCGCAATTGCTCTGAGTGGATGGTCCTCTCCACAGCGAATAGTTGGAGGAGATGTGAGGGCTTGGGTACAAATATTTCTGAGTGATATTCCCAGAACCCTGTGATGAACATCTCCTCGAAGGTCTGTTTGAAGCATGCTCGGAGGTATTTTATTCTTGCGTGCCATGCATATACTACCTTTATTGAGGGGGTAGTGCTCATGTCATATACCAGGTCTTGGTTGCCTTCAGTGAAGCCGACTCCTGAAAAGTGGGGGTCCTTGATGTTCTTGAATGTCCTGAATGTGATCAGCATTAATTCGAAGATCTTCATGCACATCTGTGCCATCACATCAGGGGTGTTTCGTAGGCGAATGCTCCAGTGACTGATTGTAGAAATCATGTAAGCAACAGTGGGAGGTCCTTGTGGAGGTGCTAGATAGACATAATTTGACCACTTTGCACAACCTTTGACGTTCTTTACAGCAATTATGGTAAATTCGGGCCAGGTGTGTCTGCGGAAGACTAGAACATAACAGGGGTTGTATTTAATAAAGAGTGGCATGTTAGTCCAAGTACGAACCATCTCGGGATAGGTCTCAAGAAGACGGATCCTCCAGGTGGGTTGATGAATGGATCCTTTTTTAGCACTCTCAGGGATATCATCGGGCCCAAATTGTGTGGCAAAGGTTGGAGCCTTGCCACATCGTCATTGAATCTCTGCATTGTAATCTGCCAGGAGTACACAATATGGCACATACTGATCGTCGTTGGTGCCTATCCATCTATGATGAGACATACTGCGGAAATATTATGACTTTATGATGGTGTCTTCTAATTTGGCCATTGATTGGATTTGGATTGCCACTTGATCTTCATGGGTTTTCGCTATCTTTTCGAGTGTCTGGAGCCATTCGGGTACTTCGACTTCCAAGGTGTCCATTCCTTCTAAGGTTTGCTGACCTCCTGGCATCGGCATAGGAACATATGGTTCCTCATACGATTCATCCACCTCAATGGGTACCAATTCATCTGGCTCGGGTTCTACAACTGGAGAGGGCTGTCTTTCATATTCCAGTAACTTCTTCTGCAATTCTGCCACCTGCTCTGTTAATGCCTTTACTTCCTCTGAAGTCGTGGTTGCCTCTATGATTTTGGGTTGTGCCTCCTGTTCCCTGAGCTGGCAGCGTAGCGCATCCCATTCCTTTTCCAAATCGTCATGTGCTTCTAATAGATCGGCATAGCTTTCCAAGATTGTCTTCATTGTTTCTGAGGGGACTGCTTTGACGTTCTGGGTCGATCTCGTGGGGAGAGCCTTCCATGGCAGCTTCCAGGTTTTCTTCGTTTTGCTTCTGCAGACGCTTGTTTTCTTCAAGGGCGGTAGCCATGTGTTTTCTGAGTAGAGTCAAATTACGCCGGACTCTTAGATTATCTGTTTGGTAGACTTCCAGTAAAGCTTCGAGTTGTTTGACACCTGACGCTTGTGATGGTTGGGGTGCCTCCAGGAGAGTTTGATGGGCTTGCTCAAGTGTGGTATAGTGTTGATTGAGGTCAGCCTTTTCATCTTCTATGGCTATAAGCCGTCTCTGTAGTTGTTGGTGATTCGTAGTCAGTTGACGATGACGGTCTTCGAGAGCCTGATACTCACTTTGAAGTTGGTACACACACTGATGTAACGTTGAAAACATATTATTTACATTAAAGAATGCAGGGAAAGGGGAGGATGCAGGAGGAATGGGGAGGGGGAAGGGAGTTGTGAATGCTGTGGAGTCAAGTGGTGAGGTAGGTGGAGGGGGTATGGGAGATTGAGGCTGCGCGGGGGGAGGGAGTGGTGCTGTGGCTGGTGATGTTTCCATTGTGTCGAACATGTGTGTGACTGTGTAGATGGGGATAGTGGGTGGGGTGGATGTGATATTTGTGAAGAGTGTTGTGAAAGTGGGCATGGTAACTCCTCCGAATTGGATGCCGAGAGAGAGAGGAATTCCCATGACGAATGTGGTAATGGTAGAAATAGGCGTGGTAGTGCCAGGTGGTGAGGTGACTTGTGTAGTAAGAGGTGAGGTGGGTGGTGAGAGTGGTTCCGCCTGATGTTCTTCTGTTTGTGTGTTACCTCCTGGTTCTGATACATTGATGTGGATTTGTTTGCCAGATTGCATGGGGCGAGTAGGCACTCATTTCTCAAATCGATGAATATAAGCCATGGCTGCATGAACAGCCTCATCTAAGCCTACCGCATCAGTGTGCAGGTTCATTGATTCAATAAACATGTCATCGACACCTTCCTCGGCTAACATTTGGCTCATGAGCACCTTTCCTGTCTCAAGCGACAGTTTGTGTTGTTCTTGGACTCGCTTCATGGTTTCATACAATCTTTTTATTTGGGCCAAGTAGGCTGGGGCACTTGCTAGTTCTGAAAGTTCTTCATATTCTTGATCATACTCCTCGTTGGCTTCTTCTTCTTCTGTCACTTCATCATCCTCTTCTACTTCTACTACTGCTGGTTGGGTTGGGGCTGAAGTTGTAGTAGTGGGTTGTGGTCCTTGGGTCTGCTCTGCTTCTATCTCCAGGTTAGACTCATTGATCAAGCGGGCAATTTCTTCATCTGTCAAATCGGCTAGGGTGTAACCTTGTGGGAACTCCAAGTCCGATGGAATCGGAGGGAATACCAGATTGGGTCCTTCGGCGCTTGGCCTGGGTAGGCGAATGGTAAATGGTCGGACACGTTGCGTTTGTGGAGGGGTCACCTCTGGTGTGGTGGTGGCTCCCCTTGCTTGAGCACATGGTAATTGAACTCCCCCTCTCATTTTCTTCGATGGAGGGCCCGCCGTTGAGAGCCGTCTTTGGAATTCTTGGGCACTGGACCATACTAATGCTCTTTGAATGGGCACGTCGTACGCTAAGCACCTGTAAATTATTTTTGTCAAAGCACAGCACCCATGAAGCACATTCTTCTGTTTCTTATTCCATCGTTGATGGGCTAGATAGATTTGATCGATGATCCATTGTGGTAGATTGATGGTGAGATTCTCTGTCTCTGCCAAGTACAAGTTGAACCATATCTTTTTAGGTGGCATTGTGAAGCATTCTTGGGCGGGGAAAGCGAAGTGCTGCATGATTGTTCGTAGGTGGAGAGCGATGGTTGGTGTCATTTCTACCATGTCCTTCAATTTGTTGAGATCCTTGTGCTTCATCCTGCCTGGAATCATTGTTTCTTTTTCAGTGGGAATATGCATACCTTGCATCTTCAATGCTTCCCGTACTAGGTTGAGGGTCAGTTTGAATCTTTTGAGTTCGTGGCCTGGCATCAGTGAAGGTAGCACAAAAGTACTATCGCCTCCCTTGGCCCTGCTAGGGGTGATGGTACTGATAAAATAGGAACAGCGCAGGAAATCTGGCTTAGGTAAATGTCCCCGAAAATAGCCGTCCAAGCTCGCTTTGGTCCAGAATGATCGCATCACTTCTGCATTCTGATATTGCTCAAATTTGCGGGTGAAGAAATGATATCGTCCCCATTTGCCATTGAACTCAAGTTCTCCCTCCCAAAAGTAGGCCATCTCCCAATGGCCCTGCTACATCACTGAACCAATGTGCATGCTTCCCCACTTGAGAAGTGTGCCCCTGAGGCGGGTCCTGAATAGGAAGCACATGCACCGCTCTAAGTTCTTGAGGTCTCTCAGTGAGTTGTGGTTCCAGAAGAAGGGTTTTGATGTCCACTATCTGGGCGCTAGACCCTGCCTGGGAGCTGGTGCCTCCAGTTTCTGCCATGTACAGCTTGCTTGCTAGTTCTGTGAGAATATAGAAGCATGCGTTAACATTGTAAAGGACAAGGTAGAACAATTTTTGTCCCCATTACAACATTAACATGAGGTGAATGATGAGTTAGTCGATCAGTGAGTGCTCGATGATTGTGTGTGTTGTTAATCCTATGAGCTACGTGAAAAGATGCAGTTAGTAGGTGGAGAGGAATGTACAAATGAGATCGGGGAGTTTATTACAAGCTTTTGGCTGCCAAACACGATGAATGACTTTATGTTTTGGTTTTGTGGAGACTCTGGAGGGCTTTATGAGGGTGTCTGCTTGGAAATGAGGCTGTATAGGGGCCCATTTACAAGTGATTCCACTCGTGCTCATGTGTAAATGTGCGTTTGTGTGTGTTGAATGAGAGTGGGCACCGGCTCTTTGAGTGAGTGAACCCTGTCGTGTATGGTGTGATTTGTGTGTGACTAGTTGAGCCCGCAAGCAAGCCTTAGGCACCCAAATTTGTCTTGATTGTGAGCCAACCTTCATCGACTTCTTGGGTAACCAGATAGATTTCACTTTCTCAAAAGAATTTTTGGACATCTTCTTATTAGTATCATGTCGTTGATTACTAATAGGAAGTTGAGATAGTTGTTGTGGCTTGGTCGCAATAGGACGCTCGCCTTTCCGCACCCACAATTGTTTCAATGGCTGAGTCATCCTGCTTCGCACGTTCTTTTGGCCTCCAGCATAGGTAGTCTTCAGTAATTGATCTGCCTTTGGTTGCTGCCTCCCTCTGGCCTTTGGAAAAGAAGGGAGTTTCGTTGAGTCCTTGACTTCTTTATTGAGATCATCATTCCTCTGCATCACATAGCTTTGGACAAGAATAGCATTGTCAACTTCATGTGTACCCCTGGAAGGACCAGGAGTTTGTGCCTTTCCTAGTTCCTTGAGTGCTCCATTATCTAACTCAACTGTAATTCGACTCTGATTTACCAACACCTGAAGAAGTCCACTTCTTAGGTTTAGGTTGACTGCATGATCATAGATCCAGTCTTGACCCAAGACAAGAGGTTCAGTGAGGTCCTCATCTTGACACACTAGTACTTTAACTGTCATTAGAACATCTTGAATGTAGAGGGGGAGTTCCACCTCGCCCATGCAAGGGGTTTCCACACCTCCCAATCCTATGAGATATGCTTCTATAGGATTGACATTTAATTTCAACTCTCGACAGTAAGAAAGTTTAACGACACTAGTGGCTGCACCTGAGTCAATCAAGGCCCGTGCAGTCCTTGCACTCTTCCCTTGTCCTATCTCCAAGGTTACAAAAGGACGTCGGTCAACTATTCTATGGGGGCTTACACTTGAGACTTCACACATAGCCATATGATATCCTGGGTTCGCATAGTCACCTATCCTTGGCTGATCTTGTCCTTGTCTTCTCATCTTCATTTTTCAGATGCGTTCCAAGGCTTCTGCTTGTGCTTCTTCTCGAACTCCTTTTTCCTCTTCTTTATGTTTCTTGGCAGTGTTGAGTCGATTGAGCATTTCCTCGGTGAGAGGTTCCTGATATAACTTGACTCTGCATCCACTTATGTAGCTAGGGAGAATGTCGCCTTCGAGTGTGGCTAATTGGACTGCTCCACTAGTCGAGATCCTATTTATGATCATAGGTCCATAGCCTCTCTTCTCCAATTTTCTCGCATGTTGCTTCAAAGTGTAGACTAACACTAGGTCCCCTGATTTCAATCCTTTATCCTTCACATGGGCATCAAAGTACGCCTTCTGCCTTTTCTTAACTGCATATATTCCTACTGCAGCTCTTAGTCGTGTTTCACCTAATCGTTCGAGGTCAAAAATTCTCGAAGAGAGTTCATGACCCGTCCACTCATGCTCCTATGCTACTCTCAATGTGGGAATCAAGAAGTCCAAAGGTAGCACCGCATTTTGGCCAAATACCATATGAAAGGGTGTGGCTTGGAGTACCGTTTTATAGGCAACTCTGTATGCCCAAACAACATGATGTAGCTATTTGTCCCAATCAGAGCGTTTATTATTCACCAATTTAGTCAACACATTGCATAGGATCTTATTTGTGCTCTCAGCCTGGCCATTAGCTTGTGGGTGATAGGGGACAGACTTCTTATGTACTACCAAGAATTCTTGGAGAAGTTTTTCAATAACTTCATTTAAGAAGTGAGTCCCCCTATCACTGACTAGCTCTATAGGTAGCCCGTATCTCGTGAATACATTCTCGAATAAGAACTTAGATGTCTTTTGAGCATCGTTCTTTGTGGTAGCTTTCACTTCTACCCACTTGGTTAAATAGTCTGTGGCCACAATGATATATTCAACATGTGAACCCTTGGCTGGGGGATTAATAGGACCTACAAAGTCTATTCCCCACTTAGAGAATGCACGTCCACCCATCATAGGTTTTAAAGGCATCTCATCTTTGCGTATAGGATACTGAGTTTGCTGACAAATGTCACACTGTTTCACATAGGTATGTGCATCCATGTGAAGGGTCGGCCACCAAAGTCCTGCAAATAGGATTGCCTTGATCACCCAATCTGGTCCAAAGTGTCCTCCTGCTACACCTTGGTGGGCAGTTTCCAAGATCTTGAGATATTCACTCTCATGGACACATAGTCTCAGGTAACCATCTTTACCACGCTTGTATAGATTATCACCAATGAGTGAGTAATCTAGGGCTTCTTGTTCTAGACTTCTTTGTCTGGCCAATGTCATATCTTGAGGGAATGTCTTCGTCCTCAAAAAGGCTACTTGTGGTTCACTCCAATCCGGCACTATGGACACTTGACATAGAGTGGCATGTTCCACGGGTGGTTTAGTGCAGCAGATTGGGCATTCTTTGCACAACTTATGGACATCAGCTTCCATAGTAGGCCAATGCACTCCAAATCTCCTAAGTGTCTGCAAAGTTCTTTGCTTTGAGTAGTGTTGCTCTAATGCACCTACATGTGCTAATTGCAACCATTTTGCGTACTCGTCCTCTTCCACATAACAAGCCAATATCCCTTGATCTGTCTGTTTGTACATACTTCCTGCCATGATATGGTACTTCTGTGCTTTTACTACCTCTCTATCTTCAGTGTTTATGACTGGGTGATTAGGTCCATATGTCAGTACTGGCACTAATGGCTTAGCCCACTGAGGTACAACTTCCAAATTAAACAAGTAAGCATCAAGAAGGTCATCTGATACTCCTTGTGGGGCTTCTCCAGATGTGAGCCTAGAGAGATGGTCTGCTCTCAAGTGAGTCTTCCCTTTCCTCACCACAACTTCAAAGTCGTATTCCATTAGTAAGAGAAACCATCGTACTAATCTACCTGTATTGCATGGCTTGTTTACCAAGTACAACAGTGCTTGATGATCAGTAAAAAATTTAAACTTATTTGCAAGCAAATAGTGTCTAAACTTTTTAACAGCATATACCATGCCTAATCCTTCTCGCTCAATGGTCGTATAGTTTCGTTCAGCTGCATTCAACTGTCTACTAGCATAGGCAATTGGGAGATCCATATTACCTTCGCCCGTAGGTTATGCGAGTACACATCCAATAGCATAATCGGATGCATCCACGTGAACATGAAATGGCTTATTCCAATCTGGTGTGGTCAAGATTGGTGCTGAACACAATCTTCTTTTGAGTTCGTTGAAAGAGTTTTCACATTCATCGGTCCACTCAAAGTTAGTCAAAATTCCATACAGAGGCTTGGCAATGATGGCGTACATGTGTATAAAGCGTCGGTAATAGCCACAATGCCCCATGAAAGCTTGTTCTTCCTTGACATTCTTTGGCCTAGGTAACTCGGCTATGGCTCTTACTTTCTCTTCATCGGTGGATATGCCATTCTTTGACACTATGTGTCCTAGAATCTTGCCTTGCCTGACCATGAAAACACACTTTTTTGGGTTCAAGCAGACTTGATATTCTCTGCATTTGTCAAAGATTTGCCTGAGTTCAGATATATGTGTCTGTCTAATGTTGGAATGAGCAGAGAGATCATCAACATAGACCTCCAAATTCTTCCTCAAGAACTCTTTAAACATGTGACAGATCAGCCTCTAGAAGGTTGTAGGAGCATTGGTAAGCCCGAATGGCATTACCCGAAAAGCAAATATGCCCCACTCTGTGGCAAAAGCTGTCTTATGCTGATCTTCTGGAGCTATGGCTACTTGATTGTAGCTCGAAAATCCATCAAGGAAGCTGTACACTTCCTTGCCTGCTACCCTTTCTAGTAGATGCTCTGTGATAGGAAGTGGATAATTATCTCGGATAGTGGCTGCATTGACCTTTTTCAAGTTAATGCATACTCGTAGCTTTCCATTTTTCTTGGGCAACACTACAATGGGGGATACCCACTCAGTGTGCTCAATTTCATAGATGAATCCAACTTCTACCAGTCTATCTATCTCCTCTTTGATCTTAGCAGCAATATTATCATTATATGTGTATGGCTTTTGCTTAGAGGGTTTCGCGTCTAAGATCATGGGAATTGTGTGTGAGCATATGTCTGGGTCAACACCCTTCAAGTCCTTGTAACTCCAAGCGAATACATCTCTGTATTCTCGTAGCAAGGCTATCAATTCGTGCTCTTCTTCTTCCATCAGGTCATGTCCTATGTAAGTGCACCTCTCTTCTCCTTCTTCCATGGCTACCACTATTTTCTTGGTGGTTTCTTTGTTATCATAGGCCTCTCCTGATTGTGTCTCGCGTTTAGGCATTCTTACCATGACTCTTATATTGTCTATCTCATACTTTTTAAAGTTTTCAAGGACCTCAAACAAGGATTCTTCCTCTTCTGGTGTGACTTCTCTCTTCTTTCTTTTCTTTCCTTCATCCTTACGGGTCACTTGTGTGGCTAATCTTACATCATTTGTAAGCTCTCCATGTCTCTAAGGATGAGCTTCTACTTCATAGAAGTATTCTTCATCTGATGCAAAAGGTGGGTCCATAATGATTGACTCTAGATCGGAGTCACTTGCATCCTCAAATGCATCAGGGCTAGGTTCACACTCTTCTAAAACTGCATCTCCCATGATCGGCTCGATTGAGAAAACTGAAATGTCATAGCCTTCCTCGTCACAGTGGGGTGTCCATTGTTCTTCATTGATGGCTACATCCATTGTTGCTAAAATTTCTGCCCAGCCGTGAGGTTCAAACTCTTCATCAGGAAATACTACAGGTGCGTAGGCCGGGTCTTGGATTGATCTATGGGTTTCTTTTGCACCTATTTCTCTGGCCTTTTCTCTCCTCTCTTCTTCTACTGCTACTTTACACATCCATAAGTGAGTGTCTTCATGCATCCATGAGGATCCTGATCCTATGGAGTGCACGGACTCCATGTCATCCTTGGCTCTATGGATGGGATTCCATTGAATAGGCGGTGCATCTTTAAATCCTTGAGATTGACTTTGGTCGTAACACCTAAGTGTTGCAAATACAAGGAATTGGTTCCCCAATCCTGGACCACTTAAAACTGTCGCATAAATGGTCTTCCCAAAATCATCTCATAGGCATGATTCTTGCTGAAATCACATATGGCAAAAGTATGCTCAAACTCAACACCGCATGTAGTGAGAGTTATTCCTTCCAGCAAGCCTAAGGGTCTTTCTATGTGGCCATCAGCCATCTGCAATTTCATCCTCATGGGCTTGAGTGCTGGCTTGCCCCAATGCTTCCATAGGGAAGTGGTGGCAATAGCAACTCCTGCACCTGAGTCTAGAATTGCCTTGGTTTTGTACCCCTGATGGGTAATGGGAAGATAGGTGTTTCCTTCTTCACCTTCACTCATATCTCCTATCTTGTCTAGAGGAATTTCTGGCACTGTTCTATGAGAACCTACCTGGGAACGGGGTTTCACTACTTCTGGCACTTGGTTAGCTACATGTTTCCATAATTCTGGCCTGACTTTGAGTAGCTCTTCTAAGGTGAGGTTGCACTGCACCTTAGTGTTTTTCACTACCTCCGTATTCCTAGGTATGACTGAGTCTTCGTTTCTTACCATGACCGTGGGTGCTCTCATACAAGTAGACTTGGCTTCCCATGGACCTGTGAAATGGGGTAATTCCTGTAGGGAGTTAGACTCGAAGTCTAACCTCTCTTGATTTTGTGCACTCTCCTGCTCTCCATAAATGGAAGGAATATCTTGTGGGAATTGATCATGTGTGTCATCCACAAGTTCAATGGGAGGAGGGACTTCACTTTCATTAGCCCATTTGTCTTCTTGAATCTCTCGTATGAATTCTGGTGTGTACCTATTCATAGAAGGGGAGGTGTCTGGTTCAGTGGAATTGGGCACAAAAGCTTCTTGTGGGGGAAGGCTTATTCTTTTACTTGCCTCATCTCTTCCTTGATTTTTTTCTTCCTTGGCAGATCTTGCAATTATGCTCTCTAACTTCTCTAGGAGTCCATCCAAGTGCAATTGTGTCTTAGCTGAGCCAGAGTAGTTGAAGAGGCGACTGGCTTCAAACATGGTCTGAGCCAACGCGACCATTTTCGTGCACAACTTGGTTCTTTCTATCTCTAGGTCAGCTCTAGGGTAGCACTTGTCATGATCCGTTACATTTGGCCCTTCTTGGGTTCTGGCCTGATATGCCTTAAGCATCATGTCTATGTCTTCAAGAGTGGGGTCAGCTAATACTGATCCTACTCTAGGGGGTGGTGGGATGGTCTGAGGTAGGTGGACAGATGGTGGGTTAGATGGTGATGGAAATGAGGGTGGTGGTGGTATGTGAGAGTTGGTTTGAGAGGTGAGTTCAAAAATTTTGGCTTTTGTTTCTCTTATGCTTTCTTCTAAGTCACTCATCTTTTTAGACCATTGTCTTTTCATTCTCTCTCGGCTATCCCTCCAGGCTCTCGACCGTTTCTTGGCTATGCTCTCGGTTTCACTAACCTCTGCACTCTTCTCTTGACCTATTCCTGGGTTCTGTTGCAAAGCCTGGGCTCTAGTGACCACTTGCACTGGTGCAGTGGAAGTGACACTTCCTGTTGAGTCTACAACTAAGCCAATAACATTAATTGGAGTTATTTTTGGCATATTATTGGGATTCTTTGGGCAATCTCGTAAGAGATGCTCCTTTTCGCAATCTTGACAAAAGCCATGTACTGTTACTGACTGTGGTTGTGTAGATGCAGGCATTGGGCAATCACGAATGAGGTGATCTCCTTGACATCTATAACATGGTCCCCTAGGGAATGGGGGTCTTACCTGCCTAGGTTGAGGTCTAGTGTTGGGATTTGTGTACATGAGATTTGCATACTTTGGCTCCCAACTAGGTTCACTCGGTTCTTCACTATAGTAGGATTCACCATGTTCAGGAGACTGCATATAGTAAGCTTGTGGACTATCTATGTGAGTGGAATCAAAACTATGATCACTCGGGTCACTTTCTGAAAGCAACGGAGTCACTGGGACTATGGCTCTATTCAAATTTTCCTCAGCAGCTGCATACTTCACAGGAATCACATTAGCTGGGGTTGGAGGTTGTTGAGCTAACACAGGTTGAGGCCTTTGTTGGTTTTGGTAGGGTTGTTGATAGGATTGCTGTGGTCTACCATATTGCTGTGGAGGGTACTGGTTCTGGTATCTTCCCTGTTGTGGATAGGGCTGAGGGTAGGTTTGCCTAACTGCTTGCTTATTGTATGGGCAGTCTTGTGCTGTGTGATTTGTGTATCTCCGTTCTATGGTGCAATAGTGGCTGCTAGGGTTCACTTGGGGTTGAGCCATGATGGGACATACGTTCGCCATATGGTCACCACCGCAAGTATAGCGCCTCTTTACTGGGGCAAACCTTGGGATTTGTTTGCTAGTGACACCTAGTTTTTGAGCTACTTTCTCCACAAGTTCCTCAATTGATGTGGATTGCGAGGAAGAGAGGCTAGAAGCACTATCCGAATCTTTGTAGATTTTTGAAAGCTCTAGTTCCTCCCCTAGGTTATCCTCAATGTCAATGCACATGCGTACACACTCTTCTATGGTCCTAGGCTCCTTCAAGTACACATAGGATCACAACTTTGTACTTAGCAATCCATCCAAGAATAAGGCCACTTGTTTGGCTGGTGTGGGTAACTCAGGAACAGGGCATCTCTCAAGATATTGCCTAAACCTTCTTCCTGCAAGTCTCACGGTCTCTTGAGGGGTCTGCTTGAAGCTATGTATTAGTGAGGAAGTATTATGCCTTATGCCACTTTTAGAGAACTCGGTGATGAAAGCCTCTAAGAGTTGGTCTATGCTCCTAAACTGTCTCTCATTCAATGGTTGAAACCATGTAAGGGTTGTGTTCCTAAGGGTCAGACCAAAGGCATTATACTGCGTGAATAGGTCCTCAACCTGCTCAGCTCTCAAGGCCTGCCTAAACTCAGCCACATGATCATATGGGTCTCCTGTGCCATCGAAGTAGTTCTTCATGGACTTAACTAGCTGAGTCTGTCTCAAAATCCTCGTGTGCTCTCTAGGTCTTGGTAGAGGGAATTCATCCGCATTCCTTTGGTTCCTTGGGGCTCTAAGTCCCTCAGGCTCCACTCTATTTGTTTCCGTTCTCGTTCTTTCTCTTCCCACTGGGTTGGCAAAGATTACCTTCGGTCTATCTCTATGTCTGTCTCTTTGAGTTCCATGAGCTTGGGACGTTCCAGCTCTTGGGTGACCAAAGGACACATTCGAACTTGGTTGGGGGAAAATAAATTCACCTTTCCAAGTGTAAGCATGCCTATCATTTTCTGTAACCACAAAGACCCTCTCTGAAGCGTGATCTAAGTAGGTCACTCTGCCTGGGCTATCAGGATCTTTGAACTCATATATCATGATTGTTCCTACCTCATTCGGCTGATCAGATCTATACCTCCAAAAGGCTTCATCAGTCTCTCGGTTCAGGAGTAGATCTATGCTCTTATTGTCTTGGGGAATCCACTCTGGTGTGATAATCCTAGTGAGAACAGATTTGCCTCGGGGGGTTCTAGGTTCTACACCCATGTTTCCTTGCTCCAGGTCACCTAAGTCCGTTTCTGGGATCACATTCCCAAATTCATCTGTCCTATCTGGATGACTCGTGACTACATATATGGTTCCTTCCTTGTCTAGGTATGCTTCGTTTTCAAACTTGACAGCTGGGTGCTCTAGTCCAATGGATTGGTTCGGGTTTTTAATCTGGACCACAGACCTTCCTAGGCCGTCCTCATAGATGCTAGCACCTAATCGGTTGGTCCTAAGGTCTTCGAGTTGCGTCTTGTAAGGGCCTTCTACCCTATGTAAATATGGCACTCCTAAACTTCCTGTAAGTCTCTCCATACCGTGGGACATCTATGACTCGCTAGTCTCAGAGCTAGGGTAGTACAAATGATGGCTCAACTGCTGGGCCCAAGACCTAGCAGTATGATTGACACTAGCCTCTGAAGATCTAAGACTTTGTCTATCTCTCCCTAGGTGTCGTCCTGATCTAAGGTTCATAAGCCCAATTGAATAATCCCAAATTTTCCCAAGTACACTTTGCGTTGCTGAGTTCTTTTGTATTAGTCACTTGTTCTTTTTTAATTGCCCTTAGGGTGTCACTTCTTGTCCAATTAATCTTCATCGCAAGGAACACTTAAGTTTTATCGTACTTTGAGTGTGGTCGCTCGATTTAAATTCCTTTCCCTTAGGTTGTTTCGCAATTGTAATCTCCTAACACTTGCACTTGAGTGATTAGAGTTCTTGGACTTGGTCGTTCTTAACGTATCGCTAATTAATCAAAACCTCTATCCGTACTTAGCCTATGCTAGGGATTGACAGAGGGTGTCAAGAATTTCCAACCTTGAGTTTCTCCCTTTGGTTGCCCTTGTGTGCCCAGGAAGCGTGTTCCCAAGCTTGCACTTAATTTTTCTTCGAGTACCCTTTGATGCTCTCAAAGAACCTGAAAAAGTCCCAAAGTTAGCTCAAGACTTAAATTTGATTGACAGACAGATCACTTTCATGCATGTAATTCACTAACCAAATTGCCAACAGTGTCGAAAGCTATCCTGTGGTAGAGCTTTAGTCAAAGCATCTGCAACATTATCTCGAGTGTGAACCTTCTCAAGGATAATGCTCTCAGTGGCTAAGCAATCTCTAATGAAGTGATACCTCACCTCAATGTGCTTGGTCTTTGCATGATAGACCAGATTCTTAGCCAAAGCAATGGCACTCTGACTATCACTGAGCAAGTGAGGTACATGCTGAGGCAAACCCATATCACAAGCAAGACGAGAAAGCCACAATGCTTCCTTACATGCCTCACTTGCTGCAACATACTCTGCTTCTGTGGTGGAAACAGTTGTACATTCTTGAAGACGAGATCTCCAAGAGATAGCACCTCCAGCAAAATGAAAAATGTACCCTGATGTAGACTTACGATTGTCTACACAACCAGCATAGTCAGAATCTGTGTAACCAATAATGGATGCTTTCCCTCTACCTAAGCATAGACACTTGTCCTTAGTGCCACTCAGATATCTCAAAATCATTTTGACCACTTCCCAATGTTTCTTGCCAGGATTAGACATATATCTGCTCACAACTCCCACTGCAAATGCAATGTCTGGTCTCGTAGCTACCATAGCATACATGAGACTACCAACAGCAGACTGATAGGGAATTTTGGTCATGAACTCCTTTTCCTCATCTGATTTGGGGCAGTCATCCTTGCTCAATTTCACATATGTGGGTAAAGGTGTACTCAATGCCTTTCCACCCTGCATATTGAATCGATGAAGTACTTTGGATATGTACTCACTTTGAGACAAGTATATGCACCTTTTACTCCTATCACGAGTAATGCGCATGCCAAGAATATGTTTGGCATCCCCCAAATCCTTCATATCAAATGTCTGACTCAACTTCTTTTTGAGAATTGACAAATCATAAGAGGACTTCCCAGCAATCAACATATCATCGACGTAAAGTATCAAGCATATCAAGCTGCCATCAGAACATCTCTTTGTGTAGAGACAATGATCCTCATTGCTCCGAGAATAGCCTTGGGACTTCATAAAAGCATCAAACTTTTGGTACCATTGTCTAGGAGACTGTTTAAGTCCATACAAGCTCTTCTTGAGCTTACAAACTAGACTTTCCTTGCCAGGAACTACATAACCCTCTGGTTGTTCCATATAGATTTCATCTGTAAGATCTCCATGCAAGAAAGCTGTTTTCACATCCATTTGGACTAGCTCTAAGTCCTCCATTGCAACGAATCCAAGCAACATGCGCAAAGTAGTCATCTTGACCACTGGGGAGAAGATTTCCTCAAAATCAACACCATGTTGTTGCTTAAAACCCTTTGCAACAAGTCGTGCTTTATATTTTGGAGAAGCACTATCTGATGTGAATTTCAGCTTATATACCCATTTACATGGTAAAGCTTTCCTTCCCTTTGGCAAAGGTACTAAGTCCCAAGTACCATTCTTGTGAATAGAATCCAACTCACTCTTCATGGCACGCTCCCACTTGACATGATCCTCTGTCTGCATAGCCTCTTTGTAGCAAGAGGGCTCACCGGCATCTGTTAGCATAACAAAATCTAAACCTGGAACATATCTATCAGGTGGATATGAGACACGTGCAGAACGTCTCAATGGTTGCTGAACAAGAACATGTGCAGACTGATCTGAATGAACATTCTCTTGAACATCCCTATGTGCAGCATTTTTATGCATGCTAACCGGAGGACTAGTATCCTCAAACACCACTCTTCTCACTTCAACCTCCTTAATTGGCTGTTTATGCATCTTAGACTCATTAAAAATGACATCACTACTTCTGATCACTGACCGTGTTTCAGGATCCCATAAGCGATATCCAAATTGTCCTTCTCGACCATATCCAAGAAAAATGCATTTCTTTGACTTATGGTCCAACTTCTGTCTAAGATTCTTGGGTATATGAACATATGCTTCACACCCAAAAACTCGAAGATGATCATAATATGGTGGTTTCCCTGTCCATAACTCTTGTGCCACTTTCAGACCTTTGGCAGTACTAGGTGAAAGGTTAATCACATGAACTGCAGTCAATACTGCTTCTGCCCAAAAACCTTGTGAGAGGTTTGCATGATGCAACATAGAGACTACTCTATCTTGAATAGTTCTATTCATCCTCTCAGCTACACCATTCTGTACTGGGGTATAAGGAGCTGTAAACTCTCTACGAATCCCTCTACACTGACAGAAAAGGCTGAATTCATGTGAGGTATACTCACCCCCATTATCTGAACGTAAAGCCTTAAGCTTAGTTCCTTTTTCAGTCTCAACTGAAGCAAGCCATTTTCTGAAAGTAGGGAATACATCATCCTTCGATTGGATAGGATATACCCAGACTTTTCTAGTAGCATCATCTATGAAAGTAACAAAGTAAAGAGAACCACCTAAGGACCTAGTGGGCATAGGACCACACACATCTGTATGAACAAGATCTAAAGGCTGAATTGAAGAGTCAATGTGCGTTTTATGCACATTTCTGGTTTGCTTTCCATATTGACAATGCTCACAAAATGAAAAATCAGAGAAAGATAACACAGGTAAGTAGCCAGAACGAGAAAGATTTTCCATTCCACTACGAGATATATGGCCCAAACGACCATGCCAAATACAAGCCATAGGCTGTTCAGTAACAGCTAACAAGTGTTCTTTCTGTGATACAAATAAAGGGTAAAGTGAGCCAACTTTCCTTCCTTTTGCAATAACCATATTGCCCTTTGATATACGAAAGGACTGAGCATAGAAGACCACCTTGTAACCAAGGTCATCAAGTTGACCAACTGACATCAAACTGCGTGATAACTGAGGTACATGGCGTACATTATGCATAGTAAATTTTTGAACCGTCAATGAACTGCACAACCACATCTCCAATCCCCACAACATCACACTGGTAAGAGTCACCAAGTCTCACGGTATCAAGAGACTTTGCTGCATAATTAGAGAACCATTCTCTATGTGGTGTCACATGGAAAGAAGCACCAGAATCTAGCAGCCAGGTGTGGGAAAGAGAATCAGCCATAAGTGCCTCAGATGGCACAGTACTATCAAGTGTCAACACATCAGCATCATCAGAAATAGCATTAATTTCTTCAATCTTCACAGTCGAAGTAGATGGTGCAGGTAACTGTTTAACATGCCCATCAACATTCTGTCCTTTACCTTTAGCATTCTTTAATGCATAACAGTCTTTCTTCATGTGTCCTTTCTTATGACAATAATGGCATTCAATATCCCTCTTCCTTGATTTACTTCTGCTCTTATTCCGTTGACCATTCTTTTCCTTGTTCTTGCTCCTGCCACGTTGTTGATTCTTTCCTTGGTAAGAATCACGAACATTATATGCATCTCCACTCTGAGTGCCAACCATAGATTTTCTACGAATCTCCTCACTCAAGAGTGCTCCACATATGTCATCATAGACGAGTTTACCACCTGGTGCACTATTGCTAATAGCTGTGCAAAATGTATCCCATGATGATGGCAGGGTGCATAACAGCAATACTGCTTTCATTTCATTGTCCATATCCATTTTCTGAGCCTGTAACTGGGAGAATATGGCATCAAACTCATTTAGATGAGCAGCAACACTATCTGTGTCCTTCATACGAAGGTCGTATAATTTTCTCATCAGATATACTTTATTTGATGCCGTCTCTTTTTCATATGTATTGCATAACTTCTTCCAAAGCTCCTCTGCACTTTCACAGTCTAATACTGTAAAGTAAACATTATCTGCTAGGTGCAAGCGAATGGTAGACCTGGCCATTTCATCTAACTCATCCCAATCATCTTCATCCATGTCAGCAGGCTTCTTTGAAATCCCATTTACTGGCTTCCATTGCCTTCTTTGAATCAGCACATCTTTAATCTGATTCTTCCATAGAGCAAAGTTTGTGCCATCAAATTTTCGGATCTCAAAATGGTCTTTGCCCTGCAAGTTATAGCTCCTCCTCGGAACGCTAGCACTAGACCCTGATCCACCGGATGTGCCTGAGACCTCTGATGCCATGATCGTAGAGAACTGAATAGAATGATAATGGAGCTAGAAGAGTCCAAACACCAACAAATAAGTGTATCAAGGAGTAAATCGACCACTATATAGTTGACTAAACCAGAAATCTGGAAAAATTTTTCCAGAGTATCCTCTGCAAAATTAGCATATGACCAGTGTCAAAGTATCATAAAACTGCAAGTACTAACATGTCTACCTGCATAGTGAATCACTGACTCCACTGCATATAATCAGTTACCCAATAGAAGCCAACTAGGCTTATCGAGCACCTATGAACAACTATCATACATCTCCTATGGCGAAGCTGGGTAAGTCTTCCACCTGCATCACCGAAGAGACCCCAACATCTGGGTGTCTCCCAGTTAAGAAAACCTCACCACGACCCTCTTTATCAAACGTAAAAGGCTTTATGCAAAGAACGTAACCGCTATATCAATGCCCACATGGACGAACATAAGCGGTATCCACAGAAGCGTACATGGTGTGTATGTGCTCAATATATGCAGTAAAATGACACTGAAAGGCTGAATACACAGCCCAAAAAACTAGCCAATAACACCTGCAAGTGTCTGTCAACTCTGATGTTTTAGGCTTTAAAAACCTGCATAAATTTGCAGCGACTGCTCCCACCAAAACTGAAAACCCCTCGAGAAACCTGTAGTTTTACGAGTGTGGCTGAAAATACAGCCCCAAAGGTTGATATTTATTGTCTGAGAAGTACAAGGAACACTCTTCTTGATGTTCTTGGACCTGTGTGAAGAGAACTACGTGCGAAAGTACTCCAAAATGGCTCCAAAAACACCCCAAAATTGCTTCAGAAATAGGCTTTAAAAGCAAAAATGAAGCTTTGAGGGACCAAAACTTGTTCAAGGTAATGCCAACCTTAGTCTTTCCCCTTCTTCAAACACCACAAGAGTGTAGCTTAGTGGCAAGAGATTGCCGCGGTTAAGCGAGCTCTGGGGGGAACAGTACTGGGATGGGTGACCTCCCGGGAAGTACCGGGAACCTCTATATTCCTTGATCGTTGAGGTCCTCCCTCGCGCGCAGCCAACGGCGCCAACGGTGACTTCGGTGACTCGGATGACAAGGTATGCCAAGGTCTATGCCTTGGTCGCCGCCTTAGTCGTAAGCCTTGGTCGATCGCGATTGATGGCTCGATTGTGATTGACACGTGTCACGCGTAGGTTCTATCGGTCGCGATCGATGTGTCGATCGCGATTGACAGGTCAGTCGGCAAATGTCCATCGTGCTTTGTCGATTGTGATTGATAGAAAACTAAGGAATTTTAAAATTTCAAACACATATTCATGAAGCCCTAGGCCTATACATCACATTTATGCACTTAGTTTTGCAAGAAGGTCAATTTTTTTGTCGGTCACAATTGACAGAGGTCAACACCTCGGGACCTGCACAGTCAAATTTTTTACCTGTTGAAGCTACTGCAGCTGCTGGGGATGCTGGTTCCTGTAGAAAATCTCAAAAAACACAGAAAAGCACAAGCACACAATCGCTCTCTCGCACTCTCTCACAAGTGAAATGAGGGAAATGGTATGGGTGGGGTGATATGACCAAAAACTGAAATTTTTCGCGATGATGGAGATGGATGTGGGAGATGGTGAGGATGATGATGGTGATGAGAAAAACAAAAGAAAATAGATAAAAGTGAAGAAAATACCTATGACTCCAACGCCTCAACTCTACGTCTTACCATCACACGCTTGTCCTCAAAGCTCGATCCCCGGCAACGGCGCCAAAATTTGGTGTAGCTCAATGAGGAGCAGCACCTCCTTTAATGTCAATCCGGGAAGACGTGAGGATGGTATGATGACCTCGAGCAAGTGAAGGCACAAGTGCATGAGTGAGAAGCACACAATCATGCACACACATACACACACACGCGCACACACAGCAAGAATAAAGAGGAAGACAATGGAGTTCTTTTAGATTACTTTCAAAATGCTCATACAAGTTCAATTCAATTACAAGTTAGCTTCAAAAATGAGCTCTCTAGCTCTATTTATAATTTTTCAATAGCTTTTGGCCCTGTCCAGACCTAGTGTCTGGCCTAGTTAAAAATTAGGTTCTAGGGCCTATTTGGAGGCTCAAACGAAGTCTAAAAATTATGAAAATTGGTACGATGCTACTTCTAATACTCCTCAACTCGAGGACTCCTCGACTTGCACAAAATGGAGTTACAAAAAGGTGAAATGGTATTTACAATGATTTGTAGTGATGAGAATCACTGTTATGCAGATGTTGTTTTGGAAAAATTTGAATGGCCTACTTGCCAGATCTTCGTCGACTGCTTAGTCTGCTTGTGCCTTCTCTCCGCTCTGGCTCCCTTCTTTGGCTTCCTTGTCTTGTGAGTCCTTCAGTGCCTTGACTGCTGCTGCCAACAGAGGAGATAGACAAGCTATTAGCAGCCAAATTCATTATGAGATAGAGCACACAGAATGGGTGTCACCATTAGTGGTCGTACCCAAAAAGAATGGGAAATTAAGAGTGTGTATTAATCTGAAGAAAGTAAATGCACCCACAATCCGTGATAGCTACCCATTACCTATCACTAATCATCTCTTGGAAAGAGTTGCGGGGAAGGAAGTCTATAGTTTCCTAGACGGATTCTCGGGGTACAACCAAGTAGCTATTGCTACAGAGGACCAACATAAGACAACATTCACAACTGAATGGGGAGTCTATGCTTTCAGAGTGATGCAATTCGGGCTCACAAATGCCCCTGCTACTTTCCAAAGGTTGATGTTTTTAAGGAAGAGTATGGAAGTATATGTAGATGACTTATGTACATACTCAAGTCAGAGACATGAACACATTCTGGATTTATGAAGGATATTTGAGAAGTGTCGACAGTATAGAGTGTTCCTGAATCCCAAAAAGTGCATCTTTATGATGAGACAAGGAAAAATCCTAGGACACATCATATCCAGGAATGGAATTTCCACTGACGAGGATAAGGTAAAGGTGATCCGAGAGCTTCCAAGACCAAAAAACACTAAGGAAGTGCAAGCTTTTATGGGCCATTGTGGATACTATCATAGATTTATTCACATGTATGCCATAATTGCCAAGCCACTATATGAATTATTAACCCAATTTACGTGGACGGATGAGTGCGAGAAAGAATTTAATGAACTGAAAAGACAATTAAGTACATCACCAATTTTGAAGATACCCAACTCGAAAAAGCCATTTCATATCCATGTAGATGCCTCCAACTATGCAATAGGATGCATTCAAGATCAACCTGCAGATGAAGGAAAATTAGATCACCCTATTCCTTATGCAAGCAGACAACTAAATCAAGCAGAAAGAAACTATACGACTATGGAACGAGAAGGTTTAGGAATGGTGTATGCAATCAAGAAATTTAGACACTACCTTCTAGTGAACAAATTCAAGTTCCTCATTGATCATCAGGCCTTATTGTGCCTTGTCAATAAGCCCTATAACACGAGAAGACTAGTAAGATGTTTTCTGTTACTGATGGAGTTCGACTTCGAAGTAGTGGTAAAAAAAGGAAATACCCACGTGAGAGATGATCATCTGTCTAGGTTAACACATGGAGAACCACCCAATGGAGTAGCAGATGACCTACCAGATACTTATTTGTTCAACTTGGAAGTATGCCCTAAGTGGGCATAGAAGTTGATCCCTATACTTACCCATGGACCACAACATCAAATCAATAAGGATGCTAGGAAAGGATTTCTACAATCATGTAACTTGCACATTGTGGCAAGAAGTGTGTATTTTAAAGAACCCAATGGTGTATTGTTAAGGTGTGTAGAAGAAGCGCAACAGAAGAATTTAATGGAATAAGCTCACATAAATAGATAGAGAATGCACAAGGGAACTCATGGAACACTAAGGGAATTAAAACGATTGGGAGGTTATTGGCCAGATATACCTAAGGATGTTCATGAACATATCAGCAATTGCTCAGATTGCCAAGAAAATACTCCAGAAGACCATAGCACCAGAATGGAGTAGGACATTGGTAAAGTTCTTAAAAACACACGAGCATGAGGAAGGAGCAAGTCTAGCTAAGAAGCGATCCCTAGAGGAAATGAGCAAGGACTATGTCATACTGGGGAGACAACTATTCAAAAGAGGGAAGGACAATCAACTACGACTATATGTGCATGAAGGAGAGTACTTGCCTATATTAGAGATGGTGATTGCAAGAGCCGTAGGAGGACATTTTTTAGCCGAAAGAACTGTCAAAATGATTCTCTTTGCAGGCTTGAGGTGGCCAACTCTACATATGGATGCAGACACCTATGTACGGAGTTGTGAGGTATGCCAAAGAACTATATACCCTATTAGGAGAGATGATATGCCTTTTCCAAATGGGGCATTGATTTCATAACACCTATTAACCCACCAACCAAAGGATCACACACTGAGTACATAATAGTGGCAATAGACTACCTAACTAAATGGGTAGAAAAAAAAGCAACGAGAAAGAACGATGCTCAAACCAGTGCAAAGTTTCTTTTTGAGAACATCTTTAATCGCTTTGGACTACCTATAGAGATACTAAGTGATAGAGGAACACACTTCATTAACAAAGTGATAGAGTCCTTGATGAATGAATTCCTAGTGATTCATAAAAAATCAGCCCCCTAACACCCTCAAGCCAATGGTCAAACTGAGAGTTCTAATAAAGTGTTGTGTACAGTATTGACAAAAATAGTCAACAATGGAAGGACAGATTGGGACAATCAATTGCACCACGCAATTTGGGCCTTCCGTGTGGCTTACAAGATAGCCTTTCGAACTACTCCATTTAACCTAGTTTATGGACAAAATGCAATCTTGCTAATTGTCTTTTTGGTACCTACTTTACAAGTAGCACAACAACATGAGTGGACAGGACATGAGCTATCTAAGCAACTCAAGTAAATTGAGAAGTTACATGAAACAAGACTACAAGCAATCGCGGGAGATTATGCCACTAGACGGAGACAAAAAGCATATTATGGTGCACATATCAAAGACAAAGGCCTAAAGGAAGGGGATTTAGTCCTTGTATATACATTGAAGCAACATGCCAAGAAACTGCAACAATGTGGATATGGACCCTTATTGATCAATAGAATCTCAACGAGTGGAGTAGTCAATCTAGCCACTTTAGATGGAGATATACTTCCCAACTACATAAGTGGATGTAGAGTAAAATGATACATGGAGCCATTAACAGATAAGATGTTAGCATGACTAGTAGAAGCAAAAAAGCGGAAGAAGGAAGAGGAGAGGATTTGAGAAGAAGTGCACCAAGAAGCCTTAGAGCATATCAAGAAACAAAAGGTGTGGATAAGACAAAGGGTGAACGATATCTATAGGGAGAGGAACCCATACCTATGGCTAACTACCAAGTCAATAAGGCCAGCAATGAGAGCCTTAGTATCTCCTGACCATAATTAGACCTAGGTATCGAAAACAAAGAGTACCAGCTAATAGATGCGTTGATTGACTCAAGAGCAGTCCTAAGCTGTATACAAAAAACATTAATCACACATCTTCCAACAACCATAAGTCCCACTAAAGCATGCGTCATAGGCACTGGATGCCAAGTTATATAATGTGTTGGAGAATCACTTCACCTAGGAAATTCTACTACGGAGCAAAGAGTCTTGGTATGCAAGGACAAAGACCTAATTGAAAATTTGATCCTAGGGCAAGACTGGATTATGGAGAACAAAGTAAGCATTCATCTAGCACAAGGATACATATAAGCCAAAATAGGACATAAGGAAATCTTTAGCTTGCTGGAAGAGAAACCTTCCCATGTTCATGAGATTATCAAACCCAAGGGAGCAAACTTAGAAAAGGAGTCAGAAAATGAATAAGTAGAGTGCACGTCCAACAGATGCCCTAATCTAGAATTGCCTACAAATAAGGATCTATTGCTTGATGATGTGCCCTCCTTTCCCAAGGGAGATGAGCCTAAGAGAGAAAGTGAGGACAATGCACCTAAACGAACCTACTCAAAGAGAAGAACATCCACATGGAGATCTACTACTCGAACATCACATCCATGTAACACCCGTCTGTAATGGGTACAAAAGGATCGAATGATGGAACTAGAGAAGCCAACACATAAGCAGATCAACTACTTCGGGGAGACAAGGAGAAACAACCAACCCTCGTCATCACAATCCGAACCACAAAGACTTCTTTGTGTATGGCTTCCAAAATCATTAATAGCAGCCCAGGAGACACAACAATGTATATGGATCCCAAAGAAGGTCAGACAAACTGCAACTCAAGAACTCGAGAGACTTGACAAACTATCTTCCCTACAAAGTGAAACAAGGACGTCCAAAAAGACCCATCAAAGGTACAAAAGGAACACGACATCAAACACTCAGACTTCAAGTAAAAAGGAGACAAGGACCAGAGAATGACAAGAACAACAAAATCGAATGTCACCATCAACAAGTACAAAGTGGACATAGATACCTAAGAGGCAACAAGGACAGGAACATCCGACTTGACAAGATTCTTTTCAACAAAACTAGTAGTGCACATTTCCTTCGTTGGAATAGGTCTTAGTTTGTACTGCCATAGGAATGAACTTACATTGTAAATAAGTAAATGCTTCGGCTAGAACTAACCTTTGTTTTCTTTCAGGAATAAAATTCAAAAGAGGTGTGGTAAGAGACCTTACTTACTTAAGCAAGGGGGAACGGAGTGACGAAGGGAATGACATACCATTGAACCACACATAACACACGAAATAGTCTCAATTAGAAGCTGATTCTCTCTTTATTACTAGTGCAGATGGCTTCCAAGGATTCAAAAGCAACTATTCAAGAAGATGTGCTAGACTTTCCATTACAAAGCACGACCAAAGCCAAAGGTCATTAGTTTTGAGAGGACCAAACTGCTGGGGATTATCTTTTCTTAGTGACAATAAAGATTATGGACACCGATCATCAATTTGCGGTCATGTCCCAAGATTTCAAAGTCATACATCAACTCCCATCAACTGTGGATATAATGACAAAGGCAGGTATTAAAAAATACTTTGAGCTACTGATGGGCTTTTACGAAGCCACAAAAAAATTGTTTTTCCACAACTAACTTGCTTTAATACCTGGTTTTGGGCAAGCTTTTCTTATCCTAGACTCACAAACACGCGCAAATGCACCTGATTCACCGATTCACTTCCCTTTCTCTTCTTCACTCTCACTTCCTTACGAGACCCTTGCTAACTCTCACAAATCTCGTACTCGCTAGTCCCTCACAACTCACCTTCACTCTGAGCTCACAACCTCATCGACATGCATACAAAACCACACACTTTTCGCACATTCGAAGGCACACACCTAGAGTGTTTTTCCTATTCACCAGCTCATTCAAACAATCTCGTTTTCCCTCATTCAGTTTAAACACAGAGGGACTCGCCCTTTGATAGGTTCCCATTCAAACATTCAAACACTCTTATACAAAAATCACACTTTAACACCCCAACCTTTCATTCCCAACACACCAAAACACTCACATGTACTCCCACCCACATCTCTTACTCACACACTTATCTTACTCCCAAACGCACATATGCACTCACACACATATACACACACTATCTTACACATGTGCACACATTCCCACTTCCTCAAGGTCACACACTCATACTTTCTCTCTATATATACTGAAATGGGATTATTTTAGCCTTGTGCCCCTAAACGCCTGTAGACAGCTTTTGATGGTTAATTTCTTCTTTTTCTAACAGAAAATATCTTTGAATCTATGTCGTGATCAACACGTAAAACTTCCACTATCGTTCATCAAATTTATGAAAACTATCATTTTTGTTGCCACCATCTTCTTTTTGTCTTCAACTGTACCTGCAGTCACTCTAACTGCATTTACCACATACAAGTTGAGCACAGATAGGTTCCTGGCACCAACTTCCATAACTCTTCCTTTACGGATTGTACCAGAATATGATATACATCATTGGATATAACAAATGAAGTAGTGTCCATCTTGCTCGTTAGCAAAAAAAATCCATGCAACAAAATTCATACTCTATATGACTGCATAATTTTTAATCCTTCGATTCATTGCAATCTTATGTCCATTCAGTCTTTTATTCAGACCGCCTCTGCAATGTACTTCCCTCCATCATTTTCTTAAATGTGCAGACAAGACACAGTAGTGTAGCTACCATTGAGGGAGAAAGGAATCTCACCAAACATACCAGTTTTCTTAGATTTGCTGCTCTTCGGAGTCACCTATGCATCACCATCTGCCATGGTCTGATGAAGAGAAGACATGCCAGAAGATTTTGCAAGTGAGATGGTAGGCTAGTGGCATCTGTGACTCTGCTTGAAGAAGCATCGTAGTCCAAAAGGAGCTCTTCCAAACTATGAACAAAATCATTATTTTTAGAACCGAAATTGCTCAGCCCATGAAATCCACTACCACTATTTGCTGCTCTTTTTCATCTTATGCAACTAAAAGAACTCGCACGAGTCTGATCTTCATAAGCAAAAGTATTCGCACGAGAAGAGGGCCAGCTTTTGCATAATTTCGAAAACCTGGGTGAATAGTTGTCTTCCCACTCCACTGGTGCAAAAACCCACTTTGAATTTAGTAGGTCATTTCCATTGCTCCTTTGAAAATTCTTCCCTTTCTTCTCTAGCAGTCGAAGATTGCTGATTCCCTTTTTTTGAATCTCTTACATGTAGTGCATTTGGATTCTAGAACTGCTCCACTGAAGCAATGATAAGAATTTTGTAGTGATTCCTCCTCAATGACCCCCTTTCCCCCTTCGACCCCTTCTCGGGCGACATGTGCAAAGCATAGACACAATAGCACCCACAAAGTGTCTCCCCAATGGTCTGGTATAACTTCGGGCACAGTCACTCCTCTATCAGCTGCCTCAGATCGCAGAGAGTCCCCAACTAGAGACGAGAGTGAGCCCTTTGATGATGCAAAAATGAAAAAAACCTCTCTCTTCTCTGCAAAGCTCGAAGCAGTGCCCGGTTGACTCTTTTATTCTCTTTAGCCACACGAAAATGCCAAGAGTCTGACAAGGACCCCTCTTTTTTGTTTTTTTTAGTGCTCCCCGAACAATGGCTTTCTTTTACCCACCGACCCCGGTGCTCTTCTCCTTGCATTTCCCTCCATACCTGCTGTCCTCACAATTCATCGGGATTGAAGCGTCTCCCTGATGCCCTATTGTTAAACTGACCTACAAAAGAGCGCCACATAAATGCCCTCTCCCTTGCCTTCAAATATAGGGAGCTACTCTTACTGCCAACAATACTCTGTTGCTGCCAGGGATGCACAAGAGAGACAAACAAAATCACCCACACTCCTCCCTTTCACTGTGACTCCCCTCCTCTGTCTTTTTCTTCAGCAGCCAACCAATGGCTCCATTGCTTCATCTCGATCATGACCAGTATTGCTCACCCCTGCATGTCATGTGCAAAGGGTACGTAAGTAAGCAGCGAGCATACAAATTACAAAATGGAGAGTGAGAGAGGCCCTTCGGTCAGATCATTCAGAGCCTGCTTTTTTTTTTGCTGATGGGGTAGTGTTGGAGTTCAATATGCGGATCACATTCCTTTCATATCTCCCTGTCCCTAGAGACTGCTCGATGATAAGAAGATCCTCCCTCTGCAGATCCCTTGCAGCCCCAAAATCTTCCCCCTTCCGTCCTGTGCAATAGTTCTGCCCTGTTTGAGCTTGTCTCAGGCAACCGGATCAACACCAACAAAAAACTACCAATTCTGATGTCAAGAACTCAGTATGGGCTGTTTTCTGACCTCTGATAACTGGTTTCCCCTCCTTTAGCACCTGCTCAGAGATGATGCCACCCCTTTTGTTGTGGTAGAGGATAAAGAACCGGAGAAAATACTCCCTAGTCGATGGGATAAGATCCCTAGAGCAAGAACCACCTCCCTTTCTTTCTGCACGCCCAGGCAGCTCATCCCCTCGGTACCTACTCAGACAAACAACATAGCCCTCCACCCGCATAGAGATTCACCTCCCTTCCCCTCTTGCTACTGTCCGGAAAAAACTCCCCTTGCGATACTTCAGAGATGCGCCAGCTCCCTGGGTCGTACCCTGTTGCTCTTCAATATCCACCTTAAATCCTCATGTGACGGCCGCTTCCCCTCTCTGTCTTTTCTAATGTGTGTCCTCCAGCCCCACCCGATAGCTGCAAAAAAACAAAAGAACCAAAGAGCTTCTCCAGTCACCGAGAGAGAGATTTGTGATTCCCTGCAGCCAGAGAGTGAGGGAGAGGGATTACTTTTGTGTCTCCCTTTTTTTTTCTTTTTTTTTCTTTCTTTTTTTTTTCCCACTCTCCCACTCCCCATACATCTGACACCCCACTCCCCCCACTCACACACGGGTGCACATTTTTCTTTTTCTTCACTTGTTTTTTTTTCCATAATTTTTTCTTTTGTGTTTTTATTTGTTTTCTCCCTTTTTTTTTGGTTTCCTTTCTTTCTTTTCTTCTGTTTTTTTTTTCACTTTTAGAACATATTAACCTTAAAAAGAGATGCAAAGATTACGAGAACCATGAAATTTGCACCTACATACATATCCATACTTACAAATTTGTGTTTCCCCATGTGATGGTGTGCTAATGATTCCGTACACTTAAGGGCATATACACATACATTTCAATGCATTACACATCTCCCAAACTTTTGCTAACCATTTACTCATAGTCTCCTCCATTAACATGTATCTACAGGTTTGCCTCTCTTCAGGAAATTCGAGTGCTCTTCCCTCTCTCCTTCTATGCTCTTCTTTATCACCTGCACACACGAAAAAACTAGAGACAAAAGGAAAAAGAAACCCCACAATCTTCACCCTTCTGTGCATCACCTACTTTGCATCACCACATTTGATCAAAATTTATTGTTGTTGACCAACATCTCTCCTTGGAAGACACCTGCAATCAACATATAATCTGCAAAATGGAAGCATGTTAGTGCACCAAAATAGGTAATTTAGATAGCTAGCAGCTACCAATTTACAAGTCGGACTTCCAACAATGCACTCAGGTTATGAATACCCTCCAACCGGCCTTACATAACCCATTAGTGACAGAAGCAAGAGTCCTAGATGCGGTAGGAGAATGGGTGATCATCCAATTCACTCATGAATTGATCAAAGAAGCTTTTGGATGGGAAAAAGATGGGAACACAGACTTGAAGGATGAAAGCCGAGGAACGAAGACCCGAACATTCATGAATATTAATCATATAGATATAGAAGAAGAAGTCGGTCTGATTCATCAACACTTCTGCTTTCCAAACATGCATCACTACACAACACCACAAAAGATCATTGTGCAACTCTTGTCTCATGCTATTAAATAGATCGGTAATCAAGCGAACATGATGCCATACATCCAAGACCATCTTTTTGAAGCTAAGAAGCAATGGAACCACAAGAAGTTCTTGAACGGGAGTGTAGCTCTGACCATCCTCATCTACCATGCACTAGGTATTCAAGAACATCTGAAAGAGATGCCCTCATCTTTGGAGATGGTTAAGTATGCTAAGTTAGCCACTGTTCCAAGGATAAAGAACGGAGTACAAGTGGAAGAAGAGGCCGAAACCAGCTCGCAACCAAGAATGAGAGGCACCAAGATATTAAGAGAAATGATGAAGGGAGAAGAAACACTTTCTTCTTCAAAAAGGATACACGTACTTCCAAGGACAAGGATAGAAGACAACATGCCCATTACGGAAGAGGAGCTAAAAGAAGCAGTGGAAGCAACTCACCAATATATGGAAGGTCAAGTAAACCTGCCGGTACAAGGGCATGACTACCACCAATCTCATGAAGACACTTAGTAAAGAAAGAGGCTAACAAAAGTCCATAGATATAGAGAGTTGGGATTGACCAACTCTAGTTCAAAGATTACCAATAAAGAACCCGATCAGGATTTGCAATTCAACCTTCAGACATTCACATATACACAAGAAGCATTTGATAAAGCAGATCCTATGTGGAGAAGAAAATTGTTGAAGAAGAATCCCACCTTAAGAGTACACTAGGAGTCAACACCATATGCGCTCCAGGTTAATCCATCTTTTTGCCGGTCCTCAGAAGACGCTCTTGGATGCAATTTTGGGAAGCACAACACCACAGTAGCTTAAATAACCAATGGCTCAACTATCGCTCCTACCTAGTCCACCACACAACTATGTACCGACAGAGGAATATTTGGTGCGGACCATCGAGTTTTGGTTATCAAGATATGTGATAGTACCAGACTTAGCCATCAAAATGACCAATAAAATATTGAGTATGCTACTTACAATCTTAAAGATATTCCAACACACACAATACAATTTTTTGAACTTTATCGGTATTAATTAGGGAGCAAATGCCCTAATTTTTATTTATCTACAACTCCAAGTCGCCTAATGATCATGGCAATATACTCGCGACTTATGTTTCTGTCGACTCCATACATGCAAACATTCGAAGAAGCTTTCTTCATAGGATTTTTTGAGATGGACTCGGAGATATTTGTAAAAATCTCTTCCAACTTGAATGCAAGACTGGTGGCCTATGAGATGAGTTTCTTTGTAGATCATAGACAGGCACCAGACGATGGGGTAAAGTCTACACAATGGAAAGAGCTGATGATATGTCAAGCAAATTCGCTTAATCACAGAGAGCAAAAAGTCATACAAACTTACTCATGTCACCACAAAAAGCCTGTCGAGGACCACAAAGTTTAGGAGGAGGGACGTGTGGAAAGAATATCAAAGAACAAAACATCTCAATGAGAAAGAATCAATAAGAAAGAACCACCCTCTACCCAAAGGCCCGCAGGGGCACGCATCAGACTCACATGCATCAAGCTTTAATGAGAAACAGGCAGGAATCGAGCACAACGAATAAGAAATAAAAGCTCAGCCCATCTGGATGCTGAAGAGCTCTAGTGAGGGTGAAGGACTCTAATGAAAGGTGACCAATATCAAAGTCACCTTAGCCACTACATGTGTGCAGTGAGAAGAAATAAATAGGCCTCAGTAATGCAACAGGGTTGGAGGAATGCAAACAAAGAAGTAAACAAGGTCCTTCCAACATTTGGAGACTGAACTATAATGAAAAGGTGACCAATATCAAAGACACCTTAGCCATTGGGTGCACATAGTGGAAAGAAAAGAATAGGCCAAAACCAATGCAATAGGTCTCAAGCTATGATCAATTCCTTGACCGCTGGTAAAACTATACCATTACGACTTCCACAGGAGCTGACAGTGGTCAACTATAAAGAGGCTATAAGTTAATAAGGAACGAGATCGACTATAGGCACAAATCTAGAGACATGAAGCAAAGCCTATCCAGTGACAACAAAGACAAAGAGGGGGAGCGTGTTGCAGAGAAAAGAGGCATAGAAGAGGAGCCCCAAAATTTGCAAATTAATGAGCATAATTTTTCTTCTTCAAAATCCTATGAAATTCCCTCGAAGCCATGTAAATCCACTAGAGGAGTCCTCTAGATGCATAATTCCCAAATTCTTGTAAGATAACCCTTGTAAAATAGTAGGAAATTAGAGCTAGTAAATAAAGTGCCAGTTACTTGTGTGAAAGGACTGTAAGATAAGTCACTTTGTGACTCTTGTAAACAACTTTTTGCCATGGTGAAGAATTGAAGGAGAATTTCGAATTTGCTTCTTTACCACTGATTTCCTTCTTCTCCATGATCTTCTGTGAGTGTGTAATTCTTGAAATGTGTGTGTAGGACTGTTGTCTATTCCTTCCCATTGCTTTTGAACTACTCTAGTGTGTGTGTGTGTGTGAGCCATTATGAGTTATGGAGTGAGTGTTGGTGTTTTCCACCATTCACTCTTTTGCCCATAACTTGAAGTTCATATGTCAAATTCAAGAGAAAATATGACAAATAGATGCGTCTCGTTGAGAGCTTCGAAATGAACCTACTGTTGACTATATTCAGAGTTCGGAGCTGAGAGAAAAGTTTGAATTTGTGTTTACTACTATAAATGGTATCGCACCATGCATTTTCAGAGAATTAGTGAGTTGGAGAGGTAGATGAAGTTTTTTCACATGCATTGTAGCTTAGATACCTCACTTACCATCATGTGTCCACACGTCTTCATACACTTGGTTCATATGGTTCCTTGAATTGATAATTAAACGTGTATCGATCCACCACTATATGCACTTGTGGGGCAATTGAGGTCTAGTCTCATTGACACAAGTCCCTAAGGCTTCACGACTTAGGTACACAATGGTGGTGGCACAAGACTGACCAACACCCAAATTAGCCATAAGGCAAGCATCCAAGAGTCTGCTAATAGAGAACACCATCAAATGCATCTCGAACATCATGAAGACTCAATCATAAACCTGTCTCCATAGGAGTGGCAATAGGTTTGCAGTCTTCAAGGCCAAAACACTACAATAATGTGTCAATATATTTTGTTTGACACAAAGCTACTCTGCCATCAACTTGCATAAATTGAATGCCCAAATAATGATGCAAATGCACCAAATATGGCATCTCAAATGAGGCATGCAGATCAACCTTAAAATCAGCAATATGCTTCTCATGAGGACTAATGAGCAACATGTCATCAACATACACAACAATGACCAGAAGCACATCATTTGCATGCTTAACATATAAGGTGATCTTAGTTGGACTGTTCTCAAAACCATGTGCAATCATGTAGGCATGTATCTTTTCATACCAAGCACGTGGTGCTTGCTTCAAACTAAATAATGCCTTTTTCAACCTACACACTTGGTTTTCATGCCCTTTCTACACAAATCCATGGGGCTAAAAAGCATACACTTCTCCATTCAAGTCACCATTTAGAAATGGAGTTTTAATGTCCAACTGATGTACATTCCAACCATCATGAACTGCAAGTGCACATATGCTATGCATAGTAGCCATTCGACATGTAGGAGCAAAGGTCTCATCAAAATCAATGCCTCTTTCTTGAGCATAACCCTTTGCAACAAGCCTATCCATATACTGTTAACTAGCGTTAACTAGCAGAGTTAAAATGCTCAATTGTTAAACGCCTGGTTCTAACTATCAGAATGGCGTTTAACCAGTCTTAGTGGGTTCTTGGGAGTGGTAGGGGTGTGTTAGACAGAGGCCCTGTACTTAGTTCCCAAATCTTAGCCACGTCAGAGATATGTAATGTCACGTCTTAGCTCAATTACTCAGGTACCGCACACACTCAGGTATTCTGCTTTTACACACTACCTCGTGGTACTACTCAGAACAATAGAATACTTCAACTTTACCGAATATAGGTATATATTCCTAATCCACAGTATTGCAACAATCCAAACATGATTCAATCTCAGTACACTATACCGCTGCACAGATTTATTCACCAAATTTCACACATGACAACTCGATACATTACTAGCAATTCCAGGCCTGTAGCCTTTCACCAAGTACTCGGCACTGGACACTGAACAGCGTGAACGAACAAATCACATCAGTAGCAAAGAACGAACCACAGAGCGAATCAGTTACTCCGATCGTATATAGTAACAATGCAAGACGGTCACACAGATGAATCACCAAGTTAACGTGACTACGAACACGCACATCAAGCGCGGATGGATACAGAACGCAAGATCCTGCTCAGATATTGAACACAGTAATAACTACTCAGATATCAAAAGAACAACAACAAAGTGAAATCGGACACACCCAGACGAACAGTCTGGTGATTTTGAAAGTCGCGCTCGCGCTCTCTTCGCGTATCTTTTCATTGCTTTAAATAGAAATTTTACAAATGAAGCATAAACTCTTTTCACACGTGTGATTACACGTTTTTGTTTTACATTTGCCAATCCGGCGGCCAACTAACACTGGCACGCACGGTGGACTTAGAACTCGCATGTCAGAACTTTACTGTTCGGCTACTATGCCTTCTAAGTACATATTTCAGGCTAGCCTAAAAGTTCGGGTAATTTTCTTTTTGAGTGTTTCTAACATCTGTACTAAAATCGATGGCTCTACTAACTGTGCATCTGTCCTAACCGAGCTTAAAGCGATCGCTTCGGTAAGCAAAATTTCGGCCTACGTTTGCAAAAAGGCCTCCTGCAAATAAAATTCATTTGATAGGGCTGCATCCCTTGAAATCTTCATTTCGGCCAATTGTTTCTGCATGTTGATTACTCGTTCTTTCTGATTGATCAGTTGATTATCTATCCTTTCGATCTGTTGGTTTTGAAACTCTATGGTGTTGTAGTAAGCATCTCTTTCTCTTCGAGCATTTGCTAAGTCCTTCTGATATTTAGCTTCCTTGTTCAATTGGTGTTTAAGTATATTATTGACCTCGTCTAAAGATTCTTTTGTTCTACATAGTTGTTCTTCTGCCTGCTTAGCTTCTCTCTGCTACTCTTGGCTCTTATGTACTGCTTCCTTCAGCTGGATTCTTGTTTCTTCCAACAAATTGCCTAATGCTATTCTCGCATCCTCCTTATCCTGCATATCTAACTTCAATTGCCTGATTTCTGCCTGTGCTTCGTTTAATAATTGGTCCTTTCGGCGAGCTGTTCCAGTGCTGTATCTCTTTGTTTGACAAGTGTTTGCTGTTCTGCCAGATGAGCTTGAAGCTGGAGAATCTGTGCCTGGAGCTGGTGGTTTTTGGCCTTGATTGCGTCAACCTCCTCCTGTAATGGTGTAATATCCGCTTCCAGGACATCCACCTTATGTTGCAGTTCGTTGCGAATATTGTCCATGACTTCTCTTATCTAGACTGGTAGTTGCTGGGAGAGATCAATGAGTAGTTGCCCCATTGAAGCAAGCTCAGAGAAGACTGGAATTGAGGGGAGTAGAAGAGGGGGTCGAGGTTGTGAAGAGGATGTGGTGTGGAGTTGTTGGGAGGTCGGTGGAGAGTAATTGGGTGATGAGGCGGAAGAGGCTGTGGGCTCGACGGGTGCGATGGGTGGGATCGGAGGGATTGGGTTTAGTGGAGGTTCCGGTGGTGGAGTGGGAGTTACAGTTTGAATTGTTACCTGGTTTTTATTTTGTTGTTCCGGCTCCGAGAATGCAGATTCTATTGCCTTAATTAGTCTGTCCATAGCGTCTTTAGCAGCTTGTTCATCCTCTGTTTGTTGTCCTTCTTGAGACTGTTGCTGTGATTCTTCTTCGGTCGAGATTGTTTCTGTTTCAGTCTGTTTTTCCTTTTCTTGTTGCTCAAATGAGGAAGACTGCGCTGCTGAATCATGTTGTATGGATGTGGCGGTGTCGTGGAAGGTGTCCTCTTCTTGACCTTCGACTTCTTTATCTTGTCCGGCTAACTTCTGTGCTTCGCTTTCGGAAGAGCTGATTTTGATTCGTTTTCTTCGGAAAAGCTGGTTGATCTCCTCTTCGTCTTCTTTTTTGTCGTCTTCTAATGGTTGTACAGATTCTTCGTGTTGCAGAATGGGACCTCTAAGTGGTGGTTGTGCTGCCAGAATTGCCGGAAAGAGAAAGGAAATGATATGCGGCAATCTGGACCTAGGGGTGGCTCCCTTGTTCACCTGTTTAACTATGGCTACACATTCTTTGTGGATTCGGTGGAAGAAGTAAGAGGCGAAGTTTACGGGTTCACGGGGGCTAGATCGATGGCAGAGTAAAAGGGGCGGGATATGCCGTAAGTGCGTTTTTGCAGGTTTAGGATGGCGACTAAGAACTGCGGTTCTTTCGGGTTCAGGGCGGCATAGAATGGCATACTCGTTGGATGAGTATCGGGGAAAAAGCTCTATCATGCGGGCTAATGGTATGCTTGGGCCATTTTCGCGGCCTTGCGGTGTGAGTCAGAACGACTCAGCAAAGGCTTGGAATGTAATTACGGTTCGAGAGGGCAACAATGGGAAGACCCATCTTCGCTCGGTGGTTGGTGATTGAGCGATGGCAGGTATAATCTGCGCGAAGAAGGGGTGGGCTTCCACTGAATGCCAAGGCAATTCAGCGAAGTTGGCAAGCCCACGGGTGCGGAAGAACTCTCCTACGTCAGTAGGGAGTCCGTCACGGAAAGCAGCATAGTTCGCTAATGCTTCCATAGTGTGCATGAAGACAGAGCACAGAACACAGATACACAGAACACAGTGAAAAACACAAAGCACAATCACAAAAACACAATAGCGTTTTTCGGCGAACTAGAGAAGGTTATGTAGTGGTGCTGTAGCAGAGAGTAATCAAAAGCAGTAATAATCACGCGGCAGGGGGAGTGATAATTCTTAACTTCGTAATGCAACAATGAAGAGCTCGAAGGGGAAGGGTGGCTTTATTCATAAATATTTTTTTAAAACGCGGATATTTACAGTACTTGTAAATCTAAAAAGAAAGGAAGAGTAACGAAAAGTAAAGTAAAACCCAAAAAACGCAGCCCACCGCCAAATGTTTTAGTGCGGGCTAGAAGTGTGTTGATACGGTCGCAGCTTCGAACCGTTGATTACTTTTGGAAGTGGATTTTTGGTCAACGTAGTCAACCAAAAAGTTGCTGGACCAATTTGTTCTGAAATCCGGTAAGGGCCGAACCAGCGTAATTTGAATTTTCCTGCAGACCTATTTGACTTTGCATTATAAAAAAGGACAAGTTGTCCCACCGAAAAAACTGGAGTTTTCAAGTGTCGATCATGCGTACGAGTCTGTCTTACTGTATTTCCTGCATAGTTAAAAAACTCTTCCATCTCTGTTCGTCCAATTTCTTGAGTGAATCCAACCGAAACGACAGTGAGTCTTCCGGTAGCAGTTTCTGAGTGATGGCTACACGTAAACTTGGTATAACTATTTCCATAGGTGCGATTGCTTCTATACCATAAGCTAATTTGAAAGGGGTTAAGCCTATTGCAACCTTGTATGTGGTACGGTATGCCCATAACACTGCAGGTAACATTTGATCCCATCTTTCCGGTGTTTCCATGATCAATTTCCGAAGCATATTCAGCAGAGATTTGTTTGTACTTTCGGCCAAACCATTTGCACGAGGGTAATATGGTGAACTAAATTTATGGGTGATCTAGAACGACTGTGTCAGTGCTTTAATCAAGTTGTTCATAAAATGGGTGCCTTGGTCTGAAACAATTTCCAGTGGTAAACCAAATCGTGGAAAGACATCAGTTAGCAGACATTTTGCTACCGCAACTGCTGTAGCAGAGCGTAAAGCCCAGGCTTCTGCCCATCTGGTTGCATAGTCTGTACAGGTCAGTATGTAACGGTTGTTACTGAAGACTGCTGGAGGTGTAATCGGGCCAATAAAATCTAAACCCCATTTTTGAAATGGTTCAAGTGGCATAACTGGTTGCAGGGGAAAAAGGTGACGTTGCAGTAGTTGTCCAGATCTTTGACAATTATCACAGTGTTTGACAAATTGTGACACATCTCTGTACATAGTTGGCCACCAGAGACCACTCTGTAGAATTTTCCGGTGTGTTAAATCTGCTGCAAAATGGCCACCGGAAGGAATCGAGTGAGCCAAAGTAATGACTGAGTTAACTTCATGTGGTGGAATACATCAAAGTAAGATTCCGGTATGATCCACATAGTATAACTCTCCAACAATTAACCGAAATCGGCGGCTGAAAACTGCAATTTTCCTGCGTACTGCCGTAGAAGTCTGAGATGGAAGGTAACCATCAGTGAGAAAGGTCAGGATCTGATCATAATAGGTAGATAGTGTAGGTGGTTCTGTAATTTCATCATTCGTTGGCTCAGAGCTATAAATCGCTGGAGTCGTGTCATCTATACCTACCGGAGCTTCACCGGAATCTAAGCGAGATAGGAAATCTGCTAAGGCATGTGAACTGCCTGACCGATGAATGACTTCATAGTCAAATTCCTATAAAAGTAGGACCCATCGTGCTAATCGACCACCTAGATGCTGTTGCCGAACCAGATAAACAAGTGCAGCATGATCTACATGAAATGTGAATTTACGGCCCAGCAAGTAATGTCTGAATTTTTTGACAGAATATACTAGCCCTAGACATTCTCTTTCCGTCATAGAGTAATTCTTCTCTGCAGGCGCAAGTCTCCTGTACCAATGCGAGTAGTTGGCCCAGAGGCAGGGTGATAGATGCCTTTGATAAAATTTCCCAGGCCTGTTGATGGTCCTGTCTGCCAGCGGTTTGCATTATAGTTGTTATTCCTCTATCCTCTGTAATTTCGATATCCTTGTTGCTGGTTGTTTCTCATTTGCGGAGGCACATAGTGATTGGTTGGTTGCCCTGGTTCCTGTATAATTGCGTTGACAGTCACTGTTCCCTGTACTTTAGCGTTGTATGCGTAGTTTTTGGTGGTGTGTCCGGCAGTGTTGCAGATAACACAGAATATCTGATTAAGTGCACAAGTGGCACTAGTATGGCCTGAATTCTTGCATGTGATGCAGTATACTTGTCTGGTTTTATCTTCGGCTACATTTCTATTTGTTTTTAACCACTCCAGATCTTCTGTAAATCCTCCAACCTTGTTTTCCAGCTGCAGAGCCATTGCGATTACTGCATCTAGCGTCATAGCCCCTACACAACGTATGATCATAATCTGTTTAAGTTGTGGAGTCAAGCCATTGATGAACCACTGAGTGATAATGTCATCCGGTAGGTTGGCATGTGCTGGTGGTAACTGCCTTAGATGCGTCCTGAATAGGGTAGCGTACTCCTGTACAGTTTGATTTACCTTCTGTCTGTTGTTTTGCAGATAGTCAAAAATTTCGGCTGGATTCTTCTTTAGCCTAAATCGCTGTAAAAAGGCATCTCGTACTGCTTCATAGGTGCCGAAGTGATTAATATCATATTTTGTAAGCCATCTAGCTACTTCATTGACTAGTGTAGATTGGAAGACAATAGCCTTATATGCCGGGTCTGGTGGATGGTTAAGAACTGCGTAGCTTATCTCGAAGGTGCGTACGTGAGCATCCAGATCATCTCCTGGGAATCCACCAAATTTAGTGTACGTCACTCCTGTCAGAGGCGGCCTGGGTGGGCATACTTGTTGTTGCCCGTTCATAGTGAGTGTATCGTGACTACCTTCTGTATCTCGGGGCTGAATATCTGAACTATCGAAATCTGTATCGTCAGATGGTGCACTTTCCGGTGCGATGATTTTGCTCAATATGTTTCGAATCTCGATTTTGAACAGCTTCCCTTCCTTTTTGATGTCCAGTGTAGGGGAACTTACTTCAAAAAGTGGTGGCTGGGCTGAAGATTCACCAATTAATGGTAAACCGTTGCCGAAAAACTGTGATTTTGTTACCGAAATGTGCTGAAATTATGCCAGAATAAGGTGTTTTTTTGCCCTCGCCAATTTCTTTGGCTAATGTGTTTCTAATCGTAATAAAATTCGAATCTTTATCCGAGATTGTTAAACTAGCTTCAGACTACGTCTTGCTAGGTTCTGGGGTTACTATATCTTCGACAGACTGTGCCGAAATAGTACCGGAATCTGCCAGAAATGTAGTATGTTCTACCGGAATTACTAAAAATGTTCTTTGCTGTCTTATCCACTGGTTTGGTACTTCCCGCGCTTCTGCCTCCTGGAGGCGTCCTTAGCAGGTTAGATACCCACGTTTGTCTATTCTTAGGATACGTTTTGCCGGATCGAGTAACCGGCATATACTGCGCGTGCTATTCTTTTCTACGATCGTTCAAAAAATTCTGGAATCTTTACTTACGAGTAATCAACAAACATTTTCGATGCAACTTTTCTGTAAGTAATCGATAATTTTAAGGCCACTTTCCCACGGATAGTACTTTCGTCAGGTAACTGGCAATCTTGATGCCACCTTCCCACAGACGGCGCCAGTGTTAACTAGCGTTAACTAGCAAAGTTAAAATGCTCAATTGTTAAACGCCTGGTTCTAACTATCAGAATGGCGTTTAACCAGTCTTAGTGGGTTCTTGGGAGTGGTAGGGGTCTGTTAGACAGAGGCCCTGTACTTAGTTCCCAAATCTTAGCCACGTCAGAGATATGTAATGTCACGTCTTAGCTCAATTACTCAGGTACCGTGCACACTCAGGTATTCTGCTGTTACACACTACCTCGTGGTACTACTCAGAACAATAGAATACTTCAACTTTACCGAATATAGGTATATATTCCTAATCCACAGTATTGCAACAATCCAACCATGATTCAATCTCAGTACACTATACCGCTGCACAGATTTATTCACCAAATTTCACACATGACAACTCGATACATTACTAGCAATTCCGGGCCTGTAGCCTTTCACCAAGTACTCGGCACTGGACACTGAACAGCGTGAACGAACAAATCACATTAGTAGCAAAGAACGAACCACAGAGCGAATTAGTTACTCCGATCGTATATAGTAACAATGCAAGACGATCACACAGATGAATCACCAAGTTAACGTGACTACGAACACGCACATCAAGCGCGGATGGATACAGAACACAAGATCTTGCTCAGATATTGAACACAGTAATAACTACTCAGATATCAAAAGAACAACAACACAGTGAAATCAGACACACCCAGACGAACAGTCTGGTGATTTTGAAAGTCGCGCTCGCGCTCTCTTCGCGTATCTTTTCATTGCTTTAAATAGAAATTTTACAAATGAAGCGTAACCGCTTTTCACGCGTGTGATTACACGTTTTCGTTTTACATTTGCCAATCCGACGGCCAACTAACAATACCTCTCAATTGTTCCATCAGGCTTACACTTTGGCTTGTATACCTACTTAGTGGGAATGGCCGTATTGCCAAGAGGCAAGTCACATAAAGACTAGGTACCATTTTTCATAATAACATCATATTTTGATTGCATAGCAGCAATCCAATTTTTTGAATTTTATGCTTCATCAAACAAAACAGGCTCATTATCATCACAGAGACTAGAGGTAGCCATATCATAGCAATCTAATGCAAAAGAAGCACTATGAGAACTTAAATGAGTACGATATTATAGAGGCACATTAATTTGCTATCTCGCAAAGTCTGCACTAGACATTTAGGCATAATTTTTACCTCCTCTATATCAGCTCTCTCATTAATAAGTGCATCATGTAAATTTGCATCAGAAATGGAATGATCTACATAATCATATGAAATCTGTAAAGGCTGAAAAGTTTCCTTTGAACCAACACTAGATTGTCCACATATAAAAAGAGGTAGCAAGGTGTTGCACATGTCTTTGGAGCTAACTGATGTCTCCTTAGTACATGAAAGTGATGGATGAATAGCGTCTTCCACAAAAAAAACATCATGGCTAATCAAAATGCATTTACTATGTGGATGATAGAGTCGATAGCCTTTGCTTTCAGAACTATACCTAACAAAAATACATTTCACCACTTTATCATCCAATTTCATGCGTTGTTTTTCAAGCACTAATGCATATGCCAGACAACCAAAAACACATAGGTGAGCAATAGATGGCTTGTGACCATGCAAAGTCTCATATGGAGTGATAGACTCCAATGCTTTAGTGGGACACCTGTTAAGTACGTATGCTGCACACATAACAACCTCAAGCCAGAAACTATGTGGTAAAGCTTGACTCTTCACCATACACCTCACCATCTCCATGGGTGACCTGTTCTTCCGTTCATCAACTCCATTATGTTGAGGTGTATATGGAACTATACAATGATGTTTTATCCCACGTTTAGCTAGAAATGCATTACAATTAGAAGACATATATTCCCCCCCGATCAGAATGGAGGGTGTCCATTATGCTGATAGATTTTCAGCCAAAACCAAAAACTATTTGAAGCACATAAACACTTTGGACTTTGATTTCAATGGATATAACCATGCATGCCTAGAAAAATCATCAATGAAAGTCATAAAGTAAAGATAGTTTCTAAAAAAAGGGTGTTTGGATAGGACCACAAACACCACTGTGAACAAGCTGCAGTTTTTGAGTAGCTCAAAATGAACCATCTTTTGGGAACGAGTAACACTGCATTCACCCAAAATACAGCCTTTAGAGACATGTTTACCAGGTGCCTCAAGTTTGGCCAGAGAGGACACCATTTTAGATTTCTGTAGGCATAGAAAACTAGCAAAATTCAGATGACCAAAGCGTGCATGCCAAAGCTTTGCACCTAATAAAGCCTGAGAATCATGTATTGCACATGTTGAATCATTCACAAATTTTTCATACTCTATGAGCTTATACAGTGCACGACATAAAATGCTAGAAGCAATAATGACATTGCCATTTGACAGATCATGAATTGTACATCTGTCATCAACAAATTTCACAACCAAGCCAGTCTTGGCTAAAGCTGAAATGGATAACATATTCTTCTCGATCCCTGGCACAAATAAAGCATGCGACAATGTAAAAGAACTACCATCAACAATAGCCAAAATGATCTTACCAACTCCCATGATAGGATAAGAGGAGTTGTTGGTGCATGTGGTAGTATTCCTTATAGGGGCATGCTTGAGTGAAGTGAAGAAACTACATTGTGAGGTAATATGTTTGGTTGCCCCACTATCAAAGTACCAAACATATGAGTCTACTATAGACATACAATGTTCATGAGAAGATGGATCATAACTGCAAACAATAGTGAATGCCCATTCTTCATTCTGCACAAGATTAACAGACTTTGTTTTGGGTGTAGAGGCCTCTACAACAATCATTCGAGCCCCATTTTTCCTTGCCTCTTTAGTAGTCAGTTTTGGACAACTCTTTATCATTTCCTTTACAGTAGTTGCAAAACAATTTCTGCTTTTCTATTTTCTTCTCGTTTTTTTCATCCTTCTTTGATTGTGTTGAATTATGAGATTTTTGCTTACTAGTAGAAGAGCTCCATTGACTAACTCCTCAAATGTTAAGGCATTTGGATTGCCTTTTATCATCAATCAAAGAGTAGAAGCAAAAGTCTGATATGAATTTGGAAGACCATTCAAAACAATCTGCACAAGTGAACTGTCAAGAAAGACTTCATCAGTAGAAATCAACTGCTCCTCCAAATCTTTGATCTTTGTCGAAAAACTATCCATGGAATCTCTTTCAATCATGTGCTCACTCTCCAACTATTTTCGAAGGTAAGCAACATGAGCCTCATTTGTTGCTTGGTACAAAGTGGTTAATGTATTCCAAGAATCCTTTGTTGTTTTGCAAGAGTGAATGTGGGGAATAATGGCATGTTTGGCAGACAAGGATATCAATGCATGTGTCTGAGCATGTTATCCCAACAAAGTTGCTCTATAGTAGGTGCAGTAGGAACTACAACACGAACAAGATTTTGAAGAATATCACCATCTTCAGCGCCGTCTACATCACCTTCAATAACTATGTTTGTAGGTGTAATAGGACATTTTTCAACACCCTGCACAATATTCCATAGTTCTTTTACAACCAATACATGATGCATCATATGAGCCCATAATGGGTAACTAGTAACATCCAACTTATCCTCAACAACCAACATATGGAATACATCATTGCTTTCAACCATGGCCACTGACTAAAATACCCTAATGCAAAAAAATGAGTGTATCTGAAAAAGTTGAACAAAACTACCTTGTCGAGTTTTGCTAAACCTATAGTAGACTTTGAGATGCTTATATTAGCAAACAAAAACTTGTATATATCTTTGGCACAAAAAGATTAAATTTCCTACACAAGCATTATAATAGTGCAATCAAAGTCCGGAACGAGCTCAATTGTAATTTTAACACCACATAGCAAAGCTATTTTGAACTCCTAATTACCTTGAGTATGCTCACCAATTTTCATGTGATTCTAAGAATGTGACCAAAGAGGTGTCAACGATGCCCTATATGAAGCAAAGATCTACTCTAATACATATTGTTGAAGTTTGAGGTCTACAGAAGCATGGGAACAACACAAGGAATAAGAAGAAGAAGCTTGGAGCACAACACACAATACTGAATGTATTACCACTAGAAGGTACAAAGATAAGTGACCCGTTAGGGCTATAGGCATATAAACAAGCCGGAGGAAAAAACCTCCTAAAGAGGGAAAAAATGTATTGATAATCAGACACTTTGATCACAACAAATTAATCAACAAGGTACTCTTCTTCGATGCCGCTAACTAACAATTTGGCATATCCGGTGCCTGTCTCTCTCCGTGTACCCCGAGATAGAGAAGTATTTTATTAATATGAATAGTTAAATTGATACACCGCTTCGGCAGGACATTTCACTGGGTTATTTTTTACACAACTACTAATAGTCTGGCATCTAGTGGCCCTAACACATTTCAATCTAAGTATTTTATCTATAACTCGATCTTTTTCTAAAGTGGATTTCCTCTTAAATCTTAATTTTCTAGTTGGCCTAAAAGAACAAGTTCTTGGGAATGAGGAAGGTAATCATGTTGTCTCCACATGTCTCAACAAACTTAATGGATTTATCTAAGGATTTTGGTGCATTTCTTTTGGGCTGGCTTTATCTAGTCCTCTCACAAATCCGTGCATTTTTTGAAAGTTATCAAGAACTTTGAGTTTGAGATTAATCTCATGGAATTGAGAGAGGAATGTGGACAAGGGTTGTTCCTACTTCATGATCTTATCCCACATCATAGTTGAATTCCTCTTCACTTTCTAGAAAAAAATCTTTAAGGAGAAGAGCCTCATATTGCAAACAGTCACAAGGAAGCATGTTCATGTTTTTTAGATTAAGCCACCACTGGGACGCTTTGTCACTAAGTAATAGGCTCACTTTCAAAACTAAGTACTCTAATGAGTCTCATTTAAGTTCTTGTAAATCAATCCATTTTTTCAAGGAAAGAGTACACCACATCTTTATTCCCTATGCTCCTAGTTAATTTGGAGAGGCTCAAGATCTTTTACTACAGATGTATCTCTTGCACCATTCCCATGGTCCATGGGTGCTGAATTTTGGGCATTTGCCCCATACTAATTGGATGGGTTTGTAAGTGATGTGTATTCGTAACATGAATTGAGGTCACATATTTTAGTTGAGTTTATGATATTATATAAAGAAGTAGCGAGCATAAGCATAGGTTTTTCTAATATTTTTGTACATTTAGTGAGATTGGCATGTTGTTTATGACTTACTAATTTTTCATACATATCAATATCCTACTCCTCATCATTGAGCTTCTAGTCTATCACTTCCTTTGATATTTGGTTCTTACTATGCAGTGTCTTGCATGGATGTGTCCTACCCTACTTGTACCATTGTAACAACATGATGGAATAATCAATAATGGATAACGCACAATACAAGTCCCAAAAATAATCATTGTGTGTCCCAATAGTGCTACCCATTTTGTAACTCAAATATTGGCCCATGATAATGATATGATGATTTTAGTATTTTGAGAGGTTCTTATACTTTCTCACTAAGGTTTGTACAACAAGTATGACTATCCCTTCTAATCAAAGGATTCTATACAACAAAAGTAAGTGCAACTACAATTTTCTATAAATTATTAAGGTAAATTGAAAATTTTTACCTTCTCACTAAGGTAAGTACAACAAGTACATGTAGCCCTTCTTACGAAAGGGTTTGATACAATAAAAGTAAGTGCAACTATAATTGTTTGGAAAGTTATTAAGATAAGTTAAAAATTTTTGGCACTTTGAATCCTTTTTGTCAAGAGAAAGGAGATAAGGAAGAGAGATCTCTCACATACTCTCACACACAAGGAGAGGAGCACACATGGGTTGAGCCAAGGAAGAAGTATCTTCTTCTACTTATTCTATTACATAAAGAGAATCAATACAGTATATAAAGAGAAGTGCATAAAGAAAATCCTAATGTACACCAATGAGTGATTTGGCAAGAAAAAACTGTGACATCACTCTCAATAGAGTAGTGAAGCTCACTGAAAGTATCCTTGACATGTATAGTCATAACAATATACATGTTAGAGAAGTGAAAACACATATGTGTCATCTGTGATCTTAGTGAACATATCAACAACCTAATCATTTCTACTCACATAAAGAACAATATCATCTGCCAATATGTCCTCAATTAGGAAGTGATGATGTACATTGACATGCTTTGTTCTAGCATGAAAAAATGATTTTTTGCTAATTGTATGCTACTATGATTATCACAATAAATGTTCATAGGATTTTGCACTTCTACACCTAAATCTCCAAGTAGCATCTCTAGCCATGACACCTCACATGCTGCCATCACAACACCTCTATACTTAGCCTCTATACCTAGCAATCCTACACCATCTTCTTTAAACAATGCATAATCCAAAGTAGCATTCACATATCATAGAGTGCATCTCAAATAAACTAAATGTGGTTTCCTAAGAACCTACATAAACTAACTTTGAAGTCGCACAGTGTAGATTAGATCAAATAGTAGCACCTTTAGCCATGATGCCTCACATGCTTCCATCACAAAACCTCTATACTCCACCTTTGTACTTGACAAAGAAATAGTGGGTTACTTCTTACTAGTCCATGTAATTGTAGCACTCCCAAGTTAAAATAGAAAACCACTAGTAGATCTTCTTTTTGGAACACTTTCAACCCAATCCGCATTTGTGTGTCTATGAACCTGCAATTATACACCATGTTCATAAAACAATGCATAGTCTAGATTAGCATTCACATAAATGTCGTTTCTTGGGAGCGTGCATAAACTGACTTTGAAGTCCCACACTGTAGCTTAGATCAGGCCTCATAATTGTGAGATAGATCAAACTTCGCACAATTCTCTTGTACATAGTAGCATTTTCCAATGCTTCACCTAAGGTAGCATCCAACTTCTAATTTTGACCCAATGGCATAGAAATTGGCTTTTAATCAGTCATATTATATTTTTCTAGCATACTCAAGGCATATTGCCTTTGTGACAACATATACCTATTTCTGTATATATAAGTTCAATTCCCAGAAAGTAGAGCAACACAACAAGATCTTTCATGTCAAATTCATGCATTAGAAGTTGCTTTATCTCTTCAATCCTTTCTTCATTATCAACACCTACAATCAAGTTATCAACATAAATAGACACAATTCACGATGCTTTCATATCCTTCAAGCTATTCCATGTATACTTCTTCTTGCAACTCATCATGTAAGAAAGTAGTATTCACATCCATCTGATGCAAATTCATCTTTTTGTTGTACCCAATTAGATTAGTGATCTAATAGTAGAAATTTTAGCTACAAGAATGAAATTTTCCTTGTAATCAATGCCATATATCTATGCATACCCTTTTACTACCAGTCATGCTATATACCTGCTTATGTTACCATCAACATCATGCTTTAGCTTATAAACCCACTTGCGGCATATGGGTTTCTTTCCTTGTAGAAATGGAAATAGCTTCCATGTTTCATTTCATAAAGTGAAACCATCTCCTCATCCATGGATTTCTCCCAATCTACATTTCCAATTGCATTTTGAAAACAAGAAAGTTCAACATCTTGTATTACTTTGGTCATCTAAGCACAATGATGAGCTATATAGCTATCATTTATTACTCATTTCACTAAATTCTACATCCTCCCATATCTTCGTGGTCTTGGGTCACTTCCTCTTGTTGTATCATCTGCATGCACCTTTCTTACTCTTGGAGTCTGCACAGAGGGCAATCCAAGTTCCTCATCGAGGCTTTTTCCTAAATCGTTTGATTCTCCATCAATATCTTCAAAATCTATAGACATTTTATTACCAACATAAATATTTTGTTTAGCTTTCTTGGATTTAGTGGATGAATTTGCTGGATTGAAATTTCCATGCGATCTTGCTCTATTGGAGCTATTGCTAGGTGACACATCTATTCCACTCAAAACTTGAGATTTTGCACTTGAGTTTTTAGCATTTCCTTGATCACTTGAGTCAATATTAAGTCCATGTTTTAGCATAAAATCTTGCAATTTCATGAAATACCACATCTCTGCTTACCTTCACCTAGCATGTGATTGGGTTGTAGCATTAATACCCCTTTTGCTCAATGAAGATACATTTTTATTATTTTGGATTAAGTGTAATCCTCAACTAATTTGGAACATGTACATATGCAATACAGCCAAATACTTTCATATGTGATAAGTTTGGATTTTTACCTATGAACTTCTCTCAAGTGTAACTTGATGTACAACAAAAGTCGGAGTCCTATTCATGATGTATACAATAGTGTACACAACTTCTGCCCAATAAATGAGGCACATGGCCATCAATCTCTTAGTTTTTTTTGCATTCAGTAATGCCAATTTGTTGTGGTGTGTATTGTGGATGAAAATTGCCTCCAAATTCCACTCTTTACAAAATTAGTGAATTCATTTGATATCTGGTCACCTCCTCCATTACATCTTAATGTCTGAATATACTTATCTCTCTGATTTTCTACCATAGCCTTGAAATTTCAAAAGTGAGTAAAAACCTCATGCTTCTCTTTCATGAAGTATACCCATATGTAGAGGGAATTCTTGTTCTCTTGTGCTCAAGATGGGTTCTTTTTCTCAGTGTAGTATGCACTATGTGTTTGCATTGCACATCCACAAGAAGATTACAAGATGAGACAAAGTAAGAGCCAAGATTACGAGTCACAGAAGTATTACTCTATTAGCAGCAAGCGTGGAAGTGTACAAAATAGGCGGTTCAATCATAGGTGAAAGAAGCAATGGCTACTACAAGTAGCACCCCACAACCTCACAATCTAACCACGGAAGCTAACCTCAAGGTACTAATGAAGCACGCAAGTCTCTTGCTTATCACTTAGCCCTTGTAGAATTACTACACTTGTCCACCCTTAGTGGTAAGTCCAAAGGCTCTTGTCTAACTCCTCCACTAAGCTGTTGAAGCTTGAGAGTAGCGATGCACTTCACTAAGTATCCTCACTCTTCTTTGAGTGTGTCAAGGTCTCTCCTCTATGATCTTTGATGTTTGATATATGATATGGTATATTCGGTACTTGAATCCCTTTCCTTATATAAGTTGCTATGTTGGGTGGTTACTCCACCACTCTATCTCCTTGACTCTCACTTTTTTGGTACTCTATCAAGTCTGATATTCTGTTAGCACTCTAGCAAATCTGCTAATTTGATCTCCACTCTCTTTCTCTATTATCTTTGTCTTCATTCTCATTTTTTGCTTAGTCACTTCTAGTGGGTCCTTCTCTTTAGGTTTCACTACAAGAAACATCGATTAACGCATAGCAATGATTAACACGACACATTTTCATTGCTATGTGATCGTGCTCTTTGTCAGACTGACGTCAAGTGCACACCATTGTCCAAACAAAGTTAATCTCAATGTTATTTCTGATGCTCATAGCAACATTCACAAAAGGGTCGCTAATTGAATGTCACTTATATGACTTATAAAAGAGCATCACATATGCGACACTCACTTGCGTCACTTATGCAATGCAGTAGAGTGTCCTTATGTGGTGCTTTGCATGATTGCATACATGATGCTTTTACATTGCTTATGAGATGGTGGCGTTTGACGTGCATCTTATTAAAGAGCTCTCCAACGTTCAGATCTGTGCTATGTTTATGAGCTCCAACAATCTCTTTCTTAATCTCTCTCTTTGCATACATACACTCACATGCATATGTACACACACATGCATAAACCACACATACACACACTATACATACATATGCATACACACACATATACATAGACACACACATATGCATACACCCACATATACATACACACACATACACATACACACATATACACATGCATACACACAAACGTACACACATATACACATATAAAAACATGCATACACACACTATACATACATATGCATATACACACCTACACATGTATACATACATATACATACACGTATACACACACATACATATGTATACATACACACATTATACATACATACACATAGATACATACACCCACATATACATACACACACATAGAGACACACACATACACATACACACACATCGAGACACACATACACATACACACACATACATACATATGCATGCACAATGCACATGCATATGCATACATACAATACATACATACATACATACATACATACATACATACATACATACATACATGCATACACACACATACACACCCACATACACATATACACACATACATACATTCACATACACACCTACATACACATACACACACATATACATACATACATATACATACACACACATATGCATACATGCATATACACACACATACATACACACATGCATACTCACATACACATGCATACACACATACACATGCATACACACATACACATGCTTACACATATATATACACACACACATACACACATACACATACATACACATGCATACACATACATACACACATATACATACATACATACATACATACATACATACATACATACATACATACATACATACATACATACATACATACATACATACATACATATATATATATATATATATATATATATATATATATATATATATATATATATATATATATATATATATATATATATACATATATATTTCTAATCCATTTTGTTTCATATGTATAGATATTATGGATTGTAGTAGAGAGAGAAAGGTGAAACTTACTATCATAAAGAATCTTATGAGAGGGAAAGTTCTACCTGATTCCTTAGGGGTTGTCATGCATGAGTATGCAGACATGCCTGATTAGGCATTAGGCTTTACCATACAGATGCTTACCCAGTAGCTAGAGGAAGGCTTCTCTGTGGCTCCATTTGCAGGAAGAGAGTTATCTGCCCATAGGTATGTTTTCTTTTCATAAATTAATATTTTCAATGATATTATAACACGTGTTTTCATTCATTTTTTATCTATTTATTTTCAAGATGCATATACCACCTCCAACTCGTGAGAGCATAGCAGAGGTGCCTATGAGGACATGCATAGGTAGCCTAGGTTTGGAGTGCGGCATAGAACCTAAGGGGAATACATGAGGCATGGGTTGGAGTTTAAAAGAAGAATGAGAGTTTATGTGACTCCTACCTACGTTTTCTTCACTTTAAATGGATGTAAGTATAAGTTTTACATATAAATTGAGATAAATATTTTATGTTTTACTTATATGATTTTTTCTTTTGCAGTGAGTTTGATGAGAGAGACAAAAAGTATGTACTTAGTTCATTGGAGAAAAAGTTTGGCATTTGGTGGTCCCATATGTGGTGTTTAAAAGAGATGTGGATACTTATGACACATCGTCATGATAATGCACGGTATGCATTTCTTTTATTTGTTATATTTATGTGTGTATGTGTATGTGTGCATGCATTTAATATGTATGTGTGTGTATGTATATGTGTGGGTATGTGTATGTGTGTGTATGTATGTATATGTAAGTGTATATATGTATGTGTAAGTGTATGTATATGTGTATGTATATGTGTATGTGTATGAATGTATGTGTGTGTATGTATGTGTATATGTGGGTATGTATGTATGTGTAAGTGTATGCATATGTGTATGTGTATGCATGTATGTGTGTGTGTATGTATGTATGTGTAAGTGTATGTATGTATGTGTAAGTGTATGTGTATGCATGTATGTGTGTGTGTCTATGTATATGTGTGGTTATGTATTTAGTATGTATGTGTGTGTGTATGTATATGTGTGGGTACGTGTATGTATGTGTAAGTATGTATGTGTAAGTGTAAGTATTTATGTGTAAGTATATGTATGTGTGTCTATGTATGCATGTTCATAAATTTAAAGTTTTTTTTATATTATGATCCTTTTTTTTCTATTTGAGATTAAAATAAAAGGAGATATTGTTGTTAGCCCACAATTTGGTTGGTTTTGATGCACTAATGTGGTTCTATGTGGCAGGAAAATACATTTGATTTCAGGTACTTGCAGAGATAATCAATGGATGAAAAGTATTTGCAACTACATGACGCCATCATGATCAGAATGGATCGGGAACTTGGTACTGCTATTGGAAATGCATTGATAGACATGTATGTCAAGTGTGGCGTGATCAGAAAAGCACACGAAGTCTTCGATAGGCTGCTGAATCAGGATGTGGTGTCATGGAATGCCCGGTTTGCAGGATATGTAGAACATGATCATGCTGATAAAGCTCTTGCTTGCTATGAGCAGATGAAAAAATTGCTCCTAATGAAGTCACACATGTTTGTGTTTTGAAAGCCTATGCTGTTCAAGGAGCGGTTCACATGGGTATAGAGTTGCATGCAGGTATTGAAAGACAAGGATTTGCAACAAGGACCTTATTTTTGGGAAGTGCCTTGATCAGTATGTATGCAAATTTATTTTTGGTATCAAAAGTTCAAGATGTTTTTGACAAGCTGTCAAGTCAAGACTTGGTCACATGGAACTCTCTCATTTTGGGTTATGCTGAGAAAGGATATCCACGTTTATTAGACCCGCATCGGGAAGTTTTTTTTTGGCACCGAAGTACAGATAAGAGGGGGGGCGGCTTTCATTTTTTGGGGGTTCTTCTCCAGTTCTTTATCATCTGCCACAACGGAAAAGAGGGGGAGGACTTATCAAGATAAAGGGATGTGATTGATGACGTGGAGCAGAGGGAAGAGGTTTTTTTCTGGAATACCTTATCTTTCTACGGGGGATATACAGGAAGGTATTGGGTGGTTCTCTCTCTCTCTCTCTCTGTGCGCGCGCTCGCTCTCACTGAAAATGCACACACCTAATGGAGTTTCGAGGCTGAGCTCTTGTGGCGTCTCAGAACGCTAGTCGTTTCTTATGCATGGAGCAATTTCCTTGACCCTCTTCTGACTACAGGCTTCTTACCTCACCTAGCGTTCGTACAGAAAGAAGTTTCGTTCTCTTTTGCAGAGAACATGCATTTTCCAAGGTCTGTTTATTAAGCACATAAATCAAATGCAATGTGCATTTATCGAGCTTAGAGTCCATCTGTCCGAGGTGCACACACAATTCGATGAGGTTCATTCTCCTTTTCGTTAATTCCTCTACATGGCACAGAACTCTTACTGCAGATGAAGATTCTAATACCAATTAGCAACTCGACAAAAGAATACAAAGAGCAAGCCTTTTGCGAATTAAGGTGGAGCAAGGGAGTCTTAGTGTAGATCAAAAATCGGGGTGAATGCAGGGCTCTTTGGAAAGCTTGCACATTTTGGCAGAGTACTTACAAAGTCACAGACTGGGGAAATATCAGAACAGGATATTGGTGTAGAAGTTTCTCATACATAAGGTTCCTCAAGGTCCAATTCGATGGATTACCATCAACATGCATGCCACACATCTGTTTACTTTTCTCATCAGAGAAACACCTGCAACAGTAGCAAGGAGGTTGTGGAAGATGGTGGCTTTGTATCGTCGAAGACACATTTTATTATAGCAGCGAAGCAGGACAACGAGAGGCCCATAGCATGAAGTTCCAAGTCATGCTTTGTTCTGTTCACATCGCTCTACTATATATGTTCGTCTCGAGAGTTGTCGAGGATAAGTGCCGCTTGGAAGGATGCTGTCACGGAACAACAGTGTGATCAGACATTGAGGGGCAGGATAACCATCGTCTGGTGATCGATAGCGAGAAAAAATTGGAGAACCTTACAGAGGGGAAGACAGGAAGACACTCTCGAGCGACGGCATAAATGGGAAGGCCGGTTTCGGGATGGCTGTTGGTGCAGATGGGAGTCTTTTGAAGTTTGAACAATGTCATAGCCTGCAGCTGTAGCTAACAGTGATGGAATTGGCTTTCTAAAGGTGTTAGAAAGCAGTATTGATCACCTGTGGCGCTGCTAAAAATGCTTAGGAGTTTCGGAATCATCACATGAGCATCATTCTCTGATGGTTCAGTGCATCAAATGGAAGATACCCGATACTAAAAGCTTGTGCCAAGGGAAAACCATTACCTGTGGGCGATCGATCCATAATGAGCTACTTACAAGCAGGCTTCATCTTCAGGAATGCAAAGGATCACAATAGAGTTGGTAATGCCTTGATCGACATACATAGCAAATGTGAAAGGCTAGCAGTGGCTCATGGAGTCTTATGAAGATTGGGCAAGGGAGATATAGCTTGATGGGGTACAATTATAATAGCCTATGTCCAATACGACCAGGCCATGGATGCTACAAGGCTACTTAATCTTGGTGTTGTTGCCATATTTATGTTGGGTTCTAGGGGCATGCTAGGGACTGCAGTTACCAAAAGAGTGTGGCAAAAGAGCCTAGTGGAAAGAAATGAGAAGGGATCTTTGTTAGTATTATTAAGAACATAAGTATCACATTCAGCTCGAGCGATTACATTCTGACATCAGAGGTTGATGGTACGGTTCCAATGAAGAGGCACCTTACTGGAACTTGGAAATATGGCTAGCAGTGAACAAGGGCTTGGGCATTGGTAGTGGAGGCAGGTCTAACTACACGTATGGACGATCCGGAGGAATGGGCATGGTTACGATGGGATGACTGCAATTTCCACGAGTTTGTATGCTTGAGTGACTTTAATCTTGATTGAAACTGACACTGGTTCCTCAAGAGGAGGAGATCTTTTTCTACAGGCTAAGAAGGATTTTATTTTTCTTTTTTCATTTTTTTGCTCTTGAGATGCCCTTGCAGGTACATTGAGGAGAGCAGGGGAGTGGGTGGTGGTTGTCTGCCCCTGAACTGTCAGAAGGGGGCAGTTATACCTCATGAACACATGCATGCCGAGTTTTTTGGGAGAAAACACTATCGAGGGAAAGGAGCGAGGAGTTATCTTGTTTTTCCCCTTTTTGTGGTCTTCCGTGTACAAGTGTATGTGTTGTTGGTGCAGACCAATCACCAATTGAAGGCTTGGGAGATCAAATGATGAAGGAAGAATTAATTCCTAAAGTGTGGAAGAAGATTACATTCAGAGGACAAGAGAAGTGTACATATATGTACATTAGCATAGTCATAGATGACTTAGATCTTTTGTTCAGTAAGAATCATGTACAAATTATCTATAAATACTTTGAGAAAAGTCGGGGCATGAATGAGAGCACATGAGAGCATATGTAGAAACCAAGATTGAGGAAGTTGGGAGTCAAGAGATAGAGAAAAGTTAGTTGAGTTAGCTCTCATCACTCAGTTGTAATTTTCTGAGTTAATGAAGAAATATTGCGCTCGATCTTTTCGTGTCTGCTCCTTCTGTGTTTGATCAATTGTGAAATCCTTTTGAGGATATCTAAGTTGTTAGTTAATGAGCCTGTGACCTGAATTTCAGAGTCCAATTGTAAACAGGCTAGGAGAATTGTGAGTAGGAACATTCATATGTGTTGAGTGTCTACAGTTCTCTGAAACAGGCGCAAATTTCGAGTTTAATCTTTTGGTCAGTGCTCACTCCATAGTTTAAAGTTTTGTGCAAGCAAGCACTTAATCTTTAAGTTGGAAGGTGATCTACTCGTGGCTAAAAGCATTTGGCAAAACGGGTTAGATATTGTGAGAACCAAAGTTAAGAAGTTAGGGGTGTCTAAATCGACTTCTCAGAAGTGCAGATTCAGACATAGGTAACTTGTGAAGACAATTTCTCAAGTTATACTAAAGCTTATGAAGTAATTCAACTTGGAGGTGATGCGCAATCTCTAGGAGATGATTCGTACAAAGTTTCATCAAAAACTTTATACATTTGATAAGTCAATGTGAAGAAATTCTGCAGCAGACTTTTCTGTGTTTCATCTTCTTCACATATTTTCTCAGATTTAATAATTTAGAGATTGGACCTCTAATTAAGTGAAGGTTTTGACTTACTCTTGATATAGAGGTGTTCTAAATTCAAGAGTAGGTTGTTCTTTTGGAGATTAACACTCTCCATCAGTGGTATCAGAGCAGGAGACATCAATTTGAAGAAAAGGAGGATCTCGACTGCTGCAGATTCAAGAAACTCAACACTTGAAGAACTAAGAAGTGAAAGCTTGGAGTCAAAGCTTGAGGAGAAGACTATTTGACATCAAGAAAGACAAAAGGAGTCCAATTCGAAGTAAAGGTACATACATTGTTTGTAAAGCTTGAAGTTTTCAATACACAGGTGGATACAAGATGGGAGAAAGCTTGCAGATTGATAAGCTAGATAGGGAGAACTATCCAGCATGGTCCATGAGGATGGAAGCACACCTCATGAGCAAAGATCTTATATCATTTATTACAGGAGATGAAGAAAAACCTGAGTTTGCAGATTCAAGTATTCCTACTAGGGAAGAACTTGCAATGTTGAAGACTTGGATGAGAAAGGATGCTCAAGCAAGGAGTATCATCTACATGGCTGTAAATGATTATCTTTTACCTCACATCAGAGGTTTGGAAAGTGCCACAGATGTTTGGAATGCCTTGGAAGAGCATTTCCAAAATACAACTAAGTCAAGGAAGTCCTCACTATGGGCTGAGTTCACAACCTTCAAGAAGAAGAGCTCACAATCAATTTCAGATTATGTGGCAAGGATGAAAGATATTGCAGATAGCTTGGGAGCAGTGGATGAAGATATTGAAGAAGAAAAGTTGGTAAGACAAATACTTACAGGTCTGAGAGGAGATGAGAAGTGGAAGCCTTTCATATTGTCCATAGAATTGTCACTTGATCACTTTACTCCTGACCTTAATCAATTGCTAGGACATATGCTAACCTTTGAGCAGGATCTTAAAGGAGACAATGATAGAAGTACAAGTCAAGCTATGTACTCCAAGGACAAGAAAAAGAATGGCAAGGGAAAGCAATCAAATGATGATGAAGGGAATTCAAATCAAGCTAACTTCACAAAAGGGAAGACAAATTTCAGAGGTAAAGGAAGAGGAGGTAAGAACAAAGATAATGCTAAAACTTGTTGGATTTGTGGTAGAACAAATCATTTGGCAAATGATTGTTGGTATAATAATCAAAATGGAGGATATAACAATCAGAATTATAGTCAAAGAGGTAGAGGAGGCAGAAACCAAAGAGGCAATTTCAGAGGAAGAGGTGGTAGGACATCATATGGTAGAGGAGGTGGAAGAAACTTCCAATCTCAGTCCTACAACAATAATTATTACAATTATGCATCAGATCAGAAGGATGACATGACTCTTATCTTGAATGCAACTCATGAATCAATGGGAGAAGATTAAAGAGTGTTTTATATTCACTCAGGGTGCAGTAACCATCTGAGTGGGAATCTATCTTTGATGACTGATATGGAAGCTAGGGTGAATGGACATACAGTTCAAACAGGTGACAATACCAAACATAAAGTGGAGAGCATTGGATCAGTGAAGACAAAGAGTGGAAGTACACTTCTGAGCAAGGTACTTTATGTTCCTACTATTCCTAAAAATCTGATAAGTGTAGGGCAAATTGTGGAGAAAGGATATGAAGTAAGATTCACAAATGATGGTGTCTATGTACAAGATCCAAATCAGGGATATAGAACCATAATTGCAGGTAGAAAGGAAGGAAGATTGTTCACTCTCAAAGTCCAAGGTAATGTGGGACATGCATTGTTTACCTATGGAGGTCAAAAGGTGTCTGAATTAGACCTATGGCATAAAAGGCTAGGTCATTTTAATGAGAGAGCTATAAAGGAGATGTCAAAGAATCAGGTGGTGCTTGGATTGCCAAATATTGAAGGGCAACATATGGTGTACAAGTGTGAAGCTTGTCAATTAGGTAAAGCACATAAGAGTTCTTATAACAAATCAGGGTACAAGTATTCAAATATGCTTGAATTGGTTCATACAGATGTATGGGGACCCTCAAGGGACTATAGCATAAATGGATCCAGATATTATGTGTTGTTTGTTGATGATGCAACCAGGTGGATTACTTTGTATGTAATCAAGGATAAATCAGAAGTTTTCAAGACATTCAAACATTTTCATGTCTATGCAGAAAGGATCACAGGACAAAAGCTAAAGAGGTTAAGATCAGATGGAGGGGGAGAGTATTTCTCAAAAGAGTTTGATGATTATTTGTGGAATGCAGGTATCAAAAGAGAAGTAACTTGCAGGTACTCCCCTCAACAGAATGGAGTAGCAGAAAGGAGGAATAGAACTCTTGTAGAGTTTGCAAGAGCCATGATGAAGGAAAAGAATTGTCCAAATTACTTATGGGCAGAAGCCATTAACACTGCAACATACCTTGTGAATAGGTTGCCTTGCAAAGCTTTGGATGGAGGAACCCCTTATGAAGCATGGTGGGGTAAGAAGCCTAGTCTTGATCATTGTAAAGTATTTGGATGTATTGCATATGCTTATGTTCCTTCACAATTAAGACATAAGCTAGAACCAAAGGCAGAGAAGTATGTGTTTATTGGATATGATGATAGACAGATGGGTTATAGGTTGTGGAGTCCATCCACAAAGCAATTTCTTGTTACTAAAGATGTGACATTTGATGAGCAAAATATGTGGTATACAGGATCACCAAATGAGTATACAGGTGTTGAAGAAATTCAAAGGAAAGGAAAGGCAAAGGTAAAAGTTTGTGAAGAAATTGTTGATGAAGTTGACTCTAGATGTAGAGTGCAAGATCATGTAGAAGAAGGGCCAAGATTTGATCCAGAATCAAATGAGGCTGAAACTTCAAGAAGTGCAGAAATCAGAAGATCTACAAGGGAAAGGAAAGAACCTATAAGGTATAGTTATGATACATCTTTCCTAACAACAAAAGATTATGCCTACATTGTGAAAACAGAAGAAGATCCAATCACTTATGAAGAAGCCAAAGGTAAACAGAATTGGGAGAAGGCAATGCAGGAAGAGTATGATGCTCTACTTGAAAATGAAACTTGGGAACTAGTACCAAGACCAAAGAATCAGAAGGTCATTGGATGCAAGTGGGTATATAAAACAAAGAGGTTTGCAGATGGTAAGGTGTCTAGATACAAGGCTAGACTTGTGGTCAAAGGTTATGCCCAAACTTATGGGGTAGATTATGATGAAACCTTTAGTCCTGTTGCTAAGATGTCTACAATTAGAACATTGATTGCTATTGCTGCTTGCAAAGGATGGAAATTATCACAATTGGATGTGAAAAATGCATTTCTAAATGGTTACATTGTAGATGAAGTATATATGGAGCAACCAGAAGGCTTCATGGAATCAATTGGATCAGATTATGTGTGTAAGCTCAAGAGAGCTTTATATGGGTTGAAGCAAGCCCCAAGAGCTTGGAATTACAGATTGATCAAGTTCTTGAATGAATGTGGATTTCAAGCATCAAAGGCAGATAGTAGCTTGCTAGTGAAGGCAAGCGAAAATGGATACATTTACATATGCATTTATGTTGATGATATTATTGTTACAGGAACAGATGCTCAAGGAATCAATGAACTCAAGAAGCAAATAGAGAAGGAGTTTAAGATAAGTGACTTGGGAAACTTATCTTATTTTCTAGGAATGCAGATTGTGTATACTCAACATGGAGTATATGTTTCACAAGAGAGATACTTGAAGAATCTTCTAGTCAAGTTTAACATGGAAGATTGCAAGACCTCAACTACACCATTGGAGGTAAATCATAAATTAAGCAGGTATGGAGGTGAAGAGTTCAATGATATGAAGAAATATCAGAGTTTGGTAGGTAGTCTAATCTATGCTACCTTGACAAGGCCAGATCTATCATATGCAGTAGGTGTGTTGTCACAATTTATGCATTGTCCAAAGAAGACTCGTTGGATTGCAGCCCAAAGGGTACTCAGATATATCAAAGGAACCCTAAGTGAAGGTCTGTATTATGGTTTCACTTCTGACACAAGAATCAAAGTGTTTAGTGATGCAGATTGGGCAGGTGACTCAGATGATAGAAGGTCTACTCATGGATATCTATGTTATGTTGGAGACAAGTTAGTGTCTTGGTGTTCAAAGAAGCAACATACAGTTGCTTTATCATCCACAGAAGCTGAGTATAAGGGAATGGTAGAAGCTGCAAAGGAAGTGATATGGTTGAAGACCTTGATGAAAAGTTTTGAGATTGATCATAGTACTCCAATAATTTTTGGAGACAATATGAGTTCTTTGTATTTGGCAGCTAACCCTGTTTTTCATGCCAGGACTAAGCATATAGAGATTCAGTATCATTTCTTGAGGGAAAAGGTACTAGATAAAGAGATTGAAGTGATGTATACTCCAACAAAAGAATAAGTGGCAGATATGATGACAAAGAGTCTGGATGGACCTAAGTTACAAAGGTTCAAAGACATGGCAAGTATAAAGAAGACAGAGAAAACCTCAATTGATGATTAAGGGGGAGCTGTTGGTGCAGACCAATCACCAATTGAAGGCTTGGGAGATCAAATGATGAAGGAAGAATTAATTCCTAAAGTGTGGAAGAAGATTACATTCAGAGGACAAGAGAAGTGTACATATATGTACATTAGCATAGTCATAGATGACTTAGATCTTTTGTTCAGTAAGAATCATGTACAAATTATCTATAAATACTTTGAGAAAAGTCGGGGCATGAATGAGAGCACATGAGAGCATATGTAGAAACCAAGATTGAGGAAGTTGGGAGTCAAGAGATAGAGAAAAGTTAGTTGAGTTAGCTCTCATCACTCAGTTGTAATTTTCTGAGTTAATGAAGAAATATTGCGCCCGATCTTTTCGTGTCTGCTCCTTCTGTGTTTGATCAATTGTGAAATCCTTTTGAGGATATCTAAGTTGTTAGTTAATGAGCCTGTGGCCTGAATTTCAGAGTCCAATTGTAAACAGGCTAGGAGAATTGTGAGTAGGAACATTCATATGTGTTGAGTGTCTACAGTTCTCTGAAACAGGTGCAAATTTCGAGTTTAATCTTTTGGTCAGTGCTCACTCCATAGTTTAAAGTTTTGTGCAAGCAAGCACTTAATCTTTAAGTTGGAAGGTGATCTACTCGTGGCTAAAAGCATTTGGCAAAACGGGTTAGATATTGTGAGAACCAAAGTTAAGAAGTTAGGGGTGTCTAAATCGACTTCTCAGAAGTGCAGATTCAGACATAGGTAACTTGTGAAGACAATTTCTCAAGTTATACTAAAGCTTATGAAGTAATTCAACTTGGAGGTGATGCGCAATCTCTAGGAGATGATTCGTACAAAATTTCATCAAAAACTTTATACATTTGATAAGTCAATGTGAAGAAATTCTGCAGCAGACTTTTCTGTGTTTCATCTTCTTCACATATTTTCTCAGATTTAATAATTTAGAGATTGGACCTCTAATTAAGTGAAGGTTTTGACTTACTCTTGATATAGAGGTGTTCTAAATTCAAGAGTAGGTTGTTCTTTTGGAGATTAACACTCTCCATCATGTGTGAGAGGGAGAGTAAGAAAGGAAGTGTAAGTGAAGGGGTGTGCGAGTGCGTGATAGGAGATGGGAGCAAGGTGGGGTGCATAGATAAGAGGGCATGTGTGATGGGAGAATGAGGGTATACGAATACACATGTGTATGTGCGTTTGGAAGAGTAAGAAAAATAGGAGAGTAAAGAGATGTGAATGAGTGTGTGTGTGTACATGTGTGTAAGTGAGTGGATGCATGCATGTTGTGCAAGTGCATTGGGGGTGCATGGGTAAAAAGAGAGCCCGTTGAGGAATAGAAGAGCGCGTGCGAGAGAGGGGAAGGCCAAAAAGAAATAAGAGCAAAAGGAAGTCGGGAAGTGTGTTAAGGCAGGAGCAAGTGAAAGAGAGAGAACTAGGAATTAAGTGGAATTGGAAAGCGTGAGTAAAGAGAGAGTGAGGTTGCAAGAAGTCACCATAGGAGTCAGACATCCAGTTGTGCATGTATTTTCCCTCTACTCCACCGATACATTGGAGCTAAATTGTGGACTTAGAGCGATCAAATATAACATAGCATCAGAAAGTTTGGGCAAAATATTATTGAGCGTATGCACTTTCGCTTGGACTAAGAGGCTATCATTTTGGTGCGTTTGCCGGGAAGTATATGAGCTAGTGCATAGACATAGGAAGTATCCATTGTGCGATAATTGTGGGCTCTAGGAAATCCAAGTAAACTGATTGCGTGGGATTTGAACAAAATAAAGTCTCGTATAATCACTTTTTCCATGCCGGGAAACATATGAGCTAGTGCATAGACATAGGAAGAACTCCTCGAGAGATAATTGTGGGCTCTAGGTAATCCAAGTAGACCGATTCCGAGGGATTTGAACAAAATAAAGTCTCGTATAATCACTTTTTCCTTGGGCTTAGGACCCATTCATTTTGGTGTGTTTGCCGGGAATAGCTTGGTATGTCTCTATAAGAGAGTGCCATAGGTTCGCCTAGCGCCACAGGTTGGCCGAGCTTGCGGACCCCACGATCTAGTACATGAGCGAGGGGAGCTCATCGTCAGGAGCAACACAAACTCAAAGAGAGGAACGCGCTCAGAGAAGAGCCCTTGAAAGAGAAAGGAGAAGGTGGGAACCGCCAGGTGAGTGGACCTCGATTGGCTCGAAGAAATCAGTCAGAAACGTGTACTCCCGTAGGAGAGTCGCGAGTCAAGTACGGAAGTTTGAAGGAGGGATCCTGAGGCCACATGCATTAAATTTCTGGGATCGAAGTGATATCGACATCACACCTCTGTTCGAAATGGCTCAACGAATTTCAGTTCACTTGGGGGACTTCACCAAGTTCTCAGGTACTTGGGACGAAGATCCGGATAGTTTTATCCAGTTGTTTGAGGTTACTTGTGAGGCCAATGACGTAGTTGACCAGGATCAAAGGTTGAGAATTTTTCCGGCTATTCTCCGTGATGAGGCAGCCAACTGGTATGGGAATCTGACACCACAAGAGGGTGGAACTTATCAGATGCTCAAGGAAGCCTTCTTGGCAAAGTTTTGACGACAAGGCTTCCAAGACAGATTGGCCCAACAAATGGATTACTTGCGACAAGGAGTCAATGAGAGCATCGATAACTACATTCAAAGAATGGAAACGTTGGTAAGAAAGATGGGCGCGAATGCCCCGAACGATGAGACATTGAAACGAAGATTCATTTTGGGATTGCGAGATCCTACGGCACAGCAGCATATCAGCTTGGCAAGATTTGCGACCTTAATGGATGCTAAAGAGCAAGCGAGGCTTTGGGAGGAAGTACAATTATGCCAACAAAGGAAGATGGAACTCTTATATGAGCCTATGGGAGGCTCAGGAAATATACCGATGAAAGATCCGAGTCAAGGAAGTCCCGCATTGACGACCCCAGCTTTTGTAGCTGCCACTAGCATGCCAGGCGAGGCAAAGCCTGCGCTAACTGAAGAACGAATATTGGAGTTGGTCACGCAAGCTATAAAAGCTGCCACGACAACTCAAGAGACATATACAGTCAAACCAGAGGTCACAACAAACCCGAATCAAGTGTTTCGATCAAATACATGGTGTGGAAAATGCCATGGTTACGGCCATTTGGCTTCAGAATGCCCTACAGTCTCGAGAGTATTCACAGATAGATCGCCACCTAGGATGCGTTGCACTTTTTGTGGAAGAACAAATCACACGGAGGACCGATGTTACAACAAGAGAGCCTATGAAGAGAGGACCATGAAATCAGGAGACACAAGAGAAAGACCTTACACGGGATTGCCCGCTCAAAGTGTACCACCTACATCTCGTTGGGAAAACAGACCGACTTATGGCTATGGTGCTCAGGGTCAAGGAGGAGACTATCCAAGAGGAGCCGCGCGTGATCAAAGAAGAGATGGTCCAATCCAGTGCTGGAGATGCCATGGCTTTGGCCATACTCAATCTAGATGTCCAAACGAAAAGAAACCAATTGATTATACCCCACTATGTAGGTACTGTAGTGGAGAGGGCCACTTTGATGAGGATTGTTCAATACGAAGAGCTTCCGCCGGCAAGGAAAAAGGACCAGTAGGGTCCTCGAATTATGTTGATACTCAAATGCATTCCACATCGAGAGGTCAAGAGCACGTTCCTACGATCGGAGTAGTGTTCAAGACGCCGAACCCTCAAGAAAGCTCTAGCTCGTCAATGCACTTTGTGGATGCTTACGAGGCCAAGAAACCACACAAAGATCCAACTGTGGCAGTAGTCACAAGGACTCAAGAGTACTCAAAGAAGAATCCAGGAGGCGAAGGTGAAGAAGGGAGTCAAGAGAGGATAGCTGAACACGAAGAGGTAGAAAACCAAGTTGGAGGATTTGTTGAGCAGCAAGAGCTTGAGGATGGGGAAGAGGTTGAGATCCTTCCACCAGTGACCAAGGAGTTTGTGCCGGGCATAGCACCATTCCCTGAAAGATTGAAAGCTCCTAAGATTAGAAAGGAAAGACAAGGTTCGGAAGAAGTAGATATTGTAAAGTTGCTCGCTGATACGGAAGTTACGCTGGATATTGGCACATTGCTAAAATGTTCGCCTGTTTATAGGAAACAATTCTACAACGAATATATTAAGAAGCCGAGGAAAGCTCGAGATAAAAATAGACAAGATAAGGATGTCCAAGGAATCATTCAAAGTATTACGACGCAAATTGATTCGAATGCTCCAGCTGTGACGGTCGAAATTAAAGGATATGCACTCCCTGGTGCTCAGTTAGATAGTGGAGCCGCAGTCAATCTGATGACTGAGTTTATGATGAAAGCTTTGGGCCCCAACCACATGGAAGAAACGCCGATGTCTTTGAGAATGGCGGATCAAACACAAGTAAAGCCTGCGGGTCTTTTGAAGAATGTAAGCACAGTTGTGGGTGGTTTAGAGTTTAAAGTCAATTATCTGATAGTAAGACCAAGGACCTCGGAGGCTACCTTCTCGATCCTACTTGGACGGCCATGGCTGGTGCAAGCCGAATGTGTGCATGACTGGCGCACAGGTTTTATTTCAATAGGGCCAAAGTCTGATCGGATTCAAATACAAGTATCCCCACCCTCGAGCAACAAGAAGAAGACAATAATAGTCGATGAGATGGACAAGAAGGAGAAGGAGAAAGCGAGGCACGAGATTGCACGAGCTAGGTTTTCTTTGAACACGGACACCTACAAGAATCTACTTCAAGACGGGTTCAACTTGCAGCTCTTTAAGAATCAAGACACGAAGATGGGAGAGTATCAAAATCCATTGCTCTATAACGACGATTCAGACCAGGAGTTGCTAGGATGGTTGACACATACAAGAGAATTTGAGTGCTACATGTTGAGTATAGACGCAAGTAAAACCAAAGCTACTCAATCCCTAGAAAAGGGAACTTCAAGAGAAGAGTTGAAACTAGAGTTAGCTCCGACAATGGAGGTGCAACAGTTGAGAGAAAGAGTTAGAATGCTAGAAGCAGAGATTCTAAAGAGAAGTCGAGAATCGGAAAAAGAAGCGAAGAGTAAGACTAGAGTGTCGGAAGCCATTGCAAAAGCTGAATTAAAGAAATTGGGTTCAATCGAAAGAGAACAAGACAATGATTTACTGGCCAACCATACACGCATGATTGGAGAGCACATTCCAATCACAGTGTTAGCGAGAAATAAGGATTATTCGCGAGAAGCTCAGTTGGAAAAATGGGAAGTTTTTCCAGAAAAGTTCTTGAGTGTAGGGTCAGAGCTACCAGATGGAGTACGAGACTACATTAAAACGACACTCAAAAATTTCAGCAAGGCCTTTGCATGGTCATACAGTGACCTGAGAGGAATTGATCCCCGAATCTGCCAACATTATATAGACTTGGAAGAAGGCACACGACCAATATGTCAACGACTTAGGCGGACAAATCCAGTCTACTCGGAATTGATCAAGTTGGAATTGACCAAATTATTGGAAGCAGGATTCATATATCCCATCGCATCTAGCGAATGGGTATCACCAATTGTAGTTGTTCCAAAGAAAAATAAGAAAATCCGTATTTGCATAGATTATCGAAAGTTGAACGAGCGTACGAAGAAGGATCACTTCCCCTTGCCATTTACTGATCAAATCTTGGACAGAGTGGCTGGCCATAAGTTTTACTCATTTTTGGATGGTTTCAGTGGGTACAACCAGATCCAAATCCATGAAGAGGATCAATCAAAAACTACTTTCACGACAGAATGGGGTACGTATGCATATCGGGTGATGCCATTTGGATTATGTAATGCACCGGCCACATTTCAGAGAGCAATGATAGCTGCATATCAAGACTACTTGCAGGATTGGATGGAGATATTTCTCGATGACTTCGCAATCAGAGGCGACGATGAAAACATGATGGAGAGGATCGAAGCAATTTTAAGAAGAAGCATCGAAAAAGGCATCGCATTAAATCCTGAAAAGTGCACATTTGGAGTACGAAGAGGATTGCTTTTGGGACATGTTATTTCTGAAAAAGGGATTGCGGTCGACGAGGATAAAGTGGAAAAGATCGGACAACTTCCACCACCACAAAATTTGCGACAACTCAGAGGATTTTTGGGCCATGCAAATTATTATCGACGTTTTATATTAAATTTTGCATCCATAGCGGCACCACTGACGACTCTTTTGAGGAAGGACCAACACTACGAGTGGACTGGAGAGTGTCAAGTTGCATTTGACTCGATCAAAGAGAGGTTAATAAATGCACCGATTTTGGTAGCACCTGACTGGACGAAGGAATTTCATGTACATACCGACGCTTCTCATACTGCAGTTGGAGCAGTACTATGCCAAGCCGACGAAAAGAAGTTGGACCATCCTACTTACTATGCAAGTCGCAATTTGAATAGCACTGAGAGGAACTATACGACTACGGAGAAGGAATGTCTCTCGATAATCTTTGCGGTGAACAAGTATCGACATTACCTGATGGGAAAGCATTTCACTTTTTATGTGGATCATGAAGCCCTTAAGTACATCATTAATAAACTAGAGTTATCAGGGCGACTGATGAGGTGGATGCTACTTCTCCAAGAATTTCAGTTCACAGTGGTAACCAGACCAGGCAAAGCACATATATTGGCCGACCATTTATCTCGAATTGTTAATGAGGAGCCAATCTCTGGTGTGCCCGACGATGCTCCTGATGGACATCTATTCCAGGTTGAAGCTAAAATACCTTGGTATGCCGATTTGGTGAATTTCTTGTGCACTACTAAATATCCGCCAGGAGCAAGCAAGAGAGAGAAACAAAAACTGTTAGCATTGGCAAAGCACCACAGCATCATTGGGGGGCAACTCTATCGATATTTTGTTCATGAGAGTATTTATCGGAGGTGTCTCGAGGAAGAAGAAGCAAATCTAGTGTTGAGGGCTTTGCATGACGAACCCTGCGGTGGGCATTTTGCTGGTGAACTGACGGCAAGAAAGATTTTATTAGCTGGGTATTGATGGCCAACGCTGTTCAAAGATTCGCATACATACTGTAAGAAATGTGACAAATGCCAACGAATGGGCAAACCCACATTAGCACATGCTGCTCCTCTTATGCCAGTGTTGGCTCTTAAGCCATTTGAGAAGTGGGGAATTGATTTTGTGGGGCCTATTGATCCTCCCTCACGACGAAGATCCAATAGGTATATCTTGGTCTGTACTGACTATGTTACCAAGTGGGTGGAAGCCAAAGCTCTGAAGACTGACCGAGCTGTTGATGTAGCGAAATTTTTGTATGAACAAATTATCACTCGATTCGGATGCCCGTTGGAGATAGTGAGTGATAGAGGGACACATTTTGTCAACGAACTGATCGAAGAATTAATGGAATTATATAAGATCAAACATAGAAAAAGCACTCCATATCCAAGGGCAAATGGACAAGTGGAGGTCACCAACAAAATTCTTGAACAGATTTTAACAAAGACAGTAGCTGTGCATAGGCGAGACTGGGATGAGAGACTTTTGGAAGCTTTGTGGGCGTATCGAACATCCTACCGAGTGACGACTAAGAGCACTCCGTTCTCCCTAGTATATGGCGAGGAAGCCATCTTTCCCATCGAAAAAGAAGTTCCGACATTAAGAGTGGCCATCGAAGCCAGGTTGGGCAAGGAAGAGTCATTAAAGGAGAGGTACATACAACTGGTCAAGCTGGAAGAAACGAGACTCATCGCACAACAAAGTCTGGAAGCTATTCAGAAGAGACGTAAAGAGAGGCATGATAAGAATCTAAAGACCTATGTGATTCAAGAAGGGGATTTGGTACTAGTCTATGATAGTAAATATTATAAATTCCCAGGGAAGTTGCAGACAAGATGGGCGGGACCGTTTAAGGTGATGGAACTCAACTCTAATGGTTCCATGCAAATTCAAGATTTAGGAGAAGAATATGCTCCCGTGAAGGTTAACGCGCTTCGAGTTAAACCATATTTCAAGTGATATTAGGACGGGAGAAACCAGACGAGATCCAAACGAAGTGACGAAGTAGACTCCTTGTACATACATGTATAGTATTATATATATATGCGCATATGTAAGCTATGATTTGTGTGTCATAAATATCCTTCCTTGTTAGCTCAAGAATTTTGGACCTCTAATATTTTTTTGTGTTATGCAGAGACTGTTAGAGCCTAAGTAACAAAATGGCAGACCAAATTACGCAACTCTACTTGTACGAGCTAAGGATATATTTCTCGGACCAAACGTTCGCTCGCATGGACATAGATGTCGACGACTTTTGAGACGGAATACGATGTTGAGGAAGCGCATTGGATGGTATGCTTTATAAACCAGGATTTGGGTGTTACATTTTACATTGAGTGTTTTGAGGAATACCTAGCTCGACATGTAGGATGGGCGGGAGATCGATACTACTATTTTGATCCTTCGAGGGAAATGCCTAACGAGGAAAACGATATCACATGGGCTTGGGCAGATGTGCTAACGCTAGGAAGTGATGACGGAGCTCCCGAAGTTGAGCCTGACTCGCCTTAGAGAAGTTGTCGGGATTCGAGTACGATGTGAGGCTACATGAGACATTCCGGGGACTCACATTCTATGACACCTAGGGATAGGTATACGAGGGACTAAGGCATAGCTGGCTGTAGTTACCAAGTGAAAAGTCGAATCGAGGAATACATATGTAGTGTCTGTAATTGAGAGAATGGAGTGAAGAGGTGGTTGATCTGTCAAAGGCTAGAGTGTATATGTTTGCATGCATGTGTGGGAAAAGTGGGAAAGTCCCTTTCTTCCTCTCCCTAATTCTCAGGACTTGGGTGAACTAATAAACTATGAAAAAAAAACGAAGAAAAAAAAGAAAGGAAAAATTTTATTGTGTTGCTGTGATCGTACCAATGCGCTATGGTAGGCTAGTAGGTGGGTGGATTTATCCTCGCCGGGTGGTTAGGACCACGAGCCGCAGCTAGTTTCGCCATAGGCTTGGGATGTATGTGATTGTGTCTTAGCTACGCGCCATAACGGGTTAGTAGGTAGGTGGAGCCATCGTGGCTGGGTAGTCACGACCATGAGCCGCATCCATCTTCGTTATGGGCTAGCTGATATCTGTTATGTGTCGTCATTGTGTGTTTGGGTGTTGTGCGCTGCATTGCGTTGGTAGATGGGTGGAATCAACCTGATCGGGTGGTCAGGCCCACGAATCGCATCTAGTGTCAATGTAGGCCAACGTGTGATTAAAATAAAATTTTCATATGAAGTTATTCCCCACTCCTGAGGGGGAGAGAAAGAGAGGAGAGGGCGATGATCGCCTGGAAGGGAACGTTATTTTCTTGTGTGTTTGGTATGTGTTGGCTTGCGACAGATCAGCTCACTTTGAATCAACATTCTTGAAGGCACGGAGACTCTATATGTACTTATGGATGAGGCTTTAGCGAGGTGATGCAACGGTAGTGCTTTATAACTAGTGTGCTCTATCTGAGGGTTTTTCTAGTGTGTGGGACACTCTAGGGTTCTGATGTATGTCTTGACTTGTACTCGAGTTTCGATGATTTTTGTAGGACGACGATGGGGATTCTTTGGGAACGTCTAGTCATGGAATGATTGTACATAGCGAATAGTAGATGCAATAATGGGGTATGCATTTTGGGTATTTTTGCATGTCCTATTGGATTCATTTCAGTTGTTGTTGTTTATTTCAGTAGTTTCTTTTCTGTTTTCCGCAATGGTAGTTGCATGTGTAAAACATGGAAAGATGTGCATGTATTATTTTGGTTGGGACCATTTTTCCTAATAGAATGTATGAGCAAACTGATGCATGGCTGAAATGGAATTGCATATATGTGCATAATCTTGGATCATTTTGGAAATGACTGATTTGTATGTATTCATGAGTGATTTTTTTAGCACTAATAGCTTTGATGAGTGCAGGTTCAGTTGGAGTATCGGCTCGATGGGAAGGTATGCAAACTAGTTGTGCATTGATGTTTTCATGGCCGTTTTGATTAGATTGCAGCAAAAGTGGCTCGTCGAGGACGACTTCGCAAATAAGAAGAGGGAAGTATGTTAGCTCCGAAAATGGTTGATTTTATGCCCTAATGTGGTTTTATTTGGCAGGAAATTTGTTTGATTTCAGGTATTGCGGAATGAATTTGATAATTGATAAGAAGCATGCGGAGATATTGGTTGCAGGGATGTGGAGAAAAGGTTTCACTTGAAAAAGGCCATTGTGCTTTTGATGTTGGAGGATATTTTATCCTCAAGGGTTCTGAGAAGGTCTTGATAACACAAGAGAGAAAGTTCAAGAAGGCATTAGTGTTTTGCCATTTGTCCACCAATAAAGCCTTCCGCATCGATGGGATTGCCAGCCAGATCAGACGATCTGTACGGTTCTCTTGTCGGGCATATAAAAAAGCTATTTGCGACTTCTTGCACCTATGAGCTAGTTTGGTACTTCTATGGCGCAGAAATTCGCAGCCCTATGGCGGAATAGGGACAAGGTAGATTGGACTGCTTCAGAGAAAGCTTCATCATGCGCTGTTAGAAGGCGAGCAGAGTGCATGTGTTTGCAACAGGTCAGGTTCCTTCAGAAATCGTCATATTTAATTGCATGGATGGACGCCTCCTTAGCAAATGTTCCTAGAGAGCATGGAGCTGCTCTCTCTAGATTAAGTCAAGTGCAGTCATTGCTTGTAGAAAGGAAACTTAAGTTCTATTCAAGGATGGAAGGCAGGGTTTTTTCCTTTCGGTGACTGTTCAATACTACGCCCATGGCTGCATAGATATGAAAAGATTCTACAATACTCTTAATGTTGGAGAGAGGAACATGGTGTGCAGGAAAAGTTTTTGGACTTTCGAAAATGATATACGTCTAGTTGCAGAAGTGAGGGATTGTACAATGAGCAAAGACCTGCAGAAGGGAAGCAAATTGCATGCTGATGCCCTCAAGAGAGGCCTTCTTGAAACAAATAGGTTTGTAGGAAACACGTTGGTAAATATGTATGCAAAATGTGGTGATATTGCCAAAGCCCAGGAACTGTTTGACAAATTGCCAATCCAGGACATAGTCACATGGACTGCTCTAGTCATTGGATATGCAGAGTGTGGCAATTATATGAAGTCCATTATGTGTTTTGAACAGATCCAGCAAGAGGGTCTTTCTCCTGATGCAGTTATCGTTGCTAGCATTGTCAAAGTCTGTGGTAGCCTCCGAGCTCATGCAAGGGGGAAAGAGTTTCATGCCAAAATTGTTGCAAGTGGACTTTTGAGAAGGAATGTTATGCTTGGGAATGTGTTGGTAGATATGTATGTGAAGTGGGAGGATCCTTCCGACGTATAGCTGCCTTATAGCCTACTTTTTTGCTTGCAATAGGAGGCTATCATTTGTTTGGATGTTCTGTCGGTGATTTAAGGCAGGGGTAGGCCGTTTTTTTTTTTTGGCAGCAACCTCTGACAGGAAAAACGAAAAAGGGAGAGAATGGTTGTCATCTCTGGCGACGAGCAGAAAAGGGGGGGGGCTATGTGCAGCCGCGTGCAACAAAAAGGGCCTTGTGGAGAGCATTCTGGGGGTGCATATTTGGGGGGGGGAACTCTGCTTTACGATTTTCACTTACTGAGTGCGACAGGAGAGCCGGGCTATGGAGTCTGGAGTGAGAAGGATCGAAGCTGCTGACCTGCGAGTTGCGATGGCCTGTTCTGCTTCGACATGGAGGCAGGGATCGAGCTTACGTCATTAATGTGGGAGCTTGAAGGACCCGTTAGACAGTCGCTTGAAGGGGCTGGTGCTCCTGGGCACTCCTTGCTTGGATGGACTGATGCTCATGGGCACTGTTTTTTCAGCACGGGTTTTTTGGGCCATGCGCGACTCCCATCTGTCAACATACTTCCAAGTCGTTGAGGTACACAATCAATTTCGGTGGATAGAAGTATGTAATTAATAATCTCTGGTAGAAATCACGGTCCTTGTACACACTGCATACAACAAGCTGTTGTCTGATCTTGATGAGTCATGTACGGTGTCCGACCTGCAGAGTGTTGAGGTATAACGTTTCTTTAGTCAGGTTTCACTTCCAACATCTTACTCGCACTTCATCAGTTTTAAGTTTCCACGTTTTCAAGCGCACGGCAAACTGATCGATGCATATCCTTTTATTTATTTTCGAGTTCGTTGCTTGATTAGACCAACTGATTTTCAGTTACTTATGTTCCTGGATTCCATGATCCAGGGAGTGGTCTTTCAGTAGCTTTTCACCTTGCATATTCTTCCATGCTCGCTTATACCATCGGTTGACTTGCATATTCGATATGGTGCTCAAAAACGCCTATTTTATTTTTTCCACTTTGCGGTCGCATATATTAGAGGCACCTCTCCTTATCTCTATCCTAGCGATCGATGAACAGGCACAGGTTGTTTCATTCTTGGCCATTGGCTGTCTTAAAAGCGCATGATATGCATGTACAGCGCAGATCAACTTTTATTGAGCTTTTGCCCGTGGCAGAGGGTGGAATTTGCAATAGAGATGGAGATTTCAGATCAGTGATGCATGTTCTCCGCTCGGATGAAAATCTGGTATACTGTCCTTCCATGGAGGATTTGTCCTTTGTAATCCACCAATGCAGACAAAAGGGCCATATAGCTGATGGATTGCTGCTTCATGCATTCATGTGTAGAATTGGGATTGATTCTCATTTTTCTCTTGGGAATCAGCTTGTTTGCATGGGGGGTGGAGGGTGAGTGTTTGAGTGCGTTTGAATGTGAGTGCATGTTTGTATGGGTATGTGAGCATGCGGGTAAATGCGTGAACTCGGGAAAGAGGTGAGCAAGGAGGAAGATAAGTGTGTGTGTGAGCGGGTGTGGAGAAGAGAGAGAGAGAGAGAGGGAGAAAGAGAGGCTAAGAGCCAGAGTAAGAGAAAAGAAGGGAATCGAGAATTAAGTAGCACAGGAGCAGGTGAGCAAGAAAGCACTTGGGAGTACATTCACATACAATTTAGTGATTTGAAGTAATTTTGGGAAGCCGGAGCAAAATACGAGCGCATAGATGCAATTTCCCTTGGGCCTAGAGACCGATATCATTTTGGTGCGTTTGCCGGGAAACATATGAGCTAGTGCATAGACATAGGAAGAACTCCTCGAGAGATAATTGTGGGCTCTAGGTAATCCAAGTAGACCGATTTCGAGGGATTTGAACAAAATAAAGTCTCGTATAATCACTTTTTCCTTGGGCTTAGGACCCATTCAATTGTATAGTATAAAAAAATAAGAGAAGACCTAACGTACCACCTATTGATATATTTAGATAGTGATGTGTGTGAACACACTAGGACCGTCGGGGCACTTTTTTCCCTCTTTAGGAGTTCTTTTCCCCCGGCTTGTATATATGCTTATTGCCCTAATGGGTTACTTATCT